>JADLSH010000189.1:0-600000 GCA_016169945.1 Trachythela sp. YZ-2020 | reverse complement strand
TGTAATGTGAATTCACAGCAAAAGAGAAAAGTGGCAGAAGCAATATTATTATACTGCCTCGTCCCCAGTCGCTTGCTAACAAATAATTAATGAGGGAAAAACGAATAATTAACGAGGAAAACGAAAAAAACCCCGAATAATTAACCATTTCCTTTTGCGCGCTCGTCCTTAGTTGCGGGCGTGCGTCTTTATCGGGCTTGCAGTGCCCGCGCACTCCGAACCACTGATCTATATATTACTGATATTTATATTTGATCTATATAATTATATACTATATTAACATATGTAGAAGAGCTTGCGGAGGAGGAAGATTATTATATAAGCATAGAGATTTCCGTGCAGTAGAAAGGTGAAATAAAAATCGTATTCTCACGGCGGACGATATTTTTCAAATGTGAAATTTATCGTCCGAGCGTTTGATTGGTCGGACGATTTTTCTCACATCCGAGCATTCTTATTGGCTGGTGTTTTCGCGCTCAAAATTGGCCGGGTTTTAGCGAAATCACCGAAGTGAGAGTTTTACTACGTTTTCGCTAATAAAGAAACTTTATATTATAAGTAGTATCAAACGAGCAATTTGATTGGCTAATTGCGCGTGTTTTATGACGCAATAAATCATGGCCACTGTTTTGATTTTTCTCCCTTCGTCTCCGCTTGTTAAATTATCCTCGCAATTGTCAATACAATATGAAAAACATTATAATAGTTTTGAATCGAAAGTCTGTCAGAAAGCAAAAGAAAGTAGACCTAAACGAGATTTAAAAAGCCATCCAACAAATGACAATGGGACATAAACGGCGAAGAAAAATTCTAAACTTTGAAATATACTTTAATTTTTTTTACTTTTCTGACTTTGAAATATGCTTCAATTTTTTGCTTGAAAGTTCGCATTCAACGCAAAAATCTGTGCTATTTTGACATTCAAGGATACAAAAACTCTATTTAAACACAAACCAAACCAAATTTATCCACAGTTCTATGTGCAAAAAAATAAAATTAGGCATTTTGGCATTGATTTAGATTTAAACACTATGGGCCTGTTCATATCATCCCGCTTGCCGAGATGTCTCGCCTAGCGGGACGAATATTTTCGTGTGTTCATATGGAGTTTTTCATCTCGCTTGCCGAGATGAAATTACAATGTTGTTCTATAATTAGCGCTGCAAAACATGTACATTTCATGCACGCAACACAAATATTTTAACGATTTTGTTGTTGCTTTTTATTTTTTTGCAATAAAAAGCATTGGTTTAGCAACATATTTCATGCTTGATTCTAAAACAAACATAAAACTACGTAAAAATCGTCAAATTAAGCGGCAAAATCGGAAATTTGGTTTCTCGATTTCATCCCGGTAGGCGGGCTGGCGTGTTCATATGGAATATTTCATCCCGCCTACCTATGATCTCGGCTCTCACAGGCGAGATCTCGTCAAGCGGGCCAGTCCGCTTTCTCATATGAACACGATGTAAAATTTTATAGTAAAAGTACTAGGAGGCGAGATCATAGGTAGGCGAGACGTCTCGGTAAGCGGGATCATATGAACAGGCCCTATGTCTATAGTTTTCAAGCTGTGAAGATGCAACGACAAAAACCTACACAAGTACGACATGTTTGTCTGAGAAAATTATTTACCACCAATATTCAAACAGTACGTTCAAACAAAAACTGTCTGATATATTTGGTTCAATTGAGGGCGCAAAATGGAGCTCTGAGAATAAATTAAAAATTTTGGTAAGCAAGTGTTTAAATTTGCATCTTCGCTTTTCTTGTTATAGACACAGTCATAACGTGTTATTTTGTTAAGCTAATGCTTATAGAAAGTGCAAAACACTAGTCTGACTATAGTTGTTTAAAATTCTTATGCAACTCTCATGACCGGTCAAACGAGCAAAACTTTCATTACATTCATCAAAATTTGAACCAGCTCAAAGTTGATGAGAGTTGATGAGAGTTGATGAGAGTTGGTGAGAGTTGATGAGAGTCGATGAGAGTTGATGAGAGTGCATGAGAGTTGATGAGAGTGCATGAGAGTTGATGAGAGTTGATGAGAGTTGATGAGAGTGCATGAGAGTCGATGAGAGTTGATGAGAGTTGATGAGAGTGCATGAGAGTTGATGAGAGTTGATGAGAGTGCATGAGAGTTGATGAGAGTTGATGAGAGTTGATGAGAGTGCATGAGAGTGCATGAGAGTTGATGAGAGTTGATGAGAGTGCATGAGAGTCGATGAGAGTTGATGAGAGTTGATGAGAGTGCATGAGAGTTGATGAGAGTTGATGAGAGTGCATGAGAGTTGATGAGAGTTGATGAGAGTTGATGAGAGTTGATGAGAGTGCATGAGAGTTGATGAGAGTTGATGAGAGTGCATGAGAGTTGATGAGAGTGCATGAGAGTTGATGAGAGTTGATGAGAGTGCATGAGAGTTGATGAGAGTTGATGAGAGTGCATGAGAGTTGATGAGAGTGCATGAGAGTTGATGAGAGTTGATGAGAGTCGATGAGAGTCGATGAGAGTCGATGAGAGTGCATGAGAGTTGATGAGAGTGCATGAGAGTTGATGAGAGTTGATGAGAGTGCATGAGAGTTGATGAGAGTTGATGAGAGTTGATGAGAGTTGATGAGAGTGCATGAGAGTTGATGAGAGTGCATGAGAGTTGATGAGAGTTGATGAGAGTTGATGAGAGTTGATGAGAGTTGATGAGAGTGCATGAGAGTTGATGAGAGTTGATGAGAGTCGTGCATGAGTTGATGAGAGTGCATGAGAGTTTATGAGAGTTGATGAGAGTTGATGAGAGTGCATGAGAGTGCATGAGAGTGCATGAGAGTTGATGAGAGTTGATGAGAGTTGATGAGAGTGCATGAGAGTTGATGAGAGTTGATGAGAGTGCATGAGAGTTGATGAGAGTTGATGAGAGTTGATGAGAGTGCATGAGAGTCGATGAGAGTGCATGAGAGTTGATGAGAGTTGATGAGAGTTGATGAGAGTGCATGAGAGTTGATGAGAGTGCATGAGAGTTGATGAGAGTTGATGAGAGTGCATGAGAGTTGATGAGAGTGCATGAGAGTTGATGAGAGTTGATGAGAGTTGATGAGAGTTGATGAGAGTTGATGAGAGTGCATGAGAGTTGATGAGAGTTGATGAGAGTGCATGAGAGTGCATGAGAGTTGATGAGAGTGCATGAGAGTTGATGAGAGTTGATGAGAGTGCATGAGAGTTGATGAGAGTGCATGAGAGTTGATGAGAGTTGATGAGAGTTGATGAGAGTGCATGAGAGTTGATGAGAGTGCATGAGAGTTGATGAGAGTTGATGAGAGTGCATGAGAGTTGATGAGAGTTGATGAGAGTCGATGAGAGTCGATGAGAGTCGATGAGAGTGCATGAGAGTTGATGAGAGTGCATGAGAGTGCATGAGAGTTGATGAGAGTTGATGAGAGTGCATGAGAGTTGATGAGAGTTGATGAGAGTGCATGAGAGTTGATGAGAGTGCATGAGAGTTGATGAGAGTGCATGAGAGTTGATGAGAGTTGATGAGAGTGCATGAGAGTGCATGAGAGTTGATGAGAGTTGATGAGAGTTGATGAGAGTTGATGAGAGTTGATGAGAGTTGATGAGAGTTGATGAGAGTGCATGAGAGTGCATGAGAGTTGATGAGAGTTGATGAGAGTGCATGAGAGTTGATGAGAGTTGATGAGAGTGCATGAGAGTTGATGAGAGTGCATGAGAGTTGATGAGAGTTGATGAGAGTCGATGAGAGTCGATGAGAGTCGATGAGAGTGCATGAGAGTTGATGAGAGTGCATGAGAGTTGATGAGAGTGCATGAGAGTTGATGAGAGTTGATGAGAGTGCATGAGAGTTGATGAGAGTGCATGAGAGTTGATGAGAGTGCATGAGAGTTGATGAGAGTTAATGAGAGTGCATGAGAGTTGATGAGAGTGCATGAGAGTTGATGAGAGTTGATGAGAGTGCATGAGAGTTGATGAGAGTTGATGAGAGTTGATGAGAGTTGATGAGAGTGCATGAGAGTTGATGAGAGTTAATGAGAGTGCATGAGAGTTGATGAGAGTTGATGAGAGTTGATGAGAGTGCATGAGAGTTGATGAGAGTGCATGAGAGTTGATGAGAGTTGATGAGAGTTGATGAGAGTGCATGAGACTTGGTGGTCAAACGCGAGCGAGAGTTACAACTCTCATCAACTTTTCGGTCCTTCGCAGGTCAGAATTCAAGCTTGTAGTTGTTGCCAAGCAATGAAAACATTGAAAAGCTTGTGAGTGACGTCAGTCATTACATGTTAGGAGAATATCAATATTGATCTTTGAACAAAATTATTTACTGTGCTTATATACCACGTATAATATAAAAGAAATAGAAAAACTCGTCTTGTGGCTTTATGGTGTGATGAAGCACTCGGGGAATGTTGGAAGAACACTCGAGGAGCGTGTAAAACACTCGGCTACGCCTCGTGTTTTACACGCTTCTCTCGTGTTCTCCCAACATTCCCCTCGTGTTCTCCCAACATTTCCCTTAATATTTGTCTGGAAAAAAGTTTTCATATAAATGCCAAAATGGCAGTTATTTTTTGACGTATACATATATAAAAACAAAATCGTTGTCTTACAAATAAAAACAAAATCGTTATATTAAAGCAAAATCATGATGTTGCTAGTTACCAGTTTTCTCTTGGCTTGAACACGCGCATGCGCATAACTTAAGAAAACGCCCAGTCCAGTAAACAAATTCAGTTCACTGGTCCAGTCCATGACAAAAAAAGGCCGAAGGACTTGGCATTCCCAATGTTTTCACATACCCCGGTGTATATATTCGAGCGGAATTAGTACCCTCGCACGGGCTTCGCGCTGTCTCGGGGACTAGGTACGAGGAAAGAAAATAACAAATATTTTCATTTGATATTCATCTACTGTATTTCTTCACGCAGTGTGTCAAATGCATATTAAGCCCGCCGCACACTAGAGCTATCAGCTTAGCAAAGTTTCACTCGTGACTGTTGGCGTAAGCAAGTTCCCCCAGTGTGCGGTGGCGTTTTGAGCGCTATTGTTCACGCGTGCCATCGGCACCTGATATTCAACATGTTGAACAATTTTGTGCACGAGTGAACATTTCCTCCAAGTGTGCGCGCTATCGCCTTACAATGTCATACGAATACGCATGTGTAGAAGTGCTAATCGCGACAAATAAAATGGCGGCGAGTAGTGATTTGGTGTCTGAAGCAATGTCAGTGGAAGACAAGATAGCTGATATTTGGCCGGACTATCCTTGTCTATACGACGTAAGGTGTCCTGAATTTAAAAATCGAGATATGCGCGATAAATCTATGCACGAAATGGATGCAAAACTTGGAAAAACAGATTTATCGCGCATATGGGGGAACACTGGGGGAACTTGCTTACGCCAACAGTCACGAGTGAAACTTTGCTAAGCTGATAGCTCTAGTGTGCGGCGGGCTTTAGATTGCATACCTACGCCAGCATATTAAGCCAATTTTTGACCCTTAGCCTTGTTTACGTTTCTCTACAGGATGTCACCCCAAAAAGTAAACCCTTTCGACATGTAAAACACCCTGTACAGAGTGTCCCAAAAAATGTCCCCCTATACAAATTACTCATCTTTTGTTAAACGTGCGTTGTTATACCTCTGGGAATTTAAAATAGCTCCTAAACCGAACAGCAACACAAAAATGTCAAATTACAAATTCGTCTCACCGTCAGTTCGAGTAAGAATGGTTCAACTGACTGCAGAGCAACGAGTATTTGTCGTAAAACCATTTATTTGTGAAATCGTTTTACTTGCTTCGATCGTCGCGATGAATTATTTGGACGAATAAATACTTCCTCCGTTTATGTACAATTCAATTCAATTCCCAAGGGTATAATAACGCACAAGAGTGATTTCTAAAGGGCGACATTTTTCTGGGACATCCTGTATAAGCAAAAGCTTTTTAAAGCTCCCAAAAGAGCTTCGTTATTGTGAGATGCTTTGTTGAATCACAATAGAGAAATTATCTTTTGTACTGACGGAACTTCATATAATTTGTATAATCAAAATGTAAGCAAGTCAAGCAGTATGTTCGTGCATAAATTATACACGTACTAATTATACGCAATCAGTTCAACCAAAATTGTCCTTAGCCTATGTCCATTGTACAGAATTTCGTGTCAAAATGTTTGATATTTTTTAGTTATCGTGCTCACAGACAAACACACATACACATCTATACATAAAAAACAACCTCCAGGGAGGGTGTCCTCAACAGTGTTTAATCTACCATATATTGATATCAATTGATGGTTTTCGTGTGACGTCAAAGCGGCCATACTGGTGGACAACTTCAAAGTTCCGATGTTTATCTGAGCAAATAATTTATGAGTATTTCTTTGTTTTGAGGTATTTTTCTACCAGCAAGGGCAGACGTGAAAACCACCAGTATTTCCATGGTCAATGATTAGCTGTTAAATCCGGTATTTGGTTGTTACACTCAACAAAATCATCTGATTGTTGAAAAATAGTGTTTGCTTTATAAAATCTTAGGACTTCAACATTACCACAACCCTTGTTACATCATAACCAGACTCATCACCAACAGTATTGAACTGACTTAAATAGTTTGTTTTCTCGACAGACCAAACGGCGACACAACACGAGCTTCGTGCAGAGTTGATGAAACTATTGCCAGAACAAGGAGAATCTAAGTTTTCAAAGGTAAATCTAAAAATGTGAAATTGTTGAGTTGGCAAACAATGTAACTCAAAACTACATGTGCATTTATTTAGTATTAATATAGTACAATAATTGGTACAAAAAAAGGAAGTTAGCAGGGAATTAACATTCGTTGAAATCCGGTGTAGTAATGGTATGAAAATAGTGGGGGTGTAAGAGTAGAATACATGATTAGGGCCTGTTCACATGATCCCACTGATGCCGAGATGTCTCGTCTAGCGGGACGAATATTTCTGTGTGTTCATATGGAGTTTTTCATCCCTCTTGCCGAGATGAAATTACAATGTTGTTCTATAATTAGCGTTGCAAAACATGTACATTTCATGCACGCAACACAAATATTTTAACGATTTTGTTGTTGCTTTTTATTTTTTTGCAATAAAAAGCATTGGTTTAGCAACATATTTCATGCTTGATTCTAAAACAAACATAAAACTACGTAAAAATCGTCAAATTAAGCGGCAAAATCGGAAATTTGGTTTCTCGATTTCATCCCGGTAGGCGGGCTGGCGTGTTCATATGGAATATTTTTCATCCCGCCTACCTATGATCTCGGCTCTCACAGGCGAGATCTCGCCAAGCGGGCCAGCCCGCTTTCTCATATGAACACGATGTAAATTTTTATAGTAAAAGTACTAGGAGGCGAGATCATAGGTAGGCGAGACGTCTCGGTAAGCGGGATCATATGAACAGGCCCTTAGTTACCATCAAGCTGTACACACAGTCGCGTTCCCCTTGTCGTCGAATTTATTTTCAAACTTTGATTGCGTGTTGATGCATCGCGAACAGCTACCGATTCCATCCCTATCATCGACAGCGGGCATGCTAGTATAGTAGATATGAAAATATTAAATGTAGTGTTATTGGTCTCGCGTGTCCTGATATCGTATTCAAATTGTTAACTTTGCTCTTGTTAGGAAGCAAGTAAGAAAATTCGTCAATTACTCAGAAAAAAGAAAAAACTTCCTTGTCCAAGAGAGGGATGTCAAAGATATTGTACAAATTTCAATGGCTTCCAATACCACGTGTTAAGATGTGGTGTATCTGTGCTTGGCATCACGTGCGAATATTGTGGATCGATTTATACCAGCTCTTGTGGCTTGACATATCATCAACGTACAGCACATTGCACAGAGAGCACACAAGTTGAGGTAAGAATTTTACTAATGGCCGTATGAATTTTACAAGACGTCTGGCAAGACGTTTATGAGGTTATGCAATAACCAAGATTAACAGCTAGGTAACCATCCGTCTATACGTCAGCACATCACATGACCGAGGGGGGATATGTAACATGAGAGTGGTCGAGTGTGCGACATCAGTTATCGTTGTGTGTTATCGTAACGTGTTAGGAGAAAATTTTTTTCTTTTTGTTTAATTGTTGTTTTCATGATTCGTCTTGCATTTCCACCAATTGATTTAATTGGTGTGAATGTGTTAGCTCTTGAGGGGGGTGGTCAGCGCAAGACACCACTTGCATGGATCCCAGGGCTAACATCTCACCATCCAAACGGTTAAGTATGGTGAACGAAGGTGTTAAGTGTTAAGTACCACTATGATATATGGTGCATGTGCATGGTGTGTTACATTAACACGTCAGATGTGTTACATTAACATGTCAGGTGTGTTAAACGTGGCGATCATAAAATGTTAACACACCTTGATGTGCATGTTTAGCTTCCTACGTTTGCTAATCAGCACGGCAATCTGTTGAGAAGCAGGCCTTTAACTCATTCTGGACGGCACCGTCGAATATCATCCTCCAGAGGATGACGACTTTGAGCGCTCGTATTTTTGGCGCCCCCCACCCAAAACGGATGAAAATACCACCAATCGATTCAGCAAAAAACCCTGTTCCTGGCTAATGCCAAACAAATCGCTAAACACATTGTTTTGCAGATCTGCGTGAGTTTTAACTTTAGTAATCTGATATATATATATATTATATCGGTAAACTAATTATATATTCAGTACCTTTGGTCGATTATAACTTCTGATTAGACAAATAATAAAAATTGACAAAGTTACGGCGAAATTTGAAATCTCAGCGTGCGGGCCAAACTGTACTTTCAGACAAAAACAACCGGAAGAGGCCCAAGACTATTGGTATGGTTTTTTAAGTGGCCGGAATGAATTCCCCAGGGTATTTTACCCTATATATAAGATATTTTTGTCGCGACTGAAGCGCTTAGGCAAACCATATATAGTCAAACTACGGCAAGCATGCACATGCGTGCTGCAAAATATCCGATAAATAAAAAAAATTCAAAATAAATACTTCTACTCGTCGCATCGAAGCAAAACTTTCTACAAGAAATACACAGATAAAAAGCTAAATTTTCGACCAAGAAGTCTGTTGTCAAATCCAAGAATAAAGAAGGTATTAAAGATTGTTTGAGTTGAACTGGAGGTATGTTTGGGATTAAACTTTTAGTATTTTTGATTCTGTAATGTTTAGTCGGCAACATAAGCCGCTGTTAAAAAGCTTATTTTGTAAGATTCCAATGGTGTTAGTTTCATTGCCAGGGGGTAAACATTTGCAAAGAAAATCGTACTCAAAGTGCTCTTGTGACAACATAATTAAAATTCGACCGACGAGAAAGAGTAAACCTTTGGTGCGCTTAAATTAAACACATTTTTCTTAACACCCATTTGGAATATAACACACATTTTAAAGATAGCACAACCTTTTTAAGTATAGAGGGTTTTCATGTTTTGTAGATCATTACACCGAGTTTTATAAAAAATTTCTAGGTCGATACAAATTCCTTCCTGACTTATTAATATGCTGCTTACGTTAGCATGATATCAGAGAAAGGACCGTTTAAGCTATTTTGTATAACGTAATTTGATGCATAAAGTTTGGTTAAATTATGTGGCCTATCTTTTTCTAAGTTCAGTATAACGTGTATAACGAGTCATACGTGCACATTTGTATTTTGGCTGCCATGTTGTTGGTCAAATCTGACCAAAAACATGGCGGCCAAAAATTATGATTCCAATATATCAAAGCGCTTCAGCCAAAATGCTACAACTGTAGTTTGAAAAAGGTTACTAATTCGTTTGAAAGCCAAACCAACATTTAATTTTCAGTTACGTTGTGCATAAAAAATAGTGTGTAACGACTTTTGAAATAATGCTGACGTCAGCAATTTCTATAACTAAAAACACTGTAACTCTGAAAGAATAATTGCACAAACCTATTTTTTGTGGAATGTTCTTCATAATGCTGGATAAAACCTGCTAAGGTATCACAGCAATAATCTGGATGAAACCGACCATAGAGTATATGTTTACTGTACCTTTCCACGGTTAGTCGTTTCTACAATCGACGAGGTAAATGTTTAATACGGCTAAGACATCTTTCTTAATGCGGTGCATATTTTTTGTTCTATCGGATCGTCGGTGCAACAGACGGCGCATATTCTTTATTCTATCGGATCGTCGGGATCCCAGTATGTATGTATTTCTCAACATCTATCGCGTTTCGTTTATCAAATCGAAACGTTTTTCGTCCCTTTCCGTCAAGGTACCATCCTGGTTCAGGGTTCTCTCCTGAATCGGGACATTTTGCTGTATACATGTACTGTATACCGGGAGAACAAGAGACTATGTGACCTCTCCAGACGTACTTAAAATATACCGAGCGCCACTCACAGGCAGTTTTTTTGGATGTGTGCAGGCACATTTTTAAATCCCGACCTTCTAGAAATATATAAGTTATTAATTTTTCCTAGGCATTAATTGATATTAGGGACATTGAGATTCACGTTTATACGTCAAACGAGAAACTGCTGGCGAAGAAATATTTTACGTTATAAGACAATAAAAGGAAAATGAACTTGCTATTTTAAAACTGTAGCGCAGGATGATTCTTTTCAGATAAGAAAGAAAATATGAAACGAAGAAGTTAAACGAAAATTCTGGCAAGAAACTTAGACTCTGCCGTTTGCCGTTACTGTCAAACGTGAATCTTAATGTCCCTATTGGTGAGCTCTGATCCCCTCCTAAATACCCTTCCCCCTATTAAGCCACCTGGCTCCACGCCCCCCCCGTCCCTCCCCTTCACAACAAAGAAACACATGCATGTGTGCTGTGATTACATTTATATATCTGCCTGGAGGTCTCAACTTACTGGGCTTCTTATACTAAATGCGTCTCGGCAACGACCCATGCAGGCAATGAAATACTCCGATAAATTACTTTCGCATTGCTTTAACAGGAAACCAAACGCAAAGCTGAGCGGATTGTGTCATCAAAATCCAAATATAGTTTTCGACAACGTTTTCAACCTGACAGGTGAGTGAGTGATTGTTGGTTTTGAAGTAATATTGTATATCATTGCATTATCTTAATTCGTATCTCATAATGTGTGGTGTGTAAAAAAGCAAATCACTGAGGTGTTATTAACGGAACGTTTGATTCAGAAACGGTGAGCAATGAGAATAAATACTAACAACAAACAAACGAACGAACGGACGGACGAGTGGACATGAAATAGACAAGACCAGCAAGACGACGATATATATCAATGTTTTTTGTAACGAATTTCTCTTTTCGCTAGCTTTTAGTAAACCTTAAACCACTACATTTGCAATCTCCTTTAAGCGGCACCTCTTATAAGCTGACGCCGATCCCCAAAACAAAATCCCAAATACTACTAGGCGAGTAGCATATTATTCCCCTTCGTAAGTGGACAGTTTGCATTCTACTTCCATTAAAATTGTCTTTACAAGATACTGTGTTGAATTACATTGAGTGGTGGTCAGAGCCCTGCACCGAAATCAATTCCTGGGCCGCAGTTCAATTCCTGTCAGAGGGCCTATAGTTGTATTTTTTGCAACTTCTTTGCTTCCAGACGAAGGGCCTTCGCTCGAAACGTCGAAGTTCGTATTGTATTTTTCAGGTAGATTGATTCAATTTTAAACACAAGAGTTTCAGTAGTACTGTAATTGTATCGCATGTGCATGTTGACTTTTATGTCCTGTGTTTGTAGATGGAATATTCGAACGAAAATTTATATACAATTTTAGATCTAACCAGGAGCAGTTGCGAAAAATGCAAAAAGGGCCTAAAAGTTATATTTTTGGCAACTGCTTCTGGTTAGGTCTAATATTGTATATAAATTTGTGTTCGAACATTCCATCTATAAACACATTCTACTATTAGTCCTATCGAACGAGATGCCGAGAAAAAAATCTTGTATAAAAAAAGGTAATCTAAGTTAAACGTGCTCTTGTGCGTACAGTACAATATAGCGTGCAAAAATGTGATTTTTTCATATTTGCGAAGATTGGGGTTTTAGCTTATGACTCTGTGCATAATTTAAGCAGTACATAACAAAAGAAACATTAATTAATCAATAATGTTTCTTGCTAAACAATATGCCTAAAACAATTATAAAAAATCATATAATTTTATACCATTTCCATACGTTAAGCCTTTTAAAATTAAAATTCGTGAACTTGAGATACAAATGTGATTTGTTTTCAATAGTTCTGCACCTAATTCCCAACGGTAGAAAAATGCGATTTCGACCGACCAGGCCTTAAAATATCGGTCGGTCACGGACATTGTCCGACCCATTCGTGAAATTGTCCGACCAAGAAAGAAACGCACCGGACATTCTGTCCGACCGAAGGAAAATTGAGGTTTACCGTTTGTCCGACCCAACTGTATTGATGTCCGACCAAACTTTAACTTTGTCCGACGTAAATTTACCCCGTAAATGTTTATCAGAGCTGTTATGTGGTCCGCTAAGCGTGACAGCGGAGCCGGGTATTCGTTTGACCAGTCGCATCGTAAGTCAACGCACGTTTACTTGCGATGACTTACGTTCTCGGACGTTTGATCGGGCCTTAAAGTATCAATGCATAACTGCCCAACATTTAGCGTCAGTATACGATTTTAAAAGAATGCATTTTCGCGCCAAACTAAACAAAGGCCATCGGGCATAATTATAAAAATGTCCGACCCATTCTGAAAGACACCCGACATTTTGACCGACGGCACTGCTGAGCGATATTTTAAGGCCTGCCGACAGTTTTTATTCGATTCATTCTTGGTCATTTTCTCTTATAATGATACCAGAAAGGTATCATTGGACAGCTAAAGCATGATTGTTGTTGCTGTGTAAAATGTTTCTATCGAAAAACACAATATCAAACGCACACGGACATGCCGAAGTGTCCTCTATCGCGCACGACCGTATGTCATGTTATTCACATTATCCTTTTTACATCGCAGCTCGAAATGTGGACAAGAGGATGGCGAAAGTGATTTCTCCTCTGACGAATCAGAGCAACGTTCAAAATACACGCAGAGTTTAACCTGCTCAAAATACATTGAAAAACTGGAAGATGACGAACCTGGTGAGCAGGAACTTAGTACAGATCTCACTAACATGACTATGATCACCGAGGCATTGAGAGAAAGAACAAAACTGAAATGTCCTAAAAACGTAAGTAACTTTGAAAATATTACAAAAATATAGCCTACTGTAGTCTGTAGAAAGCAGTCAAAGACTCCATACCTCCACCAGCACCACTCCTCGCTACGTCATGTTATTTACACTATAGTGGATCGATACAGAAAGGCAATGAAAGAAAGACTTGGAGCGAGTTTAGTACGAATGCAGTTAGGCTATTTACACCCGGATGAACAAAAACAATGCGTGAAATCTTAAATCAAGTCAATGCCAAGTGACGAAAAATCACGAAACGTGATCATTTTTGGGTGGTCACCGCACTGCATTGATCTCAAAACTATGATGGCTTGTCAAAAAGTGTTTTTAAAAACCTGTGATTAAGAACCAGGTTATATGATCCCGGGGAGACGGGGGGGGGGACGTTTCTATCCCACCTAGGACGAAAAATCGTCTAGGCTGGATGGCGTGTTTATGTGGACAAAATACACTTGCGGGTTAACGCCAGTATAGCTATTTTACGCCGTGTTTTTGCAGAAAAGGGATACATGTATATATGCATGCTCAGAAAGCACGGAATGTCTATTTGGTGAATCTCTCGTCCCGGCCAACCGAGACATACCGGGATCCCGCCTGGGAGCGATATTTTGGGATACTCAATAGAGTATATATTACGAGCGTGATTTCGGTAAACGTTCCGCCCCGCCTAGCCCAGGGATTTCATTAGAAGCCGGCAACCGGCGAATTCTGGCGGCTACTTTCAAAATCATCGCCCGTATTAAACTTTCGTATTGAATTTTAATAGTAAACACACTAAATACGTTGTCACTTCGAACCGTTCATTTTCTCTTGAAAGCGTAGATAAACATGAATGTGAAGAAACCAGGTTTCTGTTGTTTTTTGCCTACTAGAAAACAGTTTTCTCTGTTAAATCTGTATTGTTTACGAAACAACGCTGACTCGGGCCAATAATTCAGTTATATTTATTTTCTTGACGAGTTAGACTGAATTATTATTTGGTAACTGATAACCTGACCTTGATAGAAGCAGTAATTTGATTTAATCTGGCAGTTTATATTTATAGGTGTAAGTATATTCTGAGTGCAATTTGGAAAAACATGCACAGTGAGTTTTTCAAAGACGATCAAAATTGCACATGAGTCCGAAGGACGAGGGCAATTTGACGTCTTTGAAAACTCACGAGTGTTTGTTTTTCAAATTTTCACCATTTCAATGATTTCACGAGAAACCATACTATTACTTATTAATAATATACATGAAAAAATTACACGCTTTGATAACACTTGTGCACTCGCCTACGCCGTTTATGCATTGTTTTCGTTGCTTGTTAGCAAACGTTTTCGGTCTATGTAACTTAAATTGTTGTATTCACGTACGATTTTCCATTGAAAGTGTGGAAAAAGTCGTCAAAAAGTGAAAATTTAGATTGCTAATATCCGCCGCCATGTTGATTTTTCTTGCCTCGTTTCCAGGCTCTGATCTTGTTTTGTTAATTTGCACTGCTGTAATTGCACAATGTGCAATTTCAAAAATAATTGCACTGCTCTTAGCCAATCAGAATTGAGTAATTTTTCATCTATATTATTATATAAACAGCCTTTTTGAAGCACAAAATTTTCCGGGGGAGCATGCCCCCGGATCCCCCTAGCGATAATCTGGCTTCGAGCAGACTAGTCGCACCAATGCTATCATCTTGGCTACCCCTGCAAAATGATTTTCCCGGCAAAATGATTTTCCCGGCAAAATTATTTTCCCGGCTGAGGTTCTGAATTTCTAAAATTTCCAGCGGGGCACCCCCAACAAATGCTGTCACTAAATTGCTAGCTCCATATTCAGCCGCCTACTTTCTAAACGAGCCTGCTACTTTAAAAATTACCCCTTGCCTAGCCATGATCATATAAACAGGTCCTAAATGGGAACGACTAAAAGGAGAGTTAAAATTGGAGAGTTAAATCGGAGAGTTAAGATTTCGGAGAGTTAAGTTCGAGCCACGCCCACTTTTGTGAACGACCACGCCCACTTTCTTAACTCTCCCGATGGTATATTTGAACTAACGTCAGAGAGTTAATTTTGATTTAACTCTATTGCTTAAAAAAATAAAAAGGAAGAGAGAGTTAACTTTGTCGTAACTCTCAAAATGCCAAAAAATGCTAAGCGAGAGAGTTAAGTTAGTTTTTCGAATAAAATGATGTCCCATACCGGATATCTTGTCAGGATGATCACAAACGATTCATAATTGTCATAACTTATCTAACGACGACACATAACTTATCTAACGACGAGGCATACCTTCTGGCTTATATTTTCGTAATGAAAATATTGCCTATTTTTGAATGTCCGTTAGGCAATATGTCCTAAATTATTTGCGTTGTCGCACTGGAAGGGTTTCTATAGTGTAGTCGGTTATTATATACGGTTGTGATATACATCTGTTATATTATATGACTATGAGTATGACTATGTACAAGTTATTGTCAAGTTTCATGTGCCTGTGGCAGTGCCGGCTCTCACATTCTTCCGCATGACATGTTTTATTTGCGGAAATGCCCGTGTGACAGTGACAGTATGGTACTATATCTATGAGTCTATGAGTATGACTATATGTCTGTGGAGAAATGTGGCAAAAGCCAAAAAGTAGACTTGTCAAGAAAAAAACTTCACATGCACGCATCCGGAAAATGAACCATGTGGCATACACCCGGAAAATAAAACTAGTCGCATACAGTGATACACATTTTTTGGACCGTAAAAATTTCGAATTCTGACATGAAGTATACTCAAATTGAACTAAGACGACTCTAAGTACAGTACTGCTGCCTCAAGTTATCTTGTGTTTTTTTTTCTTGTCTTTTTTACTGTATACGTATAATTACTCGTATTTAAAAATATATTTATGTAGTTAATAATTTGCTACTAATAAAAGTATATCTAAACCTTATTCAGTATTTTTTTTTAATTTTTTTCCGACCTACCGTCCACTTTTTAAAAAATTGAAATCCGTAATGGGACACCATTTATTCGAAAAACTAACTTAACTCTCTCGCTTAGCATTTTTTCGCATTTTGAGAGTTACGACAAAGTTAACTCTCTCTTCCTTTTTATTTTTTTAAGCAATAGAGTTAAATCAAAATTAACTCTCTGACGTTAGTTCAAATATACCATCGGGAGAGTTAAGAAAGTGGGCGTGGTCGTTCACAAAAGTGGGCGTGGCTCGAACTTAACTCTCCGAAATCTTAACTCTCCGATTTAACTCTCCAATTTTAACTCTCCTTTTAGTCACACCCGTCCTAAATCGTTTAATGGAAAGAACCACGAAACCCATTTTTATAGGAAGAGAAATGATGGGAAATCTTGAAATGATAAATTTTGGGAAACATTTGATAAATATTTCCTTATTTTTTATATTTCTTTGCAGTGTGGACGTACTTTCAAAAGTGCTTTAGGCGCTTACCAGCACATTACAGCATGCAAGGGTAGAGAAAAGTATCGTTGTAAATTGTGTGGTAAAATATTGCTAAGCAGGAGTGGAATAAGGTTACATATTATTGCAATACATCGAAGGGTAAGTTGCTGTTAATGTTCAACTCGTTACAATTTTGATCTTTGAGTGACAAAAATATGGCTGTACTGTACTTCGCTGAAATGTCTCCCTTTGATGAGTAAAATTGCCTGGCATTACACAGAGTATAGGCAGCATTAGGACAGATTACTGCTTATATCACCGATATGCCCAGTGACACATGCTAAATCGGAGTCTGAAATACACTTAGTCCCTTGGAGCCTACAGTAATTTCTCTGTTCAGAGTTCTGGGTTTTCCTTCCTCAAAATAGCTGCCAGTGGAAATTTTCCGACGTGCAGGCTTTTGCCTGGGTATAGGTTTGCCACTGATTATTTGCTATTGATTATTACTACTAATACTTTATTCAGTGTTTCACTTTCAAGTTTCAACCTTCCTCAATGCCAGTAAACCTTCCCCACGGGTGGTAACCGCATACCCGCTTCTTTTTCCAACTCTGTCTCTGTTTATTTCCTAAATACACTGTGTAGTAATATAATATTTTAAGTACCATTCATAAGCCATATAAGTTGAGATCAAATGGATCATACTTTCATTACGCCTTATAATTTTATAATAAGCACGGAGAATGCACAATAAGTTATGTACAATATGCTTCACCAGAGACCGGTTGTATACCATGACTGAACTTAAATCTTATGCACCTAATATGTAGTTGCAAACATAATTGTTCTGTTCAAGTTGAACAATTTTAGCTTGGTTGTTCGATGAATGTGTAGACTTGATCGATATCCAGCATCATCATCTACTGTGGTCTTAAGTAAATGAATGCAAAGCCTGGTCGAATTGCATTCACGACCCAACGTTCCGACAATCCGGTCTAGTGTCTTCATCACGGGTGATCTGTAAGCTCCTTACATGAAACAATCTTGTTGGTTAAGACTTCCTGAAATATAAGACCAACGTATATTTTACAAGATCTCCACAATCATTGTCGTCAAGAAAAATTTCACTCATATTACAATCTTAAAATGTTTTTAAATCAACTAGAAAGAGCACAATAGTGAAAACGACGAAGAAAGCGAATTTTCCGAAGGCGAGCCAAAAGCTGATAAAGTTCCGAAACAATCACAAAACCAAAGGAAATCTAAAACAACGTTCGATTTTGAAGAGAAAACAAAAGCTTGGTAAGTAAAGCTTACATCTGTTATCAAATATCTGTACAGAAGAACCTCAACTAACGGACACTCTCTTCAACAGACACCTCCATACCGTACTGCCAAGAAATAGCTCAACACTGCGCCCGCCCGCACCCTGCATCCAGAGCGCCCCCCCCCCCACTAGTGTCCGCCACTGAACTGTCAGCATGTATATTAGATTCGTGCGTGTATATGTAGACCTTGAAACTTGCCCGTTCTGGGGTGGGGTGTTTTTAAAAGAGCTTGGATACAACATATTACATACTACCGGCAACGTAGTTTTCTTCGTGTATATGCATATTGCAATTTATTTAGCCAATCTTGAATGACCTCTGTTACAAAGTGGAGAGAAAAACATAAATTATAGAGTCGCTCGGAAAGTAACAAATTATATTTACAAAAAGTGACAACTGAACTACACTGTAACGAAACAGTCTATTTATGATAATAGCTCCTATATTTTCTAACAAATATGTTTCTGAGTTAATAGTTTTAGAATTGAAATTGAAATTTCTTATCGACATTTAATAGTATGGTTTCGAGTGCAATTTGGAAAAAACATGCACGAGTGAGTTTTTCAAAGACGATCAAAATTGCACGAGTCCGAAGGACGAGTGCAATTTGACGTCTTTGAAAACTCACGAGTGTTTGTTTTTCCAAATTTCACGAGAAACCATACTATTACTTATTAATAATATGCATGAAAAAATTACACGCTTTCATAACACTTGTGCACTCACCTACGCCGTTTAAGCATTGTTTTCGTTGCTTGTTAGCAAACCTTTTCAGTCTATGTGCTCCTTGAACTTAAATTGTTGTATTCACGTACGATTTTCCATTGAAAGTGTAGAAAAAGTCGTCAAAAAGTGAAAATCTACATTGCTAATATCCGCCGCCATGTTGATTTTTCTTGCCTCGCAGTATAATGGAAGCTGTTTGTTTCTGAAAAATTCCCCTTCATTCATTCATTCATCCACTGTCAATTCTATAGGCACGAGGCATTTCTTTCACAAACGTCGTTGACATGTTGGAGGCCGAGCTTAAAACATTGGAAGAAACTTCCTGCAAGGTATCGTGAGTTAAGTGGAAGCATGGGTAGGAAAAGACTAGGAAGAAATCTTAAGATATAATGGGTTGGAAATAGAGTCGAATTATTATCTTGATTCAATAACTCGTATCTTGAATTTCAAGAGGATATTTTTCGAGTGTATTTTTTCTTGAAATTATGTACTGGTAAAGGATCTTAAAACTACAGATAACGGATTGCTTTCCTTGTCTGTTGATTGCTGAAGCCATGTGGATAAACTTATTTGTTGATTCAACCAATGAGGATATGTAATAAAGCTAGTGCTCCCTGATTCGGTCAAAAGGTCTTTTCAAGTGAAGTCTTTCAAAACTCATTCTTGCACGTTTAATAATTGTGGGATTAGAACTCGGGAGTTGGCTTGGAAAACTTCTAATTACCCAGCACCACTGTAATATTTCTTATAATCCAACATTTGGCAACCTGTGTTTTTTTGTATGGTGTGAAGTGGAGATTGATTGAAAATATTGGATGACGTTACTCCAAGTGGCTTCACACCAGGCAAGCTGAAATACATACATTCAGCGCTAATAATATTTTGTTTCATATTTAGTGAGGCAGAAAACTACTTACCTCTCAGGAAAATGTCTCCAGTGTTCAGAATAGAAGCCGTGAACAAGGAGGATTTGACGCCAGAGCAAGACAGAGAATATCAGTTGCCGTTGTTTTCTTCTGCGCCAATCAATTCTGGTCAGTAGTTTTCGTCTTGCGTAGTAATTGATCGTCAGTGATTCTCAGTGAGATCCGCTGTAAATCATTTAGCGATGGATTTACTCTGGGGTGCAGGAGAGGCGCAAATTTCTGTGTCAAATCCAATTTTTGGGTATGTGAGCAGACGTTGAAATAAAGGTCGCCCTCGTGACGACTGAGCAAAAAATGTTAAATTATACCTGTGACAGAAGTGTATAGTCAAGAAACTTTATTTCCTAATACTGTCTATCTCAGAAACGTAAAGTAACGTCTTGTCTCAAGGCATGATATAATTATAAGGTAAATCTCAAATGATAGATAAATCTAGTGATCAATAATCCTTCATTTTGATATAGGGCGACCTGATATTTAATCCCTGGTAGCCACTTAGGCGACTAAAATATTCTCCCAACTTCAACCCCTGTATATGAGGGAACTTATTGGGTATATTGGGTCTTTTGGAACCTCTTTGACCATCTAGGCAACCTTATTTTTTCGCACAGTTCTAATATCGCGCACCTTGAAACGGTACAAAACAGGGCGCTTATATAGAGCTATATAAGCGCCCTGGTACAAAACTATAAAATCGGATTTCTCGTGTTAAAATGACGTGAACTAGACAAATATTCCATAAGACAGTTTCTTCATGTAGCTGTAACAATGAATCTAATGGCAAAGACACCTTTACGGGCAAATATATATATCAATGATAATACAAAAATTTGAAATTTGCTTTCAAGGCATCAGTATTTGGGTCAGGGTGGCAGAAGTTCGCAGACGGTCATTTTTCACTCTTATTACAATAGAAATAGCTCAGCTTCAATTTCAATTTCATACATCTATGATCTGCGCGAGTTCTAATATTGCGCGAATTTAAATACAAGTAAGGTATTTGGATAAATATCGCCTCAAATTCATATAGACGCGAAGATGCAATCGTTTATTTCTTCCGCTTGTGTCAAAAGTTTGAGTTGACTACCGGGTTCAATGGTTGCTCAGAATACAAAGTCAATGGAATACGCATATTTTGTTAGCCTAACCTAAAAATTACTAAGATGAACGGTTTGGTTGGATAGGCTTTCCTCTTTTTCGGCCGGTTAGAATGTTTCATACATGCAGTCAACATAATTTCTTACCAGTTTCAGACTTTTCACGATATATTTATCACGGTCATTAAAACTCTTGGGATGTAGAGCGAGCATTTTTATGACTTCCGGTGTCAGACACCGTTTTGAGTGAGTGAATTGCGACTACGGGATTTTACAATCGAAATTTTGCGCTCCATTTGCACGATTTCAAACCGGATGAGTTTCAAGTCGTGTAAATGGTAAACAACCAATGCTATCAAAACTTTTGAGTTATACCTCAAATAATGATGTTTGTGTAACCCATTGATAGTCTTGATGTTCTCCTGTCTTCTGAGCATATCTTGAAAAAATATGTACTTGTTTCATAGCGGGAGGTGTATGTAACATTACCTTCAATGTTGGTGGGTCGGTGTGGGCCATGGACTGGGCGCCAGTTCCGGGTAAGTCCAAGTATAGTTAGTTGTTAGTCTATGTTTATGCAAATATCTTGTCCTTCCCCATCACATGCGTATTGTACATGTACTTTCACCCTGACAAACAATAGTGATGTTTATATTGTTGAAGTTACAGATGTACAGTAATTTAGCTGAAATATAGATATTGGTTAGTTGGACGAAGATACAATACACACTTCACGACAACACATATTTAATAGATTTGGAGTGGGGGGGAGGGGGTGGGGGATCTTTACGTTAGGGCCCAAACTAAATCGCGTGATACTGACTACTATTGCTTGAAATTGGTTGGCAAAATAATTACGATTTGGTGTCTGATTATCTACGTGGTTGTACTGAAATAACATTGTAGTTTAACACTTGTACTTCAATTTCATTTATATACATGCATGCCATTTGAGAAAATGTTGAATCCTTTAACTTTAATTTTATGATTCAAATATTTTTCTTTTGTTAATTGTTCTCCTTTTCTTGCATTTGGCCTTTTTCATCGCGGACACTGTGTTTCATAAATATTTTCAGTGTCATGTAAAAAATGGCACTGGGGATGGGGTCTTAACAAGTGGGGCCTAGGGAGTTAAATTGCTCCCAGTGTATTTGTTAAGATATGCCTTGCCTGACGAAGATGAACTATAGTATTGCCTGGACAAAAATATAGAGAATTAGTTTGTATTGTATACTTGCATCAAGTTTTTTTCTTGTACAATGTTTCACTGTCCTTTTCAGTTGATGAAGAAAACTGCGATCAATATCTCGCCATCGGTTGCCATAGTGATCCAGACAAGGTATTACGCTTAGTAAATAGTATATATGTTGTTATTATATACACAAGCTCTGGATATGAGGTATTCTGCAATCTGATTGGTTCTCTACTAGCAGAATATTAGCTCATATCCTGCTTGTAGAGAAAAGTAGAAACGATTTGGACAATTAAATGAAGAGGAAATTCAAGTTTTACTTGAAAAAAGCACGCCAAAATGTTCTGTTCATATCCAGAGCTTGTGTATGTAATAAAACAGTTATTCTAACCACTCTCGTCGTATATGACTGATGGTCGACTCGGCGCGCTATCAGCTCATATACGACTCGAGTTCGTAGAATAACTGTTAATTATTACCCTTCCCCTTGTAAATTTTATAGAGAATTAGTTCAACCACTTATTTTACATGAGATATTTTCGTACCTTGTAGAATGTTTGTAAAGAGAGGTTTAGCTGTAAATATATTTTTCTTGCAGAATCATTTGCTTTCCGAGTGCTACAAAGAAAAAGGTGTTTTGCAAATTTGGCGAGTTCCCAAACTACAGAATGGAATACGGTATGTTATTCTACTGAAGAATTTAAATAATGTGAGATATATCGCCTTGAAAATCGTCGTTTCTGATTGGTCGACTGCAGCCGTATTTTGATCAGGGCTAAGAAAATTGGACCGTCTTCCCGAATGCTATCTCAAACGTGAGGTCCTGTGTTGGTAGTATTCTACAGTAAGATTCTGTAGTTAGTGTCTGAGCTACTTGAAAAGGATTAAAAGCTCTTTGATATTTCAAGTCAAACGCCCTTTGTCAGGAGTTTTCTCGTGTTGGCTAAGGCTAGCTTCTGCCGTGTATTTTTAATCCTGTTCTGATTGTTCAGACATTGACTACGGTATGCCTCTTATAGGGGCTGTTTATATGAGGGCGAGCCAGCCCGGGTACCCGAGCCACTGACCTATACTAAATGGACTGAGTGCTCGAGGTCAAAAAGTGTCCTCACCGTTGCTGACGTCATATAGGTCCTCGCATCGATGAAAATTACCGCATACGCATATTTTCTTAATGTTATTTGTGCTCGTGGGCGAATTTGTGTTTTTGAAATTTAACGAAGTGTGTTTTTAATTTTTTTTCAATTCTGTGTTGTTTTTATTGCAAGCTTTGCTGTTTTTGGTAAATATTTACTACCTTCGAGTTGAGAACAACCTTTTCCAAAATAGGAGTATATTTTCCTGTTGCAAGTTTGAAAACAAACATTTTAATTTTAAATAAAATGATGGCTTCGGTATGTTTTTATACACGACCACAACAAGAGCTTCGGGCCATCGATGATTGCTGGTATTTATGCTATAGTTTTTCCATAAAATTTGTCGTGTTATGTAAGTATTAACCTTCTGTTGACATGAACATTTTTTGCCGACAATTATCAACGTATTTGTAAGTCAGCGAATTTACGCATGAGAGCAAAGACCTATATGACGTGAGCAGTGGTGAGGACACCGAGCTCCTGATAAAATAGATTGCGCGCTCAGTCCATTTAGTATAGGTCAGTGACCCGAGCTTGCTCGCTTTCCCGAGACAAATTTCTCCCGTGTTTACATGAGACTGATCAGACGGGCTGGCTCGCCAAAACAAAAGCATCCGGGCTGAATTAAATAATATAAACACATTTTCCAACAAACCTGAAATCATACTTTCGCAAAGAAGCTTTAGAGTTATAATTCACAGAAACGATCACACAGACCTTTTAAGATCGTAATCTGATGAGAAAATGTCTTTAACAACATTATATTCGCTTGAACAGAGCATTTATTCTCATCCCGGGTATAGGCGAGCCAGCACTAGGTCATTGCGTTTGTATGGAAAATTCCAGCCCGCTTAAGCGAGATCTCGGGTCAGTCGAGGCCAGCTCGGTTTCCATATAAAGGCAAGATGAAATTTTAGGAAATAATAGAAAACGTGGGAACTCGCCAAAATCTGGTAGCTCGCCCCATATAACAGCCTTGGTGGGTGAAAGAATCACGTTTAAGAAAAGAACGCAAACAAATATTTAAAAAATGAATCAGGACAATGTTTATCAATAAAATGTAGCGAGGACAAATCGTATAAACTACCAACCGTGTAAGTTAAGTATCAATCTTACAGCATCAGTCAAGGTCTCTACTTTGATAGCATAGCGACACCTCGCCCCATGGGCAAACAATTGTCTGGATTTAGACTTTACATATAACTGACACTAAATTTGTGTGTTCAGACCGACCGAGCAACCTGAGTTTTGTCTTGGAATTGTCCACGATTATGGACCTTTGTGGGACATCCGATGGTGTCCGTCTGGGGCTTGGGATAGGTCATCCCCGCAGGTAGGTTTAACCTTCAGTAGCTATGCTGTATACTATCTGTTAAAGAGTGGGTATCGTGCAAGTGATCCTTTGCGCGCTTGTGTTTACACTTTATGTTTACATCCTGTTGTATCTCTTAAATATGCGTGGGATAGAGTGAGAATATAGCGATAAGCAGCATACGTGTTTTCATGCTGTTTCCCTTCAAAATGTCGGACTCGGAGAATAATTCGGGAGCGAAATTATAAACGACATTTAAACATTATACATAAGCGTTTTGCCACGTAAAAAACACAAAATTCACAAGACGTAATTATTGCTTAGAAGTGAAAGTAAAGCCTGCAGGTTTTCATATGTCGCCGATGGTCGGCAGTGCACTCATGGACCACTGTTAGTGATCATTGAAGGAGAAAATGACTTCAGGTAGACAAAGGATTTTACTCATCAATGATCTAAGACAATGGCACTGCGAAAGCATCAGCGACATATGAAAACCAGGCTTAAAGTTGTTTTTCAATACGACTGGGATAAATGAACCGATTCAAATTAAATATCAGAGATTACTCATAAATGTTTTAAAAGGCAGCCATTTTGTGGGACGCCAAGCGCGCAAATGATCACTCGCTTGATACTCACTCTTTAACTGAATGTTGAAGGCTTTTGTAGATGAAATTTGAAGCGAAAATTATGTACATATTTTTTGGCCTAACCTGGAGCGTTTCGAGCGAAGGCCCTTTGTCTGGAAGTTAGTAGTGACTCACATGGCATCGGATTTTCAGATTTTGCTTGTCGCATTTGTGGCAACTTCCCATGCAGCTGTGCTTTCAATATATAGTAATACGAGCAAAAAAATTAACAAATACGAGCAAAAAATTAGCAAAATCTAATTTCAGCACATGTTAAGTAGAAATATTTACACACGTTGCTTCTTGTTTTGTAATATATGAGTGGGCATTCTCAATTAAAATTGAAATCAGGTTTTGTTGCAGCTTGCGGCAATTTTGTTGCTCATTAGAGCATTAGATTCTGTTAAAATACGTATAACCATTTCTTGGAGTAAGAAAACAAAGCTAGTCAGTGGGTGTGGAGGTTTTGTGGACACTTATAGGTTTTGAAATACGATGACGATACAAGGGCCTTCGCTCGAAACGTCGAAGTTCTTATTGTATTTTTCAGGTAGATTGATCCAACTTAACCGCAGTATCTTCGTAAAGACTCTACCTACACTGGCACCACACGTTTGAAATACCATCTATGCTTTCTAACATCCTTTTAAATGACATTCTTCCTGGGTAGCACAGGACCTGGTGTGGCTATACATACTTGCGCGTTATCGGCTACATTTACGCTTTTACCGTAGTTTATAAATAATTAATTTGATTTTTGTAGGATGGTGAACTTCGCCGTCTTGGACTGCTTGCATTGGCTTGTGCTGATGGCAAAGTTCGAATTTTTAGGTAAAACTAGAAGGCCAGAGTATTCTCAATTCTCATGTCCCGGGGAAACAAGTTAATGACAGTTGACTGCATAGATGTTACCACGCGTAACAAAAGCTTTCATCAACCCTCGTCAAAATATGAACCGGTTCAAAGTTGATGAGGGTTGACGAGAGTGTATCAGAGTTGATGAAAGTTGGCCGTCAAACGCGAGCGAGACTTGCAACTCTCATTAACTCTCATCAACTCTTGCCGGAGATACAAGCTGGATACATTAGAAAACGTTTCACCACTTCCCAAACTCTCCCTCAATCTGTCAGTTTCCTCCAGTGAACTCTAAGTAAACTGGAACGCTAACTCCTATGATCAAGTCCTATGATTCGTTGAAGCCAAGCTAGTTTTTCTGAGGTTTGAGTTGAAATACTTAACGCCGAACATTGGGCTGTATATGAAATTGAAGCTATTAAAAAGTTATATTTTATATAAAAACTTCAAGACTTTAGGCAAAATGGAAATACTTAAAAAATACAAAAACAACCGCAATTTTGTAAAATACGGCAAATTTTCCCTCAAAGTTTTAAGTATTTCCTTTTTACCTAAAGTCTTGAAGTTTCTATATCAAATAGAACTTTTTAATAGCTTCAATTTCATATACAGCCCAATGTTCGGCGTTAAGTATTTCAACTCAAACCTCAGAAAAACTGAATTAAGCTGGCTTCAATCCCCCCATCCCCCCCTGAGTTATCGTTCCAGTTTATTTATAGTTCAATGGTTTCCCCCGATTTCACTTTTGCTGATCAATTTTTCATTTCTTAGTGTGCCATTTCCCTGGTCACTTGTAGAGAATGGCGGTGGTGAGGCTGGAAAGTCTCCTGAAGATTGTAAGTACACGCAGCTGAAGTACACCATCACACTTTCTATATTTTACTAACACAGAACAGTCGAAATACAATACACGGTGTCCGGGAAAAATTCGATAGCTGTTGTTTCAGATTTTTACACAGCTAATTAGAGGGCGTCGAAATTTAATCTAAGAGATGAATTTTTACACTGCGGTTATTAGAATTGGTCTTAAGTAGAGTCGATGTTATGGCTGTTTAAAGTAAAGGTAATCTAACCCACTTTTATGGGTGAATCAGACTTTATTTTTTCGATTCCTGCCGGAATCTTATGTATGTAAATTATTGCCCCCAAATTTAGAACATTTACCCTTGTAACACACACTGGCATCACCCTAATTGTATATATAACACACACTGGCATCACCCTAATTGTATATATAACACACACTGGCATCACCCTAATTGTATAATATAACACACCATGGCATCACCCTAATTGTATATATAACACACACTGTACTCGTGGTTAGCTGTTCAGTCTTGACAACTGGACGCTGTAGCTCAATGGTCAGAGCAATACAATTACCTTTATTCACTTATCTTCGACTGGAGATTTGAAAATTAATATTTCATGTACCTGGGATATACAATGTAGTAGTACGCTTCTGATAGACAGTGTTCCAATACTGTGTACGGAGCGCTGCACCGGAATCGCAGGGCCGCAGGTTCAATTCCTGTCGGAGGACTTAGAGTTGCATTTTTCGCAGCCGTTCCCATTCAGGTCTATAATATTGTATATAATATTTCACTCGAAATATCCATCCACCTAAACCTACATCAATTTCAATCGAGTGAGATGCAGAAAAAAAACACTAGAGCAGTTCAACTGTATTGGTTATAATATGATTTTGTTTTCTTACCCAGTACTTTATCGTGCTGTCCCTCACATGGAGCTATCCCCAGGCTCTTTGTGTCGTAAATATCAAGGTGAATGTGGCGCAGCGTGGAGAGTGTCATGGCAACCAATCAATGGTCACAACAAAGTTATTGCGTCGTACGCTGATGGTAAGAATTTGTGTGTCGTGGTATATATATATTATGTTGCGTTTAACAATTATTGAATGAGGTTGAACATAGCTCTTTGTAGATACTGTAATTGAACTGTACTGTACTGTACTGTACTGTACTGTACTGTACTGTACTGTACTGTACTCTACTGTACTCTACTGTACTCTACTGTACTGTACTATACTACTGTACCACTACCAGTACTCTACTGTACCCTACTGTACTCCTACTGCTCTACTGTACTGTACTCTGCTGTACTGTACTTTACGATTCCTTACTATTAAAAAAAAATACTTTACTGTTCTTTACTAGATTAACTTACTAAGTGTTCGCCAATTTCCACGCCCTAATTTTTTTTATATGTTATTTCGTTTTGCCTTAATCCAGGCACAGTGGCAATCTGGGATTTAAAGACAGAAAATCGTATTCTGAAAGCGGCAACTCCAGACGGCCTCACCGAGTGTAAGTTATTCATGTATTACACATGCTCATAATCTGTCTATTATATAATGCTTTCAATGGATAAAATGCGGGTCTTTTCACATATCCTCTTTTTCTAAAGCCGGATTGGTCCAAACGTCATTTTAAATAATGTTAGCGAGACAATTCACAGCAAAAAAATTTAAGTGTATTTAACTGATAAAGAAAATAAACAAAACAAATATGAAGTGTCTATGTCATGGTCAAGGACGAATTTGAAGACGAATTTGATCATATCTTCTCGGCAAAAACTTAATCGTTTGTTCATTTATTAGCTGGTAAGATTAGAGGACATGCGGTGTTTTTTTTGGTCGTGATTCTCAATAAGCCAATTCATAGACATGGTGTCGACTGTCGGTCTGTCTTGGGATATAAAATTACAGTTGAATCATAACACGTAGCTAAGACTGGAAAAATTAAAATATGCATATCAAAGTATTCAATTGTTCAATCATCCATTTGATTTTTATATATAGCTTCAATAGAACTGTCATTAAATATTTTTGTACTAGGATAATATGTCTTCTGTGTAAAGCAAAATAAAGAAATATGTACTTTAAAGGGATATGGCAGAATTTATCTGACACAATAATAAAGTTTTTGATTGATTGATTGATTGGCAATAAAATTATATCTAAATCTCCGTTACCGATTTTTCGTATCTTGCTTAGTTCTTGAAATATTTTGTCTTAAAACAATGAGCTGTCCGCCATCTTGGATTATATTTTTATCTCATTAACGATGGTTTTAGTGACGTCACAAGCAGGGTTAGCCGTATAAAACTACTCCTATGTGACCAAATAACAATTAGTAGATGTTTAAAAAGTTGTCGGTCAATTTGTTATTTGAAATAGTGTATAATTCGAACTATAATTTTGGGCTCATAATGACCATTGGCTTTTTGGGTAAGATCTTGCGTAACCGTGGTTGTGTCTCAGCTATATGTTATGGTGCAACTGCAACTCTATCCCGGCGCCCGACGCAGAACGCGTCATTTGGATGTGCAATCGACGCTACGAATTGGCTTATAAATGACGGCCAACAAATCCATAATAACTAATTATGTGAAAATTCCCTATGATACAGGCACTATAATGTCAGCGTGATAGCTTCAAGGTTTAAGATTATTGAAAATGAATTCAGTATTTTTCAATATTTGTTATCATTCACAATATCATTTTCATCATTTAGGCATTTTCCCAATCTCTCATTTCCAAGCCCATAATTCAGTTATACGTTCATTGGCTTGGTGTCCGAGTGAACCAAATTATATCGCAACAGGTATTGTGAATGTCATTATTTTAGGAATTTTTTGTTGGGTCCATTTTTGCACAAAATATTGAATTCAACCAAACAGCCCCATGATGCTCCATCATTTTAGCGTAACAAAGGAAATTTAAAGAATTTTAAATTCTGAAGATCGTTACAGACGTAAGTTCTTCATATTTTTAGCAAACAACATCTATATTTTATACACTGGAACTATTTTTCAAATCCTTACTATAGAAATAGTATTGTATATACATACGGATCCTAGTTAAAAATAGTATGAAAATGACAATTAGTACGGAAATTATACTAATTCCATAGTAGAAGGTGTTTGTAGATGGAATATTCAAACGAAAACTTATATACATTTTTAAACCATACCAGGAGCAGTTGCGAAAAATGCAACTTTAGACCCTCTGGCAGGAATCGAACCTGCGGCCCTGCGATTCCGGTCCAGCGCTCTAACCAATGAGCTACATAGTCCAGTTGCTGACTGCAAATTCGTGTATATATGATGGGAGTGATGTCAGTATAAGGTATGCATGGGTATAAATATCAAGATTACCGAATATTCCATCTACAAACATGCACCTTCTACTATTAGTCCTATCGAGATGCCGATAAACAATACTCATTCCATTTACTAATTGTCATTTTCATACTATGGAAATATAGCATGATGCTATTACCATATCTTTTCCATAGTAAGGATTTCAACATTTTCCCAGTGATATGATAGAGATTAATTAAGAAATAGAAAACATTTTCCGTGTTTCTATACAGTTGTTAGAAACACGCGTGGGAGTTTGGGAGAACGATAGAAAATATAGCTAAAGAAAAAGATTTTTAAGTCGATTAATTCACGAATTCTTATTACAGAACATAAAATTAATTTGCTTGTCAATTTCAGTTTCGACCTTCCTCCGTGCAGATATTTGGTTTTTCGACGTTCCTCAAAATATTTTTTTTCAGATACGCAGGATATTTCCTGGGGACTTTGCCAATTGGCTGTTGCTTTTCTGCTACAGTCTGACTGAGTGCTGACTGTTGCTACTAATACTAGCCTGACTAGTCTAGTACTTAGTGTTTCACTTTCAACCTTCCTCAATGCCAGTAAACCTTCCTCACGGGTGGTATTTGAAAACCCGGGTTTATCATTGTAGTTTTGCTTCTAATAAAGTTTACCTTATTATCACTATTATTTAGGTGGCTATGATAAACTCATAAAGATTTGGGATCTTCGTCATACCTCGCAACCTGTCATGTATTTTGAGAAAGGTTGGTTTTATCACAGTTTTTCTCCCGTTTGTGTTAATTTATAGCCAGGGACTGCCGAAAATGAAACTCAAATTCATGAAGTCATTTATGTATGGGTAAAGTTTAGCGCTGTTCCTGAGAACTAGATATTTGGAGACTGATTAGAACAATACATCGCCTTCGTAAAGGTGTAACCTCCTGAAAAATACAGAAAAAACACTTGGTTTGCCAGTTAGTAAGGTAGTCACATAGACGCCGGTAATAACAGTAACGATTTTTCATTATCGTCCAGTCATTAAGAAACCATTGCAAAAGAAAGGCATGCAGTTTAAACGTGTGGTGCCACAGTTTAGGTGGTGAAATACTGCGGTTAAGTTGGATAAATCTACCTTAGAAATACAATAAGAACTTCGACATTTCGAGCGAAGGCCCTTCGTCTGGAAGTTAGTGAAGGGCCTTCGCTTGAAACGTCGAAGTTATTATTGTATTTTTCAGGTAGAGTGATCCAACTTGACCACAGTATGTCATGCAGTTTAAACAACCATTCATTTATAATTTTGTTGAACTACAGAGCTTGATCATTAACATTTTGATTGCTTTCGATGTTACAGGCCAACTTAAAAAACCACGTGGAGCTAGTGTCTAAGCCTGGAGTCAGTGGCTAACTTCAAAACTCTTTTTCAATCATGGGGAGATTTGATAGTCAGACGTCAGTCAGCATCTCCAAATTTGTATTTTGTAGTACAGATATTCAATTTGATGGGCTGACTACAGCCACTTGTTGGACTCTCACAACTGCGCGCGGCATAGCCTATAGCTCTATAGAGCGTTTTCAATTATCACGTGACAAATTCTAAAATCTAAACTACGAAAGCTACAAAGCTGGCTTTCTCACCTGTTTTCTAGATCGCTATTAAGAGTGCTCACCAAAATTTTTGGGTTCATACAATTATTTCTTCGTGAGTTACAGAGTTTTGAAAAAATACTTTTGCTGACGTCAGCATTATTTTCAAAGGCTGTTAAAACTATGTTATACACACAATTTGGTTTTAAAATGCTTGGTTAAGGTTAAGAAGTGATGTTTATCCACCCTTAATAAGATTCAAAACATTTGGGTTAAAATTCGGCTTCATTTGAGCACTTGTTTTTCCCCCGCCATGTTGGTGTACCAAATGGCGTTGAGTTAGTACACCAACATGGCGGCCTAAAATCAAATGGTAATATAAGGGCCAGAATATTTAGATTATTTTTAAGTTTGGATTAGGCATCGCCTCTTAACCTTAACCAAGCATTTTAAAACCAAATAGTGTGTATAGCATAGTTTTAACAGCCTTTGAAAATAATGCTGACGTCAGCAATAACATTTTTCAAAACTCCATAACTCAGGGAGAAATAATTGTACGAACCCAAACTTTTTGGTGAACATTCTTAGTAACGACATACGGAAAATATAAAGCAGCCAGCTTTGTAGCTTTAATTTATGAATTTTGTGACGTCATGTGCAAACGCTCTATTAGACAGCTTTAGCCAGTGAACTCTAAGTAAACTGGAACGCTAACTCCTATGATCAAGTCCTATGATTCGTTGAAGCCAAGCTAGTTTTTCTGAGGTTTGAGTTGAAATACTTAACGCCGAACATTGGGCTGTATATGAAATTGAAGCTATTAAAAAGTTCTATTTGATATAAAAACTTCAAGACTTTAGGCAAAATGGAAATACTTAAAAAATACAAAAACAACCACAATTTTGTAAAATACGGCAAATTTTCCCTCAAAGTTTTAAGTATTTCCTTTTTACCTAAAGTCTTGAAGTTTTTATATCAAATAGAACTTTTCAATAGCTTCAATTTCATATACAGCCCAATGTTCGGCGTTAAGTATTTCAACTAAAACCTCAGAAAAACTGAATTAAGCTGGCTTCAATTTCCCCCCCTGAGTTATCGTTCCAGTTTATTTATAGTTCAATGGCTTTAGCAAACACAACGCGACGTCAAAGAGGACGTGAAAATGGCGTAAAAATGGCGTTATATGCCCATCTATGGATGTGCCCACGCCATTTTTACGCCATTTCCACGTCCTCTTTGACGTCGCGTTGTGTTTGCTAAAGCTGTCTAATGGAAGATTCGCTACCTTCACCAAAAATAATCTACAGGCATTTTCACTCACACGCACTTCTGGTTTAAGGATTTTATTCTCTTACAGCATGGAGTTACCATCTTACTTGGCCAGTACACTTGGGGGTATTGCTCTACAATACAGACTCTCTGTCTCGAATAAAGGGCACACGTTGTTTGGATTACTGTGCAAGTTCTCGTAGTGCTAAGAATGCCAGCCACGTTTCCTTCAGTTATGTTTCCCACAATGCAGCAGCATGGGTGAGTAAAGTTGTGAATGTAAAGTTTTAATATTAAAGAGTTGTATTTGTAGTGCGTAGAAGAAAGCACCCATTCTAACATACAGAGATTTAACCATGCAATCTACCCGTCAAAAAGTGCTGTACTACTGTATGTCTGATTGAAATTATGTTTGCCTTGGTCATGAAGGTATGTGAAGCCACTGTTGAATATCAATGTGTTATAGCAAAGTTTAAGCTTGTACGTTTGTACTAATTACTAAATACGAAATACTGGAGTTTTGTTTTCATGTTTTAACATATTTTTACCCGTCCCTATTCAAAAATACCCGTCCAAAAGACGGGTGGACGGGCCTCTGGCTAAGCCCATGCTAACATACTTGTACGATTTTACTACGACAAGATTTTATCATCCACACTTTGGTCGATATATATATCATTGTTAATATAGAAAATGGTTAGGAAACCTATATTCGGCGGTTGAGTAGGATAAAACTACCTGAAAAATACAATAAAAACTAGCGTGAGTCGGGGAAAAACATGTGCTTTTGTAGTGAATACAAAAGCGATAACGTGATCACGTCAACAGGTTATCGCCATACATTTTAACACTGGCAATCACAGTGTTTCAGATATGAAAATTCGAGCTCAGTGTCCCATTTCTGGCAGCAATGATAGCCGTAAAAGGCAAGAAATGCGTCTCATTTCCCAACTTGGCACCATTCATCCTCACGGCATTAATGAGCGCCTCTTATTTATTTATTTATTTTTACTTAGCTTCGCCAACTAGGGCAGGGTCACCACAACAGCATAAGCCAATTACTGTGGGTCCTTTTACCTAACTCACCCTGTCAACTTTCCCTGTGGGAGGAAACCGGAGTACCCGGAGAAAACCCACGACTTTCGGCAGAGCGTTGACTAACTCTTTTCACTTGAGGAGTGGGTTCGAGTCGCATTGAGAAAGTTCTCACTGAGACTTGAACCCGCGACCTTAGAGGTGAAAGGCAAGTGCGCTAACCACTTCGCCACCGAAGCCCCATTACATTTAACCCCTATCTGTTTATGCCTGCCATCAGCAGATATTCTACATCTCATCTCATACATAGTTCCATAATTTCTCATCTTGTTTTCTTCGCTTGTCCTTACATGCTAATATATTTTGTAATGTGATTTCCATATTTTGTTTATAGTTTGTTTTGATTAAATCCATCTGATTGGTTTATTTTTTATCACGTGATCACTTTTGTATTCACTATAAAAGCACATGTTTTTCCCCGACCCACGCTACAAACTTCCAGACGAAGGGCCTTCGCTCGAAACGTTGAACCTCTTATTGTATTATTCAGGTAGTTGTATCCTACTCAACAGTCAAATCTTCGTTAGACTCTACCTACACTGGCGCAACGTATTCGAGATATTTGGGAAATAGATAGATAGATAATAGATATTTAGCGCTGCAGGGCATAATACAGGTTTTGGCAGGGCAATGTTACCAGATACCTCCCCTCAACGAAAAGGTGGTGGTTTCGTCCCTGTATACCTAAGAAGCAAACATGGAGGTTCAACGGGATTTGAACTGGTATATTATATTTTTACATATAACTAATTAAAATCTTGTTTTCAAAAGTAGTTAGTTCGGTTTTTGAAAGTGGTGTTTCGCAATGTTGGTTAATCCAATTTGGTTAATTTTAAACTGGAAATTGGAAAGTCGGAAAACACCCTGGTCAATTTTAAACAAAATGGGTTAAATTCTAACCCGGTGCCTGGTAGTATATCAGCCTATAACCTGGTTAATTTACCTGGTTAGACCTTTTGATTGATGTAGTAGATAACCAGAAAATTTAACCGGGGAAGTTTACCTACCCAGAAAAATCAATAATGTTTAGTTTAACCACGAAATGTTAACAAGGATGTTTTTTGAATGTGGTAGTTGGTAAATGAAATATGTAGTGATCAATCGCTTGACTTTGCAGGACAACGACTATTCCGATTGGACGAATGTCGTAGCCAGCGTTGATGCTGCAGGAGTAATTTCAATCAATTTTTTAACTGAAGGACTCGCCCAAAGAAACCGGAAAGTTAAAAGGGTAAGCACTCATTTTAAACGTCTATTTTAAACACGAAAGCATGCTATCCTGGACCGGGGATGTTTCAACTTCCGGACACACCCAAACGTTTATATAACGTAAATTCTTTTTTTAGCTTTCCATTCAAGTAACTTTTAACTATCCTGGAAGTTCAATGACACCCCTTCTATTGAGCCCTCTTATCCAATAGCTTCCCCCCCCCCACCTCTCAAACGTGCCTGAAATATAGGCCCTGGCCTAATATAACAATATAGTTGATGTACGCATAAATATGTTTTTGGCCCGACTCAGAGTCATTAACTAAGTTTAAGAACTATTAAAATATTAAGTAATAAATAAAATTTAACCGTTTTCAAAAGACAAAAATGAATTAGAAATTATTTTTGCATTTAATGAACTGATATAGTTTAGCACAATTGCCTGAACAAAGCTAGTTTCATGGCACGATGAAAACAAACTTACATTCACTTCGCCATTGTGTATACCGTATAAAACTATATTTAAGAGCTTCTGCTACTCCAGACATTGTTTTCTCGTGTTTTTGGAATGGATTCTTGATCATTTAGCTTCTACTGGCCAACAGACGTAAACAATGGTTTTCTGTCGCTCATTCAAATTCAGGCGGCCAAAATGTATTTTAGCCCGCTGCTTTATTCGTTTTAACCCGCAAAATGCGCCACAATGCACGCTTAAATGATATTATTATAATTTTAGCGAGCATTGTGGCGTATTTTGCGGGCTAAAATGAGCCCGCTGAATTTTAGAATTCTAAAATTTTAGCCCGCTGAATTTTAATGAGCGATTGGAGCGACAGAAAACCATACGATAAAAACAAACTTACATTCACTTCGCCATTGTGTATATAATTATACTAATAGTTTCTGGCACTACAGACATTGTTTTCTCATCTTTTTGGAATGGATTCTTGCTCATTTAGCTTCGAAGATCGATAAATTTTTCTTCGTTTAGTTTTTCAGCCATAAAAAAGACACTTGCCGTCAGCCGGCTAAAGACGTAAACAACGATGAAACTAGCATTATTCAGCCAAACTCAGGCAATTGTACTAAACTAAATCAGTTCATATATTGTTCAAATAATACTTATAATTCTTTTTTTGTTTTTTGAAAATGGTTTTCTGCTAAATATTTAAATATAGTTTTTAAATTTAGTAAATACAATGTCGGCGTGATGGCGGCACTGTTCATTTTATATATTCTGCTTGCCGTATATTTGATTTTCTTATCCGGCTGTAAGTGCATGCCCGGTAAAATTATAATAATAGTAATACAGTTGATGTTCCTGGGCATAAATATGTGTCTGGCCCTCCTCAGAACTCATTTTAACCCTCGCTACGCTCAGGCTAAAATGAGTCGGGCCAAAAACAAATTTATGCCCGCGAACATCAACTATATTGTTATAACAATAGAGATTTACTGTGTTTTCTCGTATGCATTTTTTGTCACGAGATTTGAATGTTTACCGCCAGCAACCTTGAGCGGACAACATTGTTGTCGAACGGCAACGATATACCATTTGCAGTATTACTGGAGCGTACCATTAAATGCATTCGTTCTTTGAGTTCTTTTGAATTATATCCAGTCTTACGTATAGTGTTTGAAATTTCTGTCTGTTTTCAAAAGAATGAAATCGAGGATATGCGCGAGAAAAAGTACGCTCCTGTAATTCGCAAATGGTCTATATAAAGCCGAAATTCGCGTGATCAATTTTTTGCAGTTTCAGAATTTATTTTTTTGTTTCAACTTTGTGAGAGAAGTCAAGGGTCTAGTGTGACCTGGGCTAAAACATGGGCGAGATCACTAAATATTCCATTTTCCTTGGTTTATTTATTTTCAATGCTATTTTTGTTTCAGCCAATATTTCGTGCTTTGGTTGAACCAATTATCCAATGTCAAGATCAAACTAGCTCTGAACAAAATGTCCAAAATGGAAGCGCTGCAAACAGCACGGATAAAGATATTTTTAAAATCGTGTTCAAAGATATACACCCGGTAAGGAGCACTATTAAATGATGGGACACATTTGGTAATTTGACCATATGTAACACTCGTTTCCAATCCTCTAATACTAAAAACCTAGTAATTATGGCGCTTACAATCGCATTTTTCTTAAGTCAAGCCTATACATCTTAGTAATTCGCACGTTTTCTTGATTTGCTCTTAAAGGTGTTTGAAACGTCTCTGAAAGTAGAGAGAAAAATTCTCTGAACGTTTTGGTCTTTGAGACTACGAACCCTGTTAATATATTGACCAAACAATACATTTGAATTACCATCACGCCACCGTATAAACGGTCAGCTCGTGTGTCACATCATGCTGGGAAAGATAATCAAGACTATAGCATTATTAAATATTTTTCAATTATAGCGCCTATTTTACATTGTTATGTTTACGCGAGGCGGTAAATTTACTGTGTATCTATATACAGTTATATAAACACGCTTCTCGACTAATCAACACTCACGTACTACAGGGTTGTATAAAAAATGGTAACCAACTTTAGCATGCTAGCTGTCGTGCGTTTCATATTTAGTTTATTTATTTTTCCCGGTTTCACAGTGAATGCTGCAATTTGATTGGCTAGCGAGCGATCCGGTTTTCCCCATACGCTCACGTTTTTCACAAAACAAGCGTAATTTCGTAATTTTTAAATAAAACTTCGTACTTATTACATAAAAATGGATAGCGATAACGAAGGCTATCACAGTGAAAGCGAATTTTATTATCCTGACGAGGCTGACGATATAACCACGGAGAATAAAATGTTCTCAAATTAAGAATTTTTTACACGGCCGAAGACCAGACAAAGACTTTTACTATTTAGTGTTATTTTTGAAATTTCGTTTTTGAGGGAAAAAATAAATCTGTTATTTAACGGGCTCGCTCGGTCCCGATAGGGAAAAACTGTACCCTCGGTCATGAAAACGGCTCACGGCCTATGGCCTCGAGTTGTTTTCATGACCTCGGTCACAGTTTTTCCCTATCCGGTCTTCGCGCCCGTTAAATAACATATATATCTTTTAGCTGTCAAAGGATACCTTTTTTGTATCATTGCGATCAAAAATGGCCAAATACGATACGATTGAAAATTGCCAGTCGAAAACGCGTTTTTCCACCATTGGGGAGTTGAATGCAAAGCTATTGTCTGCCTATTGAAATTATTCTCATTTCGGATTCAAATTGAAAAAAAATTAATAAGATGACGTAACCCATGAGCTATTTCTGAAGACTTGGTAAATTTGAAGAAGGCTCAAATCGTTAATTTTATCTTTTGTAGTTCTCTGTTAAAGCAGGAGGACGAGATCCCATATTTAATGATGAAGCGTATGTTATGCCTGATCAGCCCACACATACGGCACTTCATAAGGTGAGATTCCGCCACTGACCTGAAAACTAGGACTGGATAGTGTGCATCTGCTATGCATAAATGAAGCCAATGAAGCACAAATCTACTGTGGTGTTGGCGACATGTTTAAAGAGGTTCTAACAGTTTCTAGTTATTAGTGGGAAAGGACACGTTTTGTCTAGATAAGAATTGATTATCAGTGGCCTCTCTTTCTTCCTAAATTTGCCGGTGAATAACTAATGAGGTCACACCAATATGGCCGTCATAAGCCTCATGATATGGCGTTTACAGCGTTTTAAAACTCATTAGAAGAGATGTTGGAAACTATATTTCTCAAGTTACATAGGAAAAGATATTTGCTTCATACAGTAGTATAACTAATTTAGACAGCTAACCAGGGCCTTTTTTAACTAATGTACTGGAGGGGCCAAAGCCCCCCCCCCCAGCCCCCATGTTGGCCCCCTCAAGCCACAGAGACTCAAGAATACAAACATTTTCTGGAGGAGGACCCCAGACCCCCTTCACCTTCCCACGCCTGTAATACAACACCTACTTGTTACGTCCCCTTTCGATGATGGCTCCCCCACTAATGATTTCTTAAAAAAGGCCCTGCAGCTAACGATTTGACTAGTCAAGAATTCGACAGATTTTGAAATATCATCTCATTATAAATATTCTGGCTTCAAAATTGGCTCATTGAATTCAATAGGATGCTCTATCCAGTTCTAGTTTTCAGATCAGTGGATTCCGCAATGGTGTCGAAGTAAACCCCTGCTCTCGACCTGCTGTATAGCAGGCTTAACTCTGAGGTTAGGGGCAGCGCGCTAACCGCATCTGCCACCCCTGATTTCCCAGCATATACTGTAAATTCATATGCACTTGTCCGTGGTTTACTCTGTACTGTAAGTTACCTACAAGTATTGCTAGGAAAGTTGAAGACAATGTTTCCTTTCTATAAAAATGTCGAGAAAGATGACATTTTGCACTGTCCTAGAATCACCGAGGTAAAATATGATTCCTAATATGCACATGCTCTCATTGATAACGCTCTGTACGATTTTATAATATATAGATCATGATAGTTTAGAATCCTGAATGCGTGGTTCTTGTGTAGGTAGCGATTAACGATATACTTGAGGCCGGGTTTGCAGGATCATGCTACCTGAAAATATAACAAGAACTTCGACGTTTCGAGCGAAGGTCCTTCGTCTGGAAGTTTGCCGCCTGATAGTTTAGAATCATGTTCCTAGACATCAAGAATCTTTCGTTATGATTTTGACACTAGTAATGTTTTGATTCAACACGAAGAGGTCGGCAAACTTGCATGAAAGTGATATATATGATCTAACAAACGCGTTTAGTAAATGTTCGTACATTAAGGGGACGCTATAGAGGAGTTTATTTGATGAGAGACGTCTTTTTGTTCCATTGTTATTGAAAAAAACGAGATATTTAAAAAACAAAACATTGATATAAAATTCTATGAAAGAAGTTACTTTCCAGTTTAAGAGTCCGTTTAAGTTAATTATTAATATCAATAATTAAAATTAAGAAATAGAAAACATTTTCCGTGTTTCTATACACTTATAGAAACACGCGTGGGAGTTTGAGAGAACGAGAAATAATCAGTGGGAAAACGAGCCCGTAGGGCGAGTTTTTCCACGTTATTTCGAGTTAACAGTTATAGAAACACGCTTCTCGACCAATCAACACGCGCGTACTATAAATGTTATATTATAATACTATATAGAATAAGTAAATAGTCTTGGGGATTTGTAGGATCAAACTACGTGAAAAATATAACGTTAGCCTTGGTTATACTAACTTCCAGACGAAAGGTTTTCGCTCGAAACGTCGAAGTTCTTCTTGATCTTACAAACTCCCAAGAATATAAATGAGCGCTTCTCTTACATTTAACTCTGGCTTAATTATCTGTCCATGCCTGCCATCAGCAGACATTGACAGATACATAGTTCGGATTTTCTCCTATTCATGTCTTTTTCACCTTTTCTTCCATGTTAACATTCTGTAATGTGATTTCCATATATTTTTTATAGTTTGCTTTGACTAAATCCACCTGATTGGTCTATTTTTTTATCACGTGATAGCTTTTCTATACACTATAAAAGCACATGTTTTTCCCCGACCCATGCTATACTAACTTCCAGACGAAGGGTCTTCGCTCGACACGTCGAAGTTCTTGTTGAATTTTCAGGTATTTTGATCCTAAAAACCCAAGGCTTATTGTAGACGGTACCTACACTGGCACCACACGTTCAAGATAAATCAACTTGTATAAGTATTTGTAAGAATCAGGTTTCTTATTGGCAAAGGCCAATTCCTTACGGAGAGTTAGTTTAACCTGAGCTATTAGCAAGAGTTATTCTATTTACAGCGCGGCTGAAGTAAAAATTTAAAGATTCTATATCAATTTTGCTTCCAGGTGCGATGGAATCCGAATTTCAGCAGCTACTATTGGTTGGCAACAGCTGGCAAGTTTGGTTTGGTGAGATTATGTTATGTCAATAAGTTCGTGTAAAGACATTAGAAAGGCTTTATCTCTGTGGTATAATTGTTAAATTTACCAGATGTGTATACCATGGCGTGTTCTCTAAAAAGGTGTGGATATTTCCATGTGTATATATATGCACCATTGTTATATCTAATAAGGTAAGAGGTGAACATCCGAACCTCTATTACATGCAAACGCCGAAGGGACGGAGAAAGTACGTGAAAATTTTGCTGGCACAACCAAATTGTCCGTATTAGGGAGACGTAAAGGGACGACGTAAAAAGCCACGACCGTATACCATGGGTATGGATATTTACTCACAAAGGGGCGTAGCCACGTGCATGTACATATGCACGTGATTTGTTCATAGTTTCCTATTTTTCATTCTCAAAATCTTTGAATAATATCAGTCGCCATTAATAGTAGTTCATGGTAAAAAATAGCATACCGTTAGGAAGTTTTAACCTTAACCATTTTTCGACAAAAAGTTAAGGCCATTTACTTTTGGTCATTTTCGCCACTTTTTAAGTTTTTGAATAAGTTTAGGGCCGAAAAGTTAAAACTAACCCCTTTACTTTTTGGCCGTTTTCGCCACTTTTCAAAAAATAAGAAGTGGCTAAAATGGCCAAAAGGTAAAGAGGTTAGACTTAACTTTTTGTCGAAATAAGGTAAAAGGTTAGCCTTTACTTTTTGGGCAGTTTTCATCACTTTCTATTTTTGAAAAAGTGGCGAAAAATGGCCAAAACGTAAAGGTTGAACGTTTTTAAGCCTTAACGTTTTGTGAAAAAAAGTGAAGGGGTTTGCCTTTAGTTTTTGGCCATTTCCCCACTTTTTCAACAACTGAAACTTGGCGAAAATGGCCAAAGCGTAAAGGGGTTAGCTCGAGAAAAAGTTAAAGGGTTAGCCTTTACTTTTTGGTCAATTTTGGCCACTTTTTTAGTGTTTGAAAAAGTGGCCGAAAATCGACAAAAGGTTATAAAGGCTTGGCCTTTACGTTTTGGTCAATTCTCGCCGCTTTTTCAAAAACTAAGAAAGTGGCCAAATCTGCCCAAAAAGTAAAGGGTTTTGCCTTAACAATTTGTCGAAAAAGGTTATGGGTTAGCCTTAACTTTGTGTTCGAGAATAGGAAAGCCCTTTACCTCTTGTCGAAAAACAGGCAGGCAAGGCTAATCCCTTTTCTTTTCGTTGAAAAAATGGAAAAGCTATTTTTCCATTTTTTGGCGTTATGATGGACGACCGAAAAGAATAGCAGTATTTTAGACTACAAAAAGAAGTGGCTGATAACGCCAAAAAATTCATTCATTGGCATTGACCCAGTCCTGTCCAATACTCTTAACGATCCGTGAATACCGTTTCGTTTCGTACGAATCGTTCGAATGGTAGATTACGAAGGCAATCTATGGCCGGGCGCTATACACGCTTGTTTTTTAACAAGCAAGTTCTCGACCTTGCATCGTACAATCTAAAATATATGGGTTTTACATGCACTGTTAGATATTTATTAGCTAGACTGCAAACTTTCTGTGATCATGGAGTGATGCAATATATAACAAAGGTGTACTAGATTGAATAAACAGCTAGACGATGTTTCCATGAGCTTCTGCTATAATAAATACTGCAAGTGACTGCATGGGCTTCTTTTAATATTTCATTCTATATGTTTAAGTAAAATGTAGAGAATTTCAGCTAATTCTAAATCCTACAAACTGTCCCTAAGAAGGTAAATCAAGTACATGGAAGCAAATAAAGTCATTTGAATAAATGACAGAGTGGGAAGTACATGCGTTTTCATGTCTGCAGTTGTTGCAGTTGTATGATTATCATATTGCTTTGGTCGCCTTTCAGAGGAGTGCCTGCAATTTGGCTCAACCAAACATTGTAAGCTATCTTAATATACCATGTTCTTCAATTCTCCAACTGGCACAAATGTAATGTTTGCCCTTGCTGGACCTCAAGGGTCAACACTTTAAACAGAACTGGAAGAAGTAGTATATGTTTTCAAGCACATTTTAAGTATTCACAAATGAAGGGAGCAATCTTGCGGTTAAGTGCAAGAATTGTTCTTTTTGTGATAAAAGTACCATATTTGCAGGAAGTATAGACTTTGATGTTAGCTTTGACAATATAGGAGTTTAATGAGGAAATGAAAATAAGTCAATAACTTTAACATGGAGGCATCTTTTCATTTCCTCATCATGGCCTAACATTTTGGTACTTTAAAACCGTTTTTACTTCCAACTCTATAAATCGGGCGGAGAACCGTGCGCCAGATTCAGGAATATCCATAATGAATATGATTACTATCATTGGAAAGCTTACAAAAAAACTATATATTATTAACCAGGTCATGGCTTAAAATGGAAAAAATGCCTCGGTACTAGCCCGAAAATGCGTATTTAGCAACCGCTAACTCCAGGAAGGATTGAAAATCATGGCAGCCGCCGGTGTCTTATATATAACTTTTTTGCGCGCTTTCTGATTTTGTAATCACTTTTGTTATAAGTGAACTTCAGTGTATTATTTTCGACAATATGGGAGGTTTGTGAAAATGAAAAGACCAGTCTGAGCCGGCGACATTAATTTTCCGGTGCGCCTCCATCTCAAGTTATTGTCATATCATCTGTCTCCTGCAAATATCGTACTGTTGCTGTCGGAAAAAACGATTCCAGCTAAATTCGCTCTGAACGCCTCACACTTGTGGTCCGTAGTGTCCAGGGCGCAAATTAGAATATGGTATACTTTTAATGGCTTTACTTAGGGGAGACGTTACATCCCGGGCGGAGAGAGAGGGTGCGCACGCGATTCAACATGGTCAGCGTCATTTTTCAAAAAGGAATTTTCCTGGCTTTTTCCTTTTTTCCGTTTGGTCTCTCTGCAATCTCGTACTGACCTGCGATCAGCTGCAGGAAGAAAGAATTCCTCTTGGGATAATCCATAACCGGAAGTGAATATGATTGGTCGTTAAGTATGATGGAAAATCGAATGTCACAACCATAAATTATTAACCGGAGCATTATATACAATTATATATACGTTTAGACCGCTTGCGAATATTGTATTTGTATTATTTCAGGAAGTAAATTTAGCAGTGATATGGTGAATAATCTTCTGATATATTACACGGAAAATATAAAGAATTAAGGTACAATAATGAACGTTACACGTGAGATAGAACCTGAAAACTTTATTCAAATTTTTGCTGAAATTTATTAGCCTACATAAAATATTTATATGCTTTATCTTGGTTTTGAAAATCGTTATTCTTATTACTACGTTATTATATTAATCGTACTTTTTATTTGATCGTGAATAACAGACTATTTGATTTATAATTCATTTGAAAAAGCAGTTGGTATTTAGCTGCCTAATCAGGTAATCTTGATCATGCCTCAATGCCTGTAGATTCTATTTTTGTGGAGGTAGCCGATCTTTGAATGGAGCTAGGCTACGCCGGCGCAACCGCTGGGGTCCACCAAGCCGGCCAAAGCTAGCTAGGTTTGACTCGGGGGCAGATCCCTGATGACGAGTTCTTGAGGTAGCCAGTAACGCCAGGCTTAGATAACTTCCACTTGATTTTTGGAGTTGTTAGCCAGTAACTCCAGGTTTAGACGGCTAGCTCCACTGCCTTCAAATTAGTTTTGAGACACACATTTTGAATTTGGAGTTTACCCCATAGACTAAGGTAGCGTTGCTCCATGGCTCCCTAATTTCTACAGCTATGATCTTGATCATCTTATCAGTGAATCTTAGATTCTAGTACTTAAGCTGTACTAATCCCTATCTAACCATACTACAAGAATTATCCGTACAATCTTAATCTTTTGGTATATCAGTGTATGGATAGAAACATCTTTGGTTGCTTATCTATTTATGTGAATGCAGCAGGCATTGTTAAATACTTATCTTGTATTCTAGCCTGCATACTTGCATTCAGAATATAAAATAAATTAGTCATACACATGAGTATACCATGTATATTTTGGATATTTTTAAAAACAGTTTTGTGGCTTATTATAGACAGGGGTCAATCCTGGCAGGAGAATACATACTCCCACTTGTTGTATATAGATGGCAAATTCAGAATAATTTACCAGATATATATATAACAATTTAATGTTTTTTTCAACAACAGCATAAAACATAATCACACAGCTTTTCATAAAATATAGCCAAAATGATTCCAAAGTTGGCCAGGACCTAGCCTGCTCGCATGCTATTCAGGACCAGGTTATGACCCCTGCAAGGGAACTCGCCCATGCTACAGAAAAACATTGTTCCCAAGGAAGAGTACAGGGTAGACACATGAAGGGCAGGTACAATCTTAAACATAACGCTTGAGTACAATCTTAGACATAAACACAAAACTCCACGATTTTGTCTTTAGTAGTTAGTACAACCGTACAAGCTTAAATTTTACTATATAACATATTTCCAATCAACAGTGAACAGTCATACAAGTCTGCACATACTTTGACCAAGGGGAAACATAATTTTCTTGGGGATGGGTGGGGGGCAGACCTACATGTAGTGCAGCACGTTTTGATGGGTAGATTGCTTATCCTGGCTAAGCCCCATGAAGGGGACTATTATACCAAGTGTTATATATGCCCCCATCTTTGAAGTACTTAATCACTGGTAGAAATCAATGGGTATGCCAAGTATGAAGCTTACACACTGTTCAAAGGAGCTGGACAGGCTCACCAACCAACCAGGCTGGCTCATTTATAGTACAAATATCCTGTCATGTGAAGTTTCTTACTATACTATATGGCTCATAATAATATAGTGGAACCAATTTTCTGTTAATAACTTTAAGCTTCGTTTGATATTCCATTGATCTACAAGATGTTTTAGGGTTAATAGTCGAGTTGGAAGTACATTTAATAGCGTTTCCTCTTGTCGTCCAAGTTTTTAGATTGGACTTTAGTACCCAAATTTCACGCATTGGACGAACTTACGAGCGCTAAAGGCTCAACTTTGACGGTAGAAAGACAAAAGGACCCGTATAATTCAAAATTTTCCATGGTGACAGTGCCAAAGGACAAAAATATACAGTTTTAATATAATTACTTAAATTGCATTATTGCAACATTTTCTTCGATATAAAACATTCTGCACTGCTCCATATCGACTCTTGATTACAATATTTTCTTTACTCTGTCGTATTTATATTCCTCTTGCAACGTACTACGAAGAACATTTAGATTTTCTGCCAAAAACGATATATTTTCATGGTTTATGTACGAAACAACAGTATATTTTGCAGAATTTGTTTTGAGTCTTACGAACGCATGCGCAGTGTGGTCTTAGCCACGATTTCGGGCTTCCGGTTATGGATTATCCCAGAGTCATAGATTCTTCCCAAAGGATCGCAGGCTCGGGGTACGAGATTGGTCTCCGAGCGGAGGTAAAGTCTCTCAGCGATCTCGAGGGCCGAGGCTTCCTTCATTGCTGGCAGTAGGTGGAGATTTAAAATGCCAATTTTCCGTTTACAAAATGTTCTGTAGTAACATAAGTCTTTCGGAAATTGGTTTATATGAGAAATTGTTTGTTAATGATATTGAAGTCCTAATATGTTGTTAGGATTTTTGATTGAAAAGGGCAGACTAGGTTATCTTTGTATAGAATTTCAAGTAGAATTCGATGGTGCTTTTGGATTTCTCATCTACTGTGAACAAAATTCTATGCATAGTATACGAGCGACCTATTCTGCGATATTCTGAGACAACATTCTATTCTCAGCCAGCGCATAAAACCCGCATTTAGCATTTTAAAATGAATAAGAGTGTCTAGTATGAAAAATAAGCGGAATTTTATGGCGAATGCATTGGTGTTTTCAGATTTTCCATTTATCGAGCAAAAAATTATGCGCATAGTATGCGAAGGACTTTTGCGTGCCTGAGACTAACGCCTGTATTCTAAAAGCTCACTCACACTCAAAGAGTGGAGGTTCAATCTGAGCTTCCCTTGAGTGTCAGTGCTATTTTTGATTAGTAGAATCATACTAGTATACTATTGCAAATGATTGATTTTGATTGGCTGCAGCTATCTAATTGTCGATAGATATGGCGTAGAGTGGCAACAACCTACACCGGAGCGATTTTTATTGAATTAATTAAATGAAATAAATTATGAAAACTGTTTTGAAATACTGTTGCTGGTTGGTTTTAAAACAATTAGATTATTTATTCTCGATTTCGATTTATGATGTGATGATGTTCGCCGCGGCCTTCCATGCACTATCACCTCAGAAATCTTGAGCTCATAATCTAATTGTTAAATAACTGGACGGTGAGTATGGTACCACTAACCCTCCAGCTATTCAAAAAACAACACTGACACACATGTATGGTACGCTAACCAGCTATTCAAAAACTAGCACTGACACTAAAAGAGAGCTCAGATTGAACCTCCACTCTTTGAGTGTGAGTGTGAGTGAGCTTTTAGAACACAGGCGTAAGTGTCGATTATTGAATACAAAATATGTCGCAACGCAATTACGCAAAATGTTATTGTTTTGTGTTCCCGGGCGGTTTATTTAGCTGTAAATGTTCTTATATGATATCAAAGGCTTAATAAAGGGTAATAATGTAAATTAGTAAGATTTACTAGTATGACTAGTAGCTTCAATGTCAGCCAAGTGTCAGCTACGAATGGATAAATGGGAACTTTATATTTGAGTAGATGAGGGATGTAACGTTTCCCTTTACTTAGTGCTTGGGGCGCACAGGAGTCAGGAGAGACAAGAAACCACAAAATTCCTGTGAAAATGTTGTTCTTTACACTTAAGTTCCACAATGATGCGCATGTATAAATGAGGCCTGTACTGCCATAATATACATATTAACATATCCGAGTTGTCAGATGTATATTAAAGTAATATACAACCTTCATATAAATTGTACAAAATATCCCTTTTTACCTCTATGCAAACAAAGCTATAGCTAATTATAATAAATGGAAAGCTAGAATGAATAATTTTAAACATTACAATTTCCCTATACAGACATTCTAATCTTATCAAGATAATGAGAATTTGATATGAAGCAAGCAAATTGAGAACTATCACAGTATTCTGTCCTGTGTGAAACTGGAGCAGCTTGGCTCCATCTGGATTCCAAAAGACTATCTGATGGGCCACAAGAACATTAATAACATATGGGCCCCAGGGTGCTCTCACAATATTATATTTATAGAGTAGGTCATTTGAAATGCCATTTACTAACCACCCTATAGAAAGCCACGCTGTCCCTGCTATGAAACAAATCCAGCCGACTATGTCACTGTGCTTTCATTATTTATATTTACAATTGTGAATTTAAGTTTTCCAATCCAAGCCCTAAGGAAAGTGAATGACTTATATTGTTTACGCAATCCAATATTACCCATTAACCCATGTCTAATAAGTAAATCACAAATCTTCAGCTTAATCACTTTTAAGAGCAATGGTTCACCATTTCACAATTTAGGCCATACATGCTTGAAGTCCTAAGTCCTCTGCAGCAATAGAACTCGTGTGAATGTCTTAACCGTCTATAATACGGCCATGGAAATCAAGCAAAAAATATATTGGTAAATAGAAAAATATTTTCCAATCTTTTGTAAATGTTTACTCCAAGAAAGTTCCACGTGAAAAGGACCATTCAAGAGGCCAAAGCTGAAGAAACCTTCAGTTCTCGACAAAAATGGCTCTAACCGACCAGGTGGGGGGTGACCATTTCATGCAATATTTAGCGATCGACATTTTTACTATTCATTCAACATGAGTGTCCAATTTACATCCAAAACCTTTGCACAAACTAGTCCTTCTCAATAAGCATGATCGAAAGGGATTCGAATTGGTTAGCTTCTGACAACTGGACGCTGTAGCTTAGTTGGCGGAGCGCTGCACCGGAATCGCAGGGCCGCGGATTCGATTCCTGAGGGCGTATATAGTTGCATTTTTCGCAACTGCTCCTGGTTTGGTCTAAAATATCAAGCGGCCACTGATTGGTCAAACGAGGTGCAAGCTAATCGGTGATTGGCTGATATAAGCTCGTCGCTGAATGGCTACAAGCTAACACACTCTTACTCGCACGATGGCAATATATCTGCTACGCAGATACAAAAAGGGCAATCTTATTGTTATTTCCCTAAAATGCAGTGATACGTAATTGCCTAGACTTGCTACAAGTCGACTCGCATAATGACTGGGTTAATACGGACTGAGTTAATAAGTATATATGTAAATGTATTTGTATTTTTATCTAAATGACAATATTTTTTTATGATTACCTTAAATTATGCCCGACCAAAAACCTCGATACTGACTATTTAGTCAAAAGCGTATTCTAGATTACATTCAGTGCATGCAAAGTGGCCTTGAAAGTATAACTAAGGTTAGTTGTTGCAAAATTAAATGTTCTATATTTATTTTACGTGCAAAAGATACGAAAAGTACAAAAATAGATCAATATTGATTCAATCCGTGCAATGGTAGATACATAAAAAAACACGAAGTTACTGTATTCCCAACACTCCGATTATGTTATCGTGAGCGGACATAAATATTGACAAAACTTTGGAAGATCGGAAACCCCGGGCTGTCGACGAAGATGCCATTGAAGCTGCCAGTTTCTCGAGGATGGCGTAATCCTACTCCGATAGCCTTTTTTTCTTCTGCTCCACACCCTATATATATTTTAAAGAGTATTATTATACATTGTAGTCACTACGTGTCTTCTGATTGGCTAATTGTTTACAGTTAAATATGGCAATCACGCAAGTAGTAGTGTAGGTACCGATCAACCCGGATTTTTGAGGGGGAGCAAGGGGGGAGCACATCATTAAAAATTCAAACATCATTAGCATATGGTACATTAACATACAGGGGGGGAGCAGCGTCATTAACAGGGGGGAGCAGCGTCATTAACAGGGGGGAGCAGTGTCATTAACAGGGGGGAGCACGTCATTAAAAATTCATTAACATAAACATTAATTATGTATTGACGTCATAATGATATGCAAGGTGAGTTTGGGCGAAACAGTCATTATGTTGAGTTTTGAGAGTGTGCAACATCATTAACATTAATTAATTATGTATTGACGTCATGATGATATGTAAGGCAAGTTTGGGCAAAACAGTCATTAAGCTGAGCTCAACATTTTCGTCACAAAAGAGTTAATCCTGACTCTTTTTATCACAATAGCTAGACGTTTCTATATATTTGCCAAGCGTTGTGTTCCAAACATAGTCTGTTTCGACAACGAGTAAATATATTCTCGTATCTAATATCACCTTACACGAAACGGCTTAGACAACTAATATAGCGACGCTTAACCTAGTAAAATATTATTACCTTATGCGAAATAATAACAAGCAGAGATATAGCTTTCTAAAACGAGAAGATCTTAAGGTTTAATCAGTATAGCTAAGGTCTTATAGAGAAATATAAATATATGTTTACCAAGCGATTGTATAAATATAGTTCTTACAGGGATTTAAACCTTACAAAGTTTCAAGCGTTTTAGATGTAGCAGAGTGGGAAAAGCAGTAATTTTTAAGCGAGATTTACAAGCATATACAAACATTGTATATAAACATTTAGCGTTTGTTAGGTAATTACGGGCAATTAAGATTTTCTAGCTTAAAAATTTGAATAAATTTAGAATATATTAATTATAGGACGGGGAAATATTGTACAATGTACATACAACACACACAGAATTAATTTTTAAAACACATTTATTGATAATAATTTCTTTTATAGCGTTAGTAAGGTCTCCAATCTGAAATCTACCCAATATTAAATATATTTTTAACAAAGTAAATAAGGTCTGCTCTGGATCTGCTTCTAAGAACGAATTATTCTTAAACTCCAAATCCTAAGATTGAATCATTGAATCCTAAGAGTGAATCATTGAATCCTAAGATTGAATAATTGAATCCTAAGAGTGAATCATTGAATCCTAAGATTGAATCATTGAATCCTAAGAGTGAATCATTGAATCCTAAGAGTGAATCATTGAATCCTAAGATTGAATCATTGAATCCTAAGATTGAATCAAGGATCATTGAATCCTAAGATTGAATCATTGAATCCTAAGAGTGAATCATTGAATCCTAAGATTGAATCAAGGATCATTGAATCCTAAGATTGAATCATTGAATCCTAAGATTGAATCATTGAATCCTAAGATTGAATCATTGAATCCTAAGATTGAATCATTGAATCCTAAAGAGTGAATCATTGAATCCTAACATATCGAGCGAGCTTAGCTCCATATCGAGCGAGCTTAGCTCCAAATCGAGCGAGCTTAGCTCCAAATCGAGCGAGCTTAGCTCCATATCGAACGAGCTTAGCTCCATATCGAACGAGCTTAGCTCCATATCGAACGAGCTTAGCTCCAAATTGAGCGAGCTTAGCTCCATATCGAGCAGCTTAGATTCAATGATTCACTCTTAGGATTCAATGATTCAATCTTAGGATTCAATGATTCAATCTTAGGATTCAATGATTCAATCTTAGGATTCAATGATTCACTCTTAGGATTCAATGATTCACTCTTAGGATTCAATGATTCACTCTTAGGATTCAATGATTCACTCTTAGGATTCAATGATTCAATCTTAGGATTCAATGATTCACTCTTAGGATTCAATGATTCACTCTTAGGATTCAATGATTCACTCTTAGGATTCAATTATTCAATCTTAGGATTCAATGATTCACTCTTAGGATTCAATGATTCAATCTTAGGATTCAATGATTCACTCTTAGGATTCAATGATTCAATCTTAGGATTCAATGATTCAATCTTAGGATTCAATGATTCACTCTTAGGATTCAATGATTCAATCTTAGGATTCAATGATTCACTCTTAGGATTCAATGATTCAATCTTAGGATTCAATGATTCACTCTTAGGATTCAATGATTCAATCTTAGGATTCAATGATTCACTCTTGGGATTCAATCTTAGGATTCAATGATTCACTCTTAGGATTCAATGATTCAATCTTAGGATTCAATGATTCACTCTTAGGATTCAATGATTCAATCTTAGGATTCAATGATTCACTCTTAGGATTCAATGATTCAATCTTAGGATTCAATGATTCACTCTTAGGATTCAATAATTCAATCTTAGGATTCAATCTCATGACTTATGACTTATGACTTATGACTTATGACTTATGACTAATGACTACGATTATGACTATAGTTTATGACTTATGACCATGGTCCATGAGCAAGTAAATATATAAGAATATAATCTATCCATACAATATTCATTACATTGTTGACCGTCGGGCAGATATGACTAACCTTCCCAAGCATAGATCGTTTATAGAGCTCCTATGTACTTCTTATCCAACTCAACAACAAGCTCTGTTGAGATCTACATCTCATGAACAGATTCGGTTTCTATGTAATTGTGTGAAAAATTTTATGAACCTCGCACTTCCTAAACACACAATGGACAAACTTAGACCTTTCGAACACGATATTATTGATCTGACTAATAAAAATAAAAGTGTTAAAACAAAAAGGAAGATACTTGTTCAGCGTGGAAATGGTTTCCTAGGATTGGTACTGGCTTCAATCTTAGAAGGACTTGCAGAATTGGTATAAAATAATCAACATTAAATTCATATCCATCATTCCAACCATGGATAGCACCAAAAGACCATCTCCTGAACAGTGGCGACTTCAAGACATTCTTCATTATCTTGACAATGAAAATAGTTATGGCGCCGAAGAAATCCTTCACTCTATTCTCACATCTACGGACATTTTGACGTGGAATACAAAAGGAGAGATCGTCTACAGAGGACAGGATATACGTGGAACTGATATTGTAAACATTCTAAAATATTGTACGAGGCCTTTTCATCCATATATTCCAGAACCTTATGGATTGAGTATATTTCTCAAAGGTCTTGCGGCATTGGAAATTGATAAAAGTCTTATCACCAACGGGCGGGTCCTCGCAATGCTAGCACGGATGGAGTCACGGCAAGATGAAGATATTGAGGATTCGTCTGAAGATATAAAATGTAACAATTGTGAAAATTGTTTACAGATATGTCAATTGGGTACATGCCCTATCTGTACATGGACAGATTTTTATTCGAGTTTTACCGGATGTCACTGTATGATTTGTGATTGTACACTTTACAAAGATGATTTTACACATACGATTGCGTGTTGTTCACATTGTTATTGTGATGAAATATTAGACGTCCGTACAAATAGAAGTCACTTTTATGATTCAAATAAAATACACAAGTGAAGCATTCTCCCATCAGTTGAACATTGGAAGCCGACCAAGACACATAAAAAGATGAGGCGTGTACTTATCCCTGACGTAAAGCTACTAACTGAACATTACACAAGAAATCAACGTGGTGGTAGTATTGAAGGATTTCATGGAGCAAGAATGCAGAGGGGATATGGAATCGGGGGTATTTTCAGAAGCCTTGCTAGATTTGCAATACCTTTATTCAAACAAGGCGCCAAAACAGTTGGTAAAAGAGTGTTACAAGCAGCAACGGAAGTTGGTCAAGATGTACTCGATGGGAAAAATGTATCAAAATCAATAAAGTCTCGTGGACGGGAAGTTGTCAAAGACTTTGCCGAACAGGGAGCAAAGACGTTACTACAACAATCAGGCCGAGGAAATAAGAGACGAAAAAATTCACGCAGTAATATACCATCCACCAAAAGGAAAAGACTGTGTTTCAATATAGACGATGATAGACGACCGGCCAAGCTTGAAAAAAGTGTCTAGAAAACACTGTCGATGGCATTTTTTGTTACAAGCATGAAAATACGCAAAATGTCTCAGGATAGTGTTTACTTTGAGGGTGAGAGTGGTTGCCAACCGTATTTTTTTATCTATGTGCTAAAATTTGAAGGTTTTTTCTAAAACATTTCGAAGGATGGGATTTTTTTCGAATGCTGTGTTTTATATCAGTGTTTTATTTTAATTGGCTGACTATCTAATTAACATTTGTAAAATTTGGATAATCTTCTTTCGTATAATTCAAAATGATATGCTAATAAGAAACATGGCGCAAATACATCAAAACACGACCTTTCAAAAAGAAGCCACAACAATATGTTTTTGTTGTGTTACAGACAGGCAACAATCACATATGTTTAGATTACATACGAATCGGTACTACACGCCCGGTTGCCACCCGTGTAACACAATATACTTCTGTTGAGCCAGTCGAGTTTTGGAATGTAAATGGTTGAAAAACAGCATGTTGGCGCAAACACGTAGTTTCACTATAACACATAGACCTTCAAAATCGGTAAATATTCGAAATAAAACGCAATAATTTACGAATTTAAGCCTTTGGGTAACCACTCGTTCTAATAAATCCATCTTTATAATGAAACTTGCCTCCACACAGGTATTTTAACAAGTGCCAGTAATACCATGTTTCTCATTAGCATGTCACTTTGAGTTATGACAATTAAGAAAAGGAGAAATTTGCACATGCTAATTAGGCAGTGAACCAATTACAATAAATCCATGATATCGAAAACTGCTTTTAAATGGAATCCCATCTATCGAAATGTCGTTATAAAAACCTTCCAATTTCGCTACATAAATAGAATAATTACGGAGGGCAACCACTTTCACCGTCAAAGTGAACACACTCCGATGACATTTAGTGTGGTTTCCTGCTTGTAACAAAAAATGCCATCGACAGTCACTTTTTTCGAGGCTGGCTGGCCGTCTATGAGGATAGAAGACCAACAAGGTGGATAAGGAATGATGAAAGTAGCGACGAAAATGACTCGGACAGTGAATATTCCCAAGATGACATTTAAGACACTTTGTAAAAGAAATTATAATCAATAAATGTGTTTTAAAAATTAATTCTGTGTGTGTACATTGTACAATATTTTCCCGTCCTATGATATATTCTAAATTTATTCAAATCACTGTTAACGATTTGCAAATGACTTACAAATCGCATAGAATTGTGTTTGCATACAATGTTTGTATCTCGCTTAAAAATCACTGCTACATCTAAAACGCTTGAAACTCGGTAAGGTTTAAATCCCTTTAACAATCGCTTGGCAAACATATATTTGTATTTCTCTATAAGACCTTAGCTATGCCGATTAAACCTTAAGATCTTCTCGTTTCGCCCAAACAAGCCTTTTGACTTAATCTCTTAATGAGTTAAGCTATTGTGTCTTTAGTTTACATTAGCAACAAATGCATCAAAATATTTATGTTTCTAACGCTTTAATGTTTGTAAATCTCACTTGTATAGGTTTTACTAAATAAACGCTTGAAAACTTATTAGTATTGGTCGACTCAGAAAGAAATACTTCACTAGATACGAGATTGAAGGAGTTTATAAATCTCGCGACAACAAACCCATATTTTGTTGCGCACAAAATATACTGAACTCAACATAATGACTGTTTCGCCCAAACGCGTCTTGCATATCATTATGACGTCAATATATAATTAATGTTTATGTTAATGAATTTTTAATGACGTTCTCCCCCCTGTTAATGACACTGCTCCCCCCTGTTAATGACGCTACACCCCCTGTATGTTAATGTACCATATGCTAATGATGTTTGAATTTTTAATGATGTGCTCCCCCCTTGCTCCCCCCTGCTCCCCCCTACAAAAGGGGGTTGAAAACCACATACACTACTACTCACGCAACCTACAGATAACTGAGTTATCTGCATGCTAGCAGATGAGGCTGTTGAGCCCACAGTACGTACTTTTTGGCTTTAAATAATAGAAGAAAAACAAGAAAAAACAACCTGAATAAACCCAATCAAACGATGTTTTTTGAAAGTTGAAACTATTATCAGAGCTATAGTAAGTAAATTAGGTTTCTAATATTTGTCGTTCTTGTCTTAATGTTGTAATTGGTTTTTACCCCAATATTTTAGAACTAAACGTTGTTTTGCGCGACAGAATTTAAATCGCTGTTTATCAAAGGAATTTAATAACAATGCAATTTACAATAAAAAACAATTTTTGAATTCGGTTTTTGTTATATCTGGAATTGTCCAGTTCTTGGTAACTGTTTATCATAACATGTTCGCACGCTGCAAATACCTGCGATCAGGCTTCATTTCACCTTAATTTGTATGTTTCGGGCTGCTTAACCTAAGCTGCTTAAAAAGCTCGCTTATAAACGACGTTCTAAAATTTAGAACTCTCACTATAAGTGATTTGAAACTCGTGACACGAGTGACATTGTACAACCTAAATTGATACAGCAATAACGTAATTTTGCATTGCGCAGTTTCACTATTCGTTGATCAAATATTTTATATGTTCAGCCATTATATGTACTGTTTCGAAAAATATAATCACTATATATATATGGCAAGTTTTGTTACGTTTAAGCATTTATATATTTATATGTAAAAATTTGCTAGTTGCTCTTTAACGTGACCATTAACATGACGAGGTTTATGCATGGGAACTTTTCCGAAATTTTCACATTGAGAACGATTCCTGTGTAATTACATTAAGGTGTATATGTTATACAAAGAGGCACTATACAGTAATAACGCCGGTTACTCCCATAATTTAATTTATTTCATAAAATGTGTTCTGTTAAGTTGTTTGAATTATTTCGACGACTTAAAAAAATTCTGTAAAGCACAAAATGTTTCAATCATATTTTGGCATAGCAGAGTGGTGAGAATAATTCAGTAAACCTTAATTAAGAATGCTTTCGGGTTGGGAATTACAATTTTTGCCTGCTCGCGTTTCAACTCCCAAACACTTAAAACCCCAGCTATACTCAATAATGGGAGAAAGTTGAAATCAATTAAACGACCAAAAGCCATTGAAATTTACAGTAGGTATACATTTGAACCCAGTACGTCGTTCCGATCAAATATATTAAAGACGAATGCACAGAAAAATGCATGCATGAGATGGTGGAGCACATTGATTTTTTGTTTAGGAGATTTGGTTTAATTTCAGTTCATGGCAGACACAACCTAAAATAAGAAATACTTCTCGACGTATATATTTTTTGAGAAATGTTTTTTTCTGTTCCAGATTTTAGCTTTCGTAATTTTGGTCCTGAATTCATCTGGATAAATAGATCATACTTTATGACCTATTAGGCGCTCTTCATGTATTGTACTGTCGTGTGCACAACTAACATTTGTGCTATTGCTACATGTAGCAAGAAATGTGTTTGATGAAAAAGAATTGTACTATGGTGAAACAGGGGAAAGTCCGGCAAAAACCATTGGAAGAGAGAGAGAGAGAGATTTCCTGATTGGCTTTTAGTATTTTAATTAAAAAACCCGATATATAGATGCCATCTTATAGACTTGGCTGGATGAATAAGTATAACCAGTTGGATGCACTTTAATAAAAGAGTGTGCGTGTAAATTTAGGTCATCAATATATTCTCATCCTCCTGTTTAATATTCTAACCACCATTAAAGGTCAAGAACATATCAGGGGTAATCATCTTAACAAAATGCTTTATGGCGTGAGAGAAATTATAATACTAGCTGTCTCATAAAATACTAAAATTTAAATACTATTTAAAGCATCTACCAGGGAGAACTTGTTTTGTGTTAAACGAGGATTTCGATTTCCTGTCTTTACAGCTGAGCAAGATTTGGTAGGATTAGGTTGCTTTATAACAACAAGAACGACAAGAACAGCCTTTTGACATTCACATAGCATTTTCATCATCTTCGATTAGCTTTAGAGGCATCTGATCTGTCAATGTACGACTGTTTTTGACGAGTATACTCTCCAGTTTTTCGAAAGTAAACTCTGGCAATTTGTCGAAAGATCATGTGCAACCAAATTCGCCAGAATTTCAGATTTCTGCCTATTCAGGTTTTCGAGAAGATCCTGCGCCCCCATTTCACTTGTTCAAAAAAAGCTGAGTACTTGAAAGATTTTCAGGTTAGCCAAACCGTCGAAGACCCATGCACACTAGTTCTTCAAAAAACTAGAGCCGTCGTTGTTATAAACAGCGTCTAAAGACAGTTATGAACCTCAAAACATGCACTTTTTTTTGATGGTAGCCATTTTTAGCCATTTTTGCTGCGTTTTCGCGCCGCCAAGACCAAAATTCACCGTTTCAAGCCTTGCGACTGTGACGTCATTATGCTATTTTTTTATGCTTTTTTTTAGCGCCTTGCGGCGTTGCGAATTTAAGCAAAATATAATGGGCGGTGATACGTGGAAACGGATGTTGGGAGCAATATCTGAACTGGAACTGTAAAGACTCTTCCGTTGATCGATGGCGACGTTGATTACGATCGATGGCGACGTGGACATTAAAATAGATATGGCGGCAAAACAACACAACTTGTAGTTAATTTTTTGAAGATATGATGATGAAGAAGAGAAAGATAAAATTCCCGATGTTACATGTTATTTTTATTTTTTTTTGCTTGTTTTTTTGTGTTTTTAGCTTTTATCTTTTTAGAGTTTTGAAACGAAACGATCGCGAAAATTTACGAACAGTTGCTTTCGCAAGAGACATGAAGCGAAAAGTTTTTAAAACTCTTCGGGTGTACACGTATCTTTCACGTTAGATGGAATACAACTCACATTTAATTGCTGCCGGTAGCCTATTCATTTTTTAATGCATATGACGAAACGCTCAAATTCAATTTGTGTTTTCTCGGTGAATCCTAACAAGAAGTCATCTTAGCTAATTGATCACAAAATTTCGTAGTATGGACGAAATGTTATCAATCATTGCGCTAAGCATATGACCAAACAAAAGTTGTATTTTGATAAACTACCAATTTAAGAGAGTAAAATATGTTTACAGCTTACATTTTCTTCAATTAAATGCTTTAAAAGCTCAGAAAATTATTGAAATTATGTTTAAGAATCGTAACATGCGCAAAATACAGTATTTGTTTACTTTCCTTGCAGCGTAATGATGGTCAAAAGAGGCAAATTTCAACCCACGAAAATACCTAACTTCCCATCGCTTAACGTTAAGATATAAACACAAAAATTGCAATCTTCAATTTTAAAGTTTGGGCGACTTGGAAACATAGCTACCCAAATGTTGATTTGAAAATTTTCCCCATCGAAGTAATCGAGTACGAGTCATAATAATCCTCAATATTTCTTTCATAGTGCATCTCGTTAGGCCAAACAAGCATCCATACCATAAATTGGTTACTACTTCGTCCTTCCAGTTTAATAGGTTCTACCAAATTAGCGAAAAGACAACAGTAGGAAAAACCACGCTCCTTGTCAACTTCTGTCGAAAAGCACGCTCGTGCCAGTGCATCTTTGCGTCACACATCGATCATCGCGTTGCACCGCCCAGTATATATAAGCGCCCTGTTTAGAACCAACTTCCCATCATTTATTTTATCGCGCGTTATATCATTGAAAAGAGGATACCTCAATGAGAAAAATACAGCTTCTGAGCTCCAGACAACGTACATTTTATCGAGCAATTTTAACATGAACTGAGGCAATTTTCCAAATATTTCTCAATTTATAAGGATATCTATTTTGGTTTTTACGGAAAACGTTTTTCTGGGGAAGTACGTAGCGCGGTGATCATTTTGAACTAGAATACGATGTATATGACTTCCAGTAATAATCCAACCAATGTAGACAAGTGTGAGGTGAATAGAGATGTTTTGAAATTTTTCGAATTGTGGTACACATACTTCTTGGAAGTCAGCCATATTGAATTCATTAACTTGGAATAGATCCGCCAAACAGAACAACATTCATGGAACAAACCAGTTTTCTACACGGATTACTCCAAAATTGGTTTTGGAAAACGTTGGTTTTTTACGAAACGTTTTTTCTGGGGAAATTTTGATCATTTTGAACATTTTGATGACACAGATATATGTATACCAACCAGTAATATAATCAAGTGTGGTAGTGATGTTGAGGGATAATAGAATTTTTTGAATTTTCGAAATTGTTTTACACTACTTTGAAGTCAATATATTGAATTCATTAACTTGGAATAGATCCGCCAAACAGAACAACATTCTTGGATATCCTAAACCAGTTTTCTACACGGATTACTCCAAAATAGAGAAAACATGATGCCCAAAACTGAAAGTTGAGTTCTGGACGAAATTAACAAAAGATTGACAAATCTATGTCCGTGACGAGAGTTGGTGACTTGTGTGCTTGAGTGAAACGTTCAAACCATTGGGAAATATATAAAGATGATACAGCGACCATATTACGTTTACTAACAATCTATTTCAAAATATGATATGCCCTAATTAAGTCTCTATTAAAAAGTTTTCGCAAATTTCTAATTAAATCTGAATGAATATTCATTTCTCACCTTGACCGTCAGTACCAAAATGTCACTGATTATCAAAAAGCTTGTTTTAGGTTCTTTAAACGCGTGATTAGTTGTAGGAAACAGGTGTGAACGGTTTTATAGCGATTTGAATCGAACCTAGTAGATGTAGTGATTTTAAGACTCGGTGAAAAATCCTATTTCAGAAGAAGATTACCTGTCTTGTCAACGTACACAACTCCTATTCGAGCCCGATATGCATTTGGATCTTGCTCATCTCCCACGTTAAACCCAACTTCAAAGCAACTGTTGTTGGCGAAGACTGGAGTTATACCTACAGAATTTGGGATAGCGGCAACCCACTGCTGTGGTGTTATGTCCAAAATTTTCTTCTCGAAGAACAAACTGCGTAATGAAGGAGCTTGTACGGGAAATTGAATATGAAATATGTCTGACCATAGGCATATTTCTGTGACATTAGCACTCCAAAATTGTGCAGTTTTGTTTATTGAGGATTCTTTTGATGTCCAAACTTCCGAGTGATAAGAATAATTCTAAAAATATTATAGACTTTCTATTAGTCGACTTACATCTAAGGACGTAAATGAACGATGAACTCAATTTTCTGTTGTTGGTCTCTATTGGTTACCGCGACTCGATTCGTTGGAAAACGTAAAATATACTGAGTTCTTATTGGTTGTTTCTTGGGGTATAAATGATGAATAAATTGAACCTCGATACAACTCGCTTGGTCATATGCAACCTTGGCAACAGTTTTAAGCCTTGATGCATGTAAACTTTCGAAGAGATAGTGACATTTCCTTCATTATCCTGTTAAATAAATTGCGATTGAATTGGTTTATGTTAGCTTATGCAATACATGTCATAACGTCAAGTCTACAGAGCAAGGGCTGTTTTGAAGATATTGCACGTACTGTGGCTCGAGTTAAGTCACAAGGGAGTTGAAAATTGTATATTGCTTTGCAATGGAAATGAGGTCGACATATTTTATCTGTCAAAATAATTTGAAATAACTTACGTAGTAGCCGAAGTAATAATTCAAATTTCGTACATTGAAATTATTTTCACATGTATAGTCTTATCTTACGAAAACATAATATCCCTGCGACCACGCATTTAATGTTATTTTGGACAAATTTTCTGTATATTAGCTGTTGTCATCATTTGGAGCATTACATTTTGAGCTATACCCAAGCTTTCAGATTTCGCACGCGATGCCATGAATGCTATCGCCGTTGTTGTGATACTACAAAACGCTTAATTGCGTTTGAACGCAAATATGTTTCTACATTAGGCTATTTTAAAGAACGAGGAAATTTGTGATGATATAACATTTGCTCATGTATCATGATCTCTTATGATCTTTCCTCATGACAGTTCTCCTTTTATACAAACAGGCGGGAATCGTAATCTTATAATGAAAATTTATTACCTATATAATTAATGTATGTGAAAGAACGATCTTAAAATGAAAAATATTAAAAATATTTATTAATACAGAACTAATGTTTCGTCTTTCATTTCAACTTTATTTCAACTTTTTGCTCAAGACATCTTCAGAGTTAATGATACAGAAATACAAAGCTATACGAATATATTACGATTATTTACATGATATTGAATTACAAGTATCATAAGGATAAGGGGACGAAGGAGGGTTACACACGGTAAGAATGGGATTAGAGTAGATGAGGAGGGACAGAACTGCCTTGTTTGTTCAGGGAAGGTTTTAATTTGGAAATGTGATGGCTTTCGCGGATGATAAGTTCTTCCGAGGAGGGGCTAGCCTGCTCGCAGCCCGAAATTTCGATAAGCGGAATCGGAAGTTACGGTCAGCTGAACCGGAGAGTTAATCGTGTACCGTGACGTCATTGAGGATAAATAATTATACGCATAATTATTCAGATTATGTATAATTATTGAGATATGCCGCGAAATGCATAGCGAGATGTTGTGCCGCGAAACATGTAAATGGCGGACATTGCTTCTTGTTCCAGCTCAAGCGAAGCAAATACTTGTATTCCGAGTTGTATTTTATGTTATCGTCTAATCGAAAAGGTCCACGAAACATACTTGTTATCGGGGAAGCGGTCAATTTGACGTTCAAGAGGCAATTGAAGAATTGCCGTTCGATGTAAAAGAATCGTCGCAACATATTTGTCGACAGTGTCACGATAAACAACGGAAAAGATCTAACCTTATTTGTCAAGAAAAAAACATTGTGAGTAAACTTAACGCGACTTACGAAAGAGGGAAACTCAAAAGGCGTCCAATCTCTACGGAAGAAGGACCAAGTATTAGAAAGCCTTATACCTTGAGGGAACGTTCGCCGACGACAACCTGTGAATTGCCTTTTCAAATTGGTTCCCCGCCATCATGTCAACAATATCAGCTCCGATTGCGTATTTAATGCCTGTCGAGTGTGGCAAACACCACTAAAACATCTGTGAAGGTCAAAGTGACATGGCCAAGTAAGACCACTCAGAAAGAAATGCGGTCAGATCTAGAATCGCAGGGGAAGATGCTTGTTCGCGGCACTTGTAGACAATTTGCAAATGCAGCATGGAGAAACAAACAAATAAGAAAGCATCTTGTTTTAAATGTCATGAAGGACATTGACAATGAATGTATTGGTCTGTGCTATAGAAATAATCTGAGTTGTCTTAGGTCACCTTCGAAAGGGAAAAATACACTTACCAAATCACCAGACAGGTCTTATGGTTTCTTCTCTGGAATCAAACTCTCTCTTTTATCTCGCTTTAACTTACAGAAATTTTATGCCTGGATCAGTGAACACAAGAAATACATGATTCTGCATAGAAAAGCCAGATAAAGGCTTGTTTGTTTGTTTGTTCAATTTTGCTAAACTACACTCCATGGATCAGCTAAACTACACTCCATCGATGTGTCGGTTTGGTCCATTTCGAATTCCTAGCTATCAAAAAATTCTAGAAGACTTCGGATATGCCCTTCTTCATGGCCAAAGTCACTGAAGACATGTTCTTTCACAGAATTGGGTGTGCCAGCATGGTACATTTCCACTAATCTGTTTTGAGGTCATGGTAAAATTTATCCTTCAAATTGAGTTCAAACATTGTAAATACTATTCCACACTGTTTGCGAGTTTGAAAATATATCAATGTGTTGTCTGTTTCAATCTCTTCTCTGCTTAGTTCATCAATAAGCCTTAAAAAGACCATCTCAAGAGGTCTATCAACATATTGGATGCTGTAATATAGATTATGTCGGTTGGGACTCCTCTGAACAGCATAGGTGGTCTTTACAGATAGACGTAGGCTGTCAAAGATAGACTTTGTTGTAGACTTAGTTGCTGTTGCAGTCAGCATCATAAACTTTATCTCTGATGGTGCAAGAGATATTAGCTCTCCTAAATTTCCATACCATTGTCGAAATGGTATGCTTTGTTTTCCCAGTCCGTACTTGAGATCCAAATTCCCTATAATACAGCCACTCCAACAAGATTTTCTAAAAAAAATTCGAAGCAAATATTCCTCTCCACTTTTTAGTCGCAAGAAGGCACTCAGGACTTGCATACACATGAGAGTATCTCCCTTGCATTATATCTTGTATTAACTTGTCTTTGGACTCATCCGAAATACGAACGGCGCGTATTCCCAAACTATCGAGGTAAGAAACCTGTTCCTCCATCAACGACTTCAGAGGAGAAATGACAACCATAATACTGCTACCTTTGCGTCGAAATCGTACGTTGTCAGAAATCGACTTTCCAAACGACGTGGGCAGATTAACACATACATGTTGACCTGGAAAGTATTTCTCCAGCGTCTCTACTTGCTCAGGAGAGAGTTCTGTCACATAAAACGTAGAACAAACGGTTTTTAAGGCATTATTCCAACAATCATTTGGAATACTCTTCGGCGCCATGTTGTTTTTATGGATATTAGATGCCAAAATTATTCAACAAAACAAGCCAATCATAAATCGCGTTAGATTGTCAGTACGGCTCAACCATTGCTCAACCAATTACAAACAACTACTTATTTGCACGTAAGTAATACGTCACTGTACATGATTAACTTCCCAGACCAGCAGACTGAATTTCGAAACAAATTCAGGCTGCGAGCAGGCTAAGGAGGGGCAAGAAGACAGAATCTGAATCTTAAAGTCATTGAGAGAGGTAGTATGGCCAGTATTGTTACAGTGTTGAATATTGTTGCTCAATTTAGGATTTCTACTTTCGATGGCTGTCAGAGCAGGAACAGGGCCTCTTTTAAGAAATCGTTAGTGGGAGGGGGGGGGGCATCATCGAAGTAGGTGGTGTATTACAGGTGTGTGAAGGGGAAGGGGGATCTGGTGGTCCTCCCCATCTAAACGGAACCAGGTTTTGTTGTGAGAATACCATAATTTTCCTCATAATTTTCCCTTTTTTGCTTATATTTTGGACAAAAGGGACCTTCACTGGGGGGGGGGTGGCAAATAGCTAACTGGGGGGCCAACATGGGGGCTGGGGGGGGGGGGCTTTGGCCCCTCCAGTATATTAGTTAAAAGCAGGAATGCCTAGGTATTAAAATACTCGTGGTGCAAATGATGGACCGTTTAGCCCACATACGATGCGGAACGTACAGCATCAACACTTAAAATAGTAGGATACACAAGACCTTAAGCCCTTGGGGATTTTTTCTTTAAAGGTAAAAATGTAAGATAAGCGTTGAGTTAAACGAAAAACAAATCTGATGTTTAAGTGGGGAAAAGCTGAGGACCAAAGGCGAGATATTTAAGTGCGAAATGTGAAATCGAATCCAACTCCACGTTTTCGCAAGGGTGGTCGCTACGAAGCTTGCGATAAACTTTGCTATTTTGTCCATCATAATCAACAATCTGCATATAATTGTCGCTACTTAAAAATTACTCGCCGAAAGCGAGGTGATTACAAGTTTATAGCTATAGCCACTGAGCCGCGACGAAGTGACTATAGGCATGTTGGGGTCACTGTGCCCGGCGACTTTAGAATTGCACTCTTGAGTCTGAGAATGATATTTTAAACATTTTCGCTAACAAAAATAAATTTCGTTTACTTCGTCTTGTGGCATATTTGGGGATAACAATTCAAATTTTTCATATCATTGCATTGGTATTCTTCCAAAATACGCGAATTTTCATCAATTTCAGGTAAGTCTTTTTAAATAATTCGCAATTGTTGCTTCGTTGTTACATGGGTTATGGAATATTAGCGATTTCCATGAACAATTGATTTCCATGAACGTACGCCTAGTACAGTTTACACTATACTAGGAGAAAAATATGATAATGATACAAATAGACTTTTGTGTTTTTGTTTAATGACCAAGAACAAGGCTTGACATATAATTAATATAACGACGTTTTGGAGTTTACTCCATCATCTGGTAAAAATACTACTTTTTTCGTTCTAAACACCTAGAATATAAAATCGTTAGCGCTTGCGACCGTTACACGCACGCGCGTATTATTAAAAATAAGGCTAAGAGAAAGTTCGTTACTAAATATATTGAATGATACAGATACATACCTTACAGTCGGTAAAATGTTTAATATTTTTACAGTTACTGATGTTGTATGTTTACTCCAATAGCTGATCACAGCGATATTGTGCACATTTATATCTGACCAAGCAAAGCGGATTTTTAACAAGTCGCCGTACGATCTGACTCGATAAACAACAATAACTTGCATTCAGTACAAAATACGTTTTATAGGACAGAAAGGATTTTTCAGATTTGAAGATGAAACTTCTGTCATTTTTGAAATTCATAAATGAGCTAACCCCTTTCTTTTGAATTTTATTTAGTTTTACGAAATGTTTGAAGTTTCTATGAAGTCGAGGCTATGCGTGTATTAGGCTACATAATTCCAGTAATTCTGTAAATGGTCTATTCATGATAAAAAAACAAACCTCAAAATTCGTCCTAGTTATTTTGATCAATGTGCGTTTATCCGGCGTATGGCCTAACAGTTTACGTCCAACAAAATAGACCTTGATCATTGGAAGCGTTTAATAGTATATAAATTTCCAATATCGCACTTACGAATGTGCTTGGGTGTGGTAAACGCAATGCCAACGTCCATCCTGATCCATTACATGCCGGGATTTCGGATCCATCGTAGCATATCGCAGTTTCATAGCCAACGTTATTTCTCGCTTTAATGAAATACGGATCTCCACTCGTAGCACTGAAAAAAAACATACAAAAAATTAGTTGTTCTGTATGTTGTCCTGATTCACATGAGATATTGTGCAAACCGCTACTGATGTTTTGGTATATATGTTATCCCCCGCTATGCGCGGAACGCTGGGGGTGTAAGCCCGAAGCGAAGGTATTAATTCCACTCATATAATTACACCAGGGTAAACAAAAATCAATGAATGCGAAGTCCGGCATTACTGGCGTCGCTTAGCTATCATCCTATTATCTCCAAAATATGGCGCATTTTAAAGAGTGGATGGAGTTTTCCCGAATTTTCTTGAGTGGACACGAAACAATAGCTTGAAATCGAGGCGGACAATGTAATCCATTGCCAGCCAGAAAATTCGGAAAGTGTCTATTGAGTGAGATTTTGAAAACATGAGGAAATCTGAAATTCGTTTATGGAACCAGCCATGGAGCGACTTGTTTCGCTTTTACCCAAAATCAATGATAAGAAAAGAACTGTATGATGTCAAATATATTATTGTGAAATATAAGGCACGGGAAAAAGCATTCTGTCAAGGACATAGTAACCTTAGCCCTTGTATTAATTTGATTATATGTATTTGTTGCTTTAAGAATTGTTTCTTAAGCACTGTTTTCTACTTAATTTCAGCGTGGTTGGAAGTTGCGTTAATTTGCCTATTTTATTTTAAAAAAAGATTCAAAGGAGTGCGAAAATATTATTACCATTTCATTTCAAGGAAAATGTTTATCGGCGAACAGGCAAAGAGAAAAGCAGAACATAAATTTTGTGACTGAGCACTGCGAAACGTTTCACGAAACGTCGAATGTGGAATTTTACATTAAATTGAAGTTTATATAGTATGCCTAATTGATAATATACCTACATTGTATATTGTTAAATGTATTAGGCTTTCATTGTTTTATGCCATTTTCAACAAAAAATTATTGTTCAGCGAGAATATTTTAGAACAACAGTCAACAGTTGTTTGGCCAGGAAGGATGAAGGATTCCGGTATGCATGCATGTGTTTCTAGTTATCACGTAAATATCATATGATAAAATGAAGAGCTCTTGCAGTATAGTTAGCTACTTACATTAGAAAGAATAAAAAGCAGTTTCGGAACCATGAATTCATAACGACAGAAATTTGGTAATAATTTTAAATCCAAATGGGATTTATATTTTCAACAGATTTTTTCAACAATTTCCAACGGTGGAAAAACGCGATTTCGACAGGCTATTTCTATCCGATTCATATTTGGTAATTTTCCCATATGATGATACAAGAAGGTACCAATGGACGGTGAAAGCATGATTTTTGTTGCTGTGTAAAAGAATTTATCGATAATCTCAATATCAAACGCACGCAGACATCCTAAATTTGCCGGATTACTATTTTTTATACGCCATGCATAATAGAGAATCACGGTTAAACAGAGAAGTACGACGGGTGTGCACGTCCGCCGGTCTTGGCCAAAGGACTACCAATTCTCATATTTAAGGGAATTATCAAAAAAAGATAAAATAACTGATCTAAAGTTACAAATTTGACACTAAATTCACTTTTATTTTGTCAGACATTCAGTACTTTTATTAATATATGTGAAAATCAGACGGATCGGTAAAAATAAATTTATAAAGTGTAGGAAGTACGTACACCCCTTTGGGCACACCTGGAAAATTTTCAACATATACCTGTACATTTAAAAGCCTACAGTTTAAATTTTAGTCACTACTCACAAATCGGTGAATTACATTTGAACTAACAATTGATATAGGAAATATTTAGAAAATACTTACTTGCAACTTTTTTGGTGATATTCGACACAATCATCGAAAATTGGAGCTCCTGAAAAAAATCGCATCAAAAATTAATGCTGCATCGAATATTTCGTGGCAAATCAAGATAATACTGTGTTAATTGAGAGTTGTCTTGTGTTTGGTAAAGTTGTATATAGTTTATATTTAGTTGACTTTCTAGTTATATGCAGACTTGAATGTGGTAGAATGTTAAGCTGTAGGCCTCATTCAAATGTTGCTGCTAGGGGGCATTACAAATTGGTGCGTGTAGTGCAGTGCATATTAATTAAGTAATTACTATAATATTACAGTACGCATGCACTGCATACATGTGGCAAGCCTGATATACAGATAGAATTCTGCAGGAAATAAATGAGAAAAATGTTTGATAATGAAATAACTACAAGACATTTTAATTGAATGACAGTAGTATATTATAATATTCAAATAGGTGTCAGAGACGTATTTATACTATTAACAATAGAGTATATATTGTGCAAATGGCATGAAGATTTTTCCGAATGTGCAAGTTAATTGTCTATTTCATAAGTAGGCTACATCTAATAATGCTTGTTTTGTTGTTCATCTATATAGTAATCAATGGGTGATATGATTCAATTGGAATTATTTTTCCAAATGAGGCCAAATTCATATTAAAGGAGCGAGTTTCTCTCGAAACATTGGCTAAAGGGCTTCCCTTTGTAATGAGCAACCCTGATGTAGTAATCAGCATGCAACGAGGGCTGACTTCACTAGTTATTTATTTAGATCCTAGTCCTAAGGGAGCATACTCACTCTCATAACCCTGGACCTTTGCTCCCGACTCTGTCATGTCACATGATTAATGCTCATGCGTATACCAATCTCTACGATATATGTTCGGATCACAATCAGGTGACGTCACAATAGGCAAAACCTCGGGACTTTATTTTCCGGATTATGTACGTCATAGTGCGGATTATGTACGTCATACTGCGTACTTGCATTGCATCTACATAGAGACCTACATGGTAGTTCTTCGAAAAGAAAATACGTGTTCAGTAGGAAACATGGACATGTCATTTGACAAATTAAGACAGAATATGGATTTAGACTTTTAATAATTTTTGGAATTGCCACATGGCACATTTTTAGAATGTTGCATTCAAACTAGATCGTACTATTCCTGTACTTAAATACTATATATTTGTGAATCCATATGTGATTATAATAGCCTATATGTGTGATTTTCAGTGAAATAAATTGTTTATAGCTACAGCTTTTGTGACTTCTTGTTCTCCAGAAATATAACTGTTTTGTTTTCTTAAATATGGCGAATAACTATGTCATTGCGCTATACACTTTGGCATTCGTTCTGAGGTAAACTTTATAAAATGACTTTTTGGATGACAATTGTTAACATTAGTTGTCTTGTCTTCAAGACCAAGCTGTAAATTGTTCCTTAAATTGCAATATTTTAGGGGCTACATTTTTGTATCTGTGAATGCAGATATATTGCCATCGTGCTGTTAGCTGTTAGCTTGTGGCCATTCAGCGACGAGCTTATATAACACGGATAACCAATCAGCAAGTGGCTTACAATACAATGATGTAATGTCCCCCAGGGCCATTACATCAGTCAATTTTTCCTGTTCGCAGCTAGATCTTAAATTCAGCATGGCGCTTATGTAATATCAAAATATATTGACAAAATGTCGTTAATTCATATAAAAACGTGGACATACGAAGATAGACTAGAAAGAATGCTTTGAAATCTGTGACCAATTCCAAATTTTGTGGTTCTAATTCTGAAGGAAAAACTAAACAGTGAAACAGTGAAACAGTGAACAGTCGAACGATCGAAGGACGAAGATCAAGATAAGAAATACTACAACATATTAATAAAACATTGACGCGTAATTCTAAATAGCATCTTGTTTATGCACATAAGTTTTCAATACTAAAGTACTTTGAATAACATGAATACTAGCTAATTCCGCATTTTAATTTTACATTTAGCAATTCCACATTTTATAGTGGTCACATTTCATATAGTCTTGTTTATAGTAGCTATATAATAGTTAAGACGGTAAAAAGTAAGGCTGTAACAATACTCCTTCTGGCATGACATTTATTGCAGACGGTGTCACAATCAGATACAATCACAATTAGTGGCATACTATAATAAAAATTCATACATATCCATTGGCAAATTCTCCTCTAAATTACTAAACGCTTATATTTAATGTCTTTTTTCAAGCAATCATTTACCTGTACTTTACACATCACTCTTATATTTGTATTGTAGCGTGAACAAACAAATACGGAACACTGCAGCTTTGACTAGTCAATTCTAACCAATATATGGATCTGATATGCTGTGTTTATATATTATATACTTTATACATTATATATTCACAGACTATATACCTGCATGTGTTAAATTATACTCCTAATTTTCAACATTGCTAACATTTGCTACTGATGAATGGACTTCAATAATATGACCTATTTGCTAACACATTTACGTGTAATAAATAGTTCATTTGTGTTCCTCCATCCCTGAATACCGCATGTTGACGTCATGTATCAATGTGTTTAAAAAGGCTTTTGAAACTGTGCGAGGGTGTGTTAGCGACACCTGGTATTCTGACAACATCCATGCATCTACAATGTTTTTACATACCTGATCGTGAAGATTGTGAACCTAACATGTTTCAGCAATTATGACGTCATAAAATTAAACAAAATCTTTCTAATGTTGTGGAAATAGTCTCATCTAGTGAAATTTATATCAGCCATTTTATTTGTCATATTTGTGATATTTATAAAAATATATTATTTTAATCCATTAGCTGGCAATGCGCCCTACTTTAGTATTTTACTCTGTCTAATGCCAGACGATTTTACTTGTCAGTGTTAGGGTACTGCCAGGTAATGGGTTAAATATCAATCTCTTATTCTTTACAAGTTACTGGTTGAAGTGTATGTTTTTGTACAAAATATGTGTAACTTATACAATTTAGGGCCAAATAAAATTGTAGAATATTATTCCTTCATGACAACAGTGGGATCACCATGAGCGGATACATGTACGCTTAGCGTACCTATTTTTAATTGAAGTTCTGGATTAGATGTTCTCCAAGAGGTAAATTTGGCCCAGACATTATTTACAATTCTTAACTTGTATTTCAAGTTCTACTATATTTTAAGTGGATTCCTGTTTTCCGCTAATATAGTTATGTCAACTGTCAGAAGTCATTGCATATGCATATACTTTGGCATTCGTTCTGAAGTAAACTTATACAAAGACCATCTTGTATAAATTGTTTCCTACATGCTAATATTTATTAGGGTTAAATTAAAGGTTTAATTTATATTCTGGTGAAAATATTATTCAAGCGCTAAATTCGCAAAAATATTTTCAATTTCCAAATTCTACTGTTAGTATTAGTTAAGCATACTGTACATTTGTGAGTATATAAATTGATTTCGAATGAGAAAATAGAGAGTCTATTTATAGCTTTCGTGACCATCAGGAACTGAGCAAAAACATTATTGAAGGATTTTCCCTTTTCAGTCTGGTCAAGAGTCTTTGAGTTGTTATTTACTATTCTTGTCTGGATTGCTGTAGTTCAACGCTATATATTTGTAAATCTAAGCCGACTTTCAGTAAAACAAAAACAGTCTATAGACTATACGGCTTTCGTGACCTGCTGGAACTGATTATATATTTAAATTATATAATTATTTTAATTGTTTAAATAACTTTGTAATTGGACCATACACTTTGGCATTCGTTCAGATGTATATCTTTATAAAATGGCTTTTTGGAAAAGCAATGATTAACATTTGTTTAAATTGGTATTCTGGATGAAATTTTCTCCAAGCTGTAAATACGGTCCAGACATAATAATATTCTAATTTCCAAATTCTACTGTTTTAGAATTTCGGACTGCATTCCTGCATCTAACTCCTATATACTATTTGTGCATCTAAATTGATTTGCATAAGATAAAATATAGTATCTGCATCGGAACAAACTAAAATTATCTTTCTGCCATTGCCATGTGTAGGCTATTCTAAACCGTTGGCACAATTAATATGCATCAGGAGCGCAATTTTCCTATTCTGCAAAAGAGACTGTGCTGCTAACTATATAAGTGCATGCTAATAGCTTCTTTGGTCACATAAGCGGGCGCGAGGGACTTTCCTTAGGGAAGTTCTAGTTATTATATATTTTAGTAAAATTACATAGGTGATTATTGAAAATTCTCAATGCTGATTGGTTGCGCTACCTTGGAATAATATGCGATAATCACCTAAAGCGTTTTTAAGCCGCTTTTATCGTAAATATTCAATTAAAATATTTTTGAAATGTGCTTTTTTTATTATTTTCAAATAATCACCTATGAAATTTTACTAAAACAATTATTCACCTCAGGCTCGGTGAATATATATCGGTCAATAATTGTTAAGTAATGGCAATAAAGCGTTATACAAGTTTCACAACGTGTCTTCTAATTGGCAAATAGCTATAACAGTTACTGACTATAGCAATCAAGAGCTATATTCAAAAACAAAGCCCGATTTCTATGCTGTCAATACAATATGAATAAATTTGGGAAGATATTTTACGCGACTTTTCTATATTTATAGCGAATTGTTGTTTACAGTATGTATAGTTCATATGAGTATGTGTAAAGTAAGCACTTAAGCGATTTTGCTTAAAATCAATGCGGTTCACTTGAGTTAATGATTATATCGTTCTCGAACAAAATCAGGTGGATTTTTAAACACGTACTAGTAAATACCGTAAATTATAAAAGCCGTAAATTCCGATAAATAGTCAAGAAAATCAGCGATGTTCAATAACAATATATTTAGGTAGAAATGTTGATACGATCATCCGATACAAAAGTGCAATCAATTGCTCACGGCAAGCGAGAACTTATGCAGGCACAAACATATTTACACTAGTCTCAATTCTTTCACATTATATAGGCTAGCTAGCGCGACTTCGTGAGATGAACCGACGATCGGCAAAACATTAACGGCTACTTTTCATCACAGTCGGATCGGTCAGTCTCAGCATAATTTCCCGCGGATCAATCGATGTCGCCATTTCCAAGATGTGGATTTCACGACGTTGAACAGGAATGTAGTTGCATCCCTGAACTTTTGAAGCGAAAACGCGACACGTTATTTCGGGCGAGAGGAAGCAATCGCAGTTTTGATAATACTTGCCTACACTTTCTGTTTGTATTGTACTTTTATTGTGCTCAAAATAGAGAGTTTGCTTGATGGCAACCTCTTATTGGTCGAGTAAAACACTAAAATTACAATTCGACAAAACGTGAGCATCACGTAAACCATGCAATCATCGGTTTTCCCGATTTATCGGTCGATGGTGGTCATAATATATATCGGCTCTTGAACAATCTGTATCGGAAATCGGCTCTTTTTAATATCGGCTCATATCTATAGCGACTTCAACTTGAAGTTCACATTTTGTCGTCAAGTAAAATTAAGAACGTTGATCGAACAACACCATGTTTGGTCGTCAACACCTTAATATCCTATATTGATCGTTCTATCTCTTCAAACAATTAATACACACCAACATACCTTGACCCGGTACAATAGGTGCTGCAGGTGTGCTTACAACAGATGTTACCAAGCGCCCATTGCAGGGGATTACATGTACTCCAATGACGAGAACGGAAATATATTTTAAAAGGTTCTCCATTACAATATTCGTTTGTCGAACTACTGTATAACGACTTGACTCGAATGACAGCTCTTTTGCAAATTCAAAACATACCACTCCAATTAAAACCTTTAGTGCGCACGTCATTTATAAAGCATGTAGGCTAAATAATCCCTAATGACGGCCATTTAACTGAAACAATCAAAATATGATATACAATAATTATAGAATACAATGCAATAAAACACAATTAAGGGATACATATACTTTCTCTAGTTTAGCACTTAAAATATTTCACATTACTGAACCTTCACCGTATCCAATAAACATTCTTACTCTTCCCTCGAGGGAAATACCAATCATTCATGAACTATACTCACAAATTGGAAATACTAGTAATATATCACGGAGGCAGTAGCACAAATTAAGAGGTTCACACCTCTCAAATGGGTACCATATTAAAATTTCTGATGGCTGTTGAATGGTTACCATGTTAATGGCTATACAAGAAAAACCGGCTTTATTATCTATTTCTATTCTACTCTATTCGCCCAGTCAAATATACACTGGTCATTATAGCATTATTTACATAAAAACGATATAGGGCTAGGAGCCTACTAGAAACCTGCTGGCTTTTAACTTTAGACCCCTAGATAATATACATCTAAATTTACCATAATCAGTTTAAAGCTAATCAGAATGGAAAGAAGTAATACAATTAAGGTGGTAAAGGCCAGTTCACACGGGCGATTTTTGCTGCGATTTCTAATGCGATTTTCCTCTTTTCATGGAAGTGAACGAGTGGATTAGTTATGAATATTCTGAGTATATCTACCATCGTCTGAACATTCTAACTCATCCACTCGTTCGCATCCATCAGAAGAAGAAAATCGCACCTAAAATCGCGCGCAGCAAAAATTGCCCGTGTGAACGTACTTGCCTTAACAAATATATATTGAATTACTGTTAAGAGTTTGCTATAATATTGTATATAGACAAAACATATCAATTCATATGTGTTAATTTCAAACCGGAAGTACAACATGCATGAATGAGCGCTATTCAAACTAGTTTGTTAGATGCAAATTAGCTAAGTTAATTACCTATTTTTTGGCAAAACATTGCGAGGACACTCGATATTGAACATCTACCGAATATACACTCGATATTGAACATCTACCGAATATACACTCCATAGTGAACGCTCAAATTTCTACCGGACAAAATAACTAAAACTGTGAGTCTTGAATTTATCTCAACTTTGCTGTACGTTAATTGTTTAGTCGAACAAATGTAATTAAGTAATAACCTTTGTAAATATATTTTTTATGTAGTTAACCGTTTCGTTGAATAAAAGAATACGAGTTCAAGCTTTGTTGTCCAGATTTTGATTGAGAGTTTACATGGTTAAAGTTTTAACTAAGCGAGATCAACATGTCAAACGTATCCGAAAGCCGGGAAAGCGGAGAAGAAACATCGCGACCGGTCGGAAACCTCACAACTGGCTTAAACTACGAACAAAAGATTCAGCGTTTAAGAAGAAGTCGTTCAGCCGCGAAGGGTAGAGTAACAAAGAAAATTAAAGAATTAACCGAGTGGAAAATGAGCTGCGAATCACTCGGGGACGCACAATTAAGATCGAAGGAGTTTGAAGACATTGCAAAGAATTTTTATGAAGCTCACGCAAGATATCACGATGCATTAGATGACGAGTATGAGGTCATTGAGTCTCAAGAATACTTGGAGACTGAGAAGATGAGAATCGACAATTTTTCTCGAACCTTGTTGGATTGGCTATTTAGCTTCAGTAGTCAACCATCTCAAATAAGCGAAGTTCAACCGACTGATTCGGTTAGTAACGTTGAAGGAAGATCTCGTGCGAGTTCAAGGCCATCTAAAATATCCAAGACTTCAACGAGTTTGAGCGCGCGTTTGGCTATAAGAGCAAAAAAGGCTGCGTTGGAGGCTGAGCAGTTGGATTTAGCAGCTCAGCAGGCATTGGAAAACGAGAGGCTTCAAGTTGAACAGCGAACGCGGGAATTGAAATTGAGAACAGAACTTGCAAAGGCTGAAGCCTAGGAGAGGATTTACAATCAAGCCATGGGTGTTGATTTACAGAACCCACAAACTGATCGCGACAGAGAAATCGCTCCAAAACAAAATTTCCCAGCCCCAAACCCAATAGGTGGTCTGGATCCGAGAGATATTCCAACTACAAGTCGCGTAAAGGATGAAGATCAAGCAAGTTCATATGTCGCAGAATAATTTCTACGTAGTATGTCCAACATTCAGCAACAACAGCAGCATCAGATGAAGATAATGTTCGATATGCAAGAAACGCGAGCCCACCAGTTACATGAAGTTCTTACCTCCCACCGAGAAATGACAGCGGTAATGTCTTTACCAGATGTAAAGGTTCCAATCTTCGATGGAAAGCCGACAGAATACTGTCATTTTGTTAGAACATTCGAAAACTTGGTTGAATCTAAGACATTCAACCAACGAACGAAGCTTTTCTATCTGGTGCAATACACCTCGGGCGAAGTTAAAGACCTAATGAGAAGCTGTCTCTCAATGAAGCCAGAGGAAGGCTATAAAGAAGCTGTGAGATTACTGAAGGAGAAATATGGCCAGGACTATCGGATCGCCACAGCTTATGTAAATTGTGTTACTGAAGCTACACCCATCAAATCAGAGGATGGCATAGCGTTACAAACATTTTCAGTACTTCTCATAAGTTGTAGAAATACGCTGAAAGAAATCGGTTACCTTAACAGAATTGAAAACCCTGACTGTCTTATCAAGATCATCGAAAAGCTGCCGTTTCCTTTGCGTCAAAGGTGGAGAGAAGTAGCTGACGACATCATCACCAACAAAAAATCAAGGGAGATAAACTTTGATGATATCGTCAAATTCGTTGAGGATAGAGTGCGAGTTATGAACCATCCAATCTTTGGGAAACTTGCAACTAATAAACCAAAAGACCAGCGGGAGCCTAAAGAAAGATATTCATTCGGCATCGACGTGAGCAATGACTCCAAGAAGAGGGAACAAGAAAATCCTAAAATGGAATCTAAAATGCACAAGTGTCCCATGTGCAATGGCGACCATATTTTGCCTAGATGCAATCGCTTTCAGAAGGAATCAGTCGAAGGACGCATCAAGTTCGTTCGCAAAGCAGGGTTGTGTTTCAACTGTTTGTTTCAAGGTCACATAGTGAGGTCATGCCCGAAACTTAGCTTCTGTAAGGTGACTGGCTGTGAAATAAAACATTCTACCTACCTTCATCCTAAACCAAGCACTTCTGTCGCTGATAAGTCCTGTGGTCCAGATGCTTCATATGTACCGTCGGGTTTTTCCCAATGCTCAACCAGCAGTGCATCCCAACAAATTCCAAAGAATGCTACCAACGCCCAAATCGATGTAACCGGGGCCGGTGTCTCTAAAATTGATCTACCCCTTGTTCCTGTAAAGGTGAAATGTGCTCAATCATCAGAAGTTGTGACGACCTATGCGTTCTTAGACTCTGGCTCCAACACAACTTTCTGTACGACCGAATTGTTGCAAAGTCTATGTGTCCAAGGAAGGGAAACAGCGCTTTCTCTTACAACTCTACATCAGGAAGATCATATGGTAAAAACAAGTGTTATTAGTTTGGAAGTCCTTGATTTGGAAGAAGATAATATGGTGGAGCTTCCTACAGTTTTCTCGACCAAGCGACTGCCAATTGGTGAATCGAGTATACCTTCACAGGAGGACATAAACAAATGGTCTCATCTTGAAGACGTGAAATTACGAAGCATCAATGCACCAATTGGACTTCTAATTGGCAATGACGTACCCCGAGCTCTTGAGCCAAGAGAAGTTAGAAGATGTGACGGTAAGGGACCGTACGCGGTGAGAACGATTCTTGGATGGACGATTAATGGTCCACTCGGGAGAAACGGGATTTCTCGCCGTTGTGCGAATTTAATACGATCTGACTCTGGGCTGAGTGATCAATTTAAGAGATTCTGTGAAATGGAATTCAATGACACTGCAGTCGATAGTAAATTGGAAATGTCACTGGAAGACTCGCGAGCCCTTGGTATCATGGAAGGATCGGCGCAGTTAAAAAACGGACAGTATGAAATAGCGCTACCTTGGAGAAATTCCCTTGTTTCTTTGCCAAACAACAGACCTTTGGCAGAGCATCGTCTGAATCATCTGAAGAAGAGGCTAGTGAAAGATTCTGACCTACTCGCGAAGTATTCTGAAGTTATGGATGATTTGATGAAGAGAGGATATTCTCGAAAGGTTCCTGAAAGTTTAATGAATCAACCTCACTCTCGCAACCACTTTGGTACTTACCTCATCACCCCGTGCTAAATCCTAACAAACCTGGGAAGGTTCGTGTCGTTTTTGATTGTGCTGCGGTGTACCATGGTACGTCACTCAATGACCAACTCTTCCAAGGCCCTGACCTGACAAACAGCTTGGTAGGTGTCCTTCTCCGATTTCGAGAAAATCCTGTCGCGTTAATGGCAGACATTGAGGCCATGTTTCACGAAGTGAGAGTTACACCCAACGATTGTGACGCATTGCGCTTCCTTTGGTGACCCAACAATAATCTTAGCGCTGAACCAGAGGAATATCAGATGTTGGTTCACCTCTTTGGGGCAACATCATCTCCTAGTTGCGCAAATTTTGCTCTTATTTATCTCCCGATTTCGACCCCTCCATCTCCGACATAGTCAAGAAAAATTTCTACGTCGATGACTGCCTTAAGTCGGTTGGTGACGAAGAAGAAGGTGTTGAAGTAGTGAAGAATCTCACCGAGTTGCTTAACCGCGGTGGATTTCACCTGCCGAAATGGATTTCGAACTCTGCGAAAGTGATTGCATCCGTCCCTGAGAGTGAACGAGCTGGTGTTGTAAAGGATCTGGATTTTCTTAAACCTGTCATGCAGCGAGCGCTGGGAATAAGCTGGGACGTCGTGACAGATGAATTTACCTTCAAAGTGTCTATCAAGGAAAGACCACCGACCAGACGTGGGATACTTTCTATCGTAAGTTCAATATATGATCCGCTCGGACTAGCAGCACCGGTTATCTTACCAGCACCGGTTATCGTACCACCGCACCGGTTATCGCACCACTACTAGCACCGGTTATCGTACCAGCCAAAATCTTGGTGCAAGAACTATGTAGAGAAAATCTCAGTTGGGATGATCCAATACCAGATGAACACTTGAAGCGCTGGAATGTTTGGATTAACGAACTTCCGAATATCGAGCGATTTCGCCTTTTAAGATGATGTATTCAACCAACCTTGAAAGAGATTGTTTCAACGCAGTTGCCAACAACAGTTGAAACGAATTTTCGTTTAACGCAGCGCGTTCTGATGCTTCAGAACGTGGTTATGGAGCCGTCAGCTATCTACGATTCGAGGATGTGGAAGGAAATATTCACTGCTCGTTCATGATGGCCAAGTCAAGAGTTGCTCCTCTTAAGAAAATGACAATCCCACGAATGGAACTCGCAGCTGTTTGTGCCGAATGAGAACTTGGTACGTAAAGAAGTCGATGTTGAGGTCAATGATTCTGTTCTCTGGACGGACAGCACGTGTGTTTTGGGTTATCTGAACAACACGACAACGAGGTTCCAAACGTTTGTAGCTAATCGAGTCGCTACTATTAGAGAAACGAGTGAATCTACCCAGTGGTATCACGTTTCTAGTGATCAAAACCCCGCAGACGATGTTTCACGAGGATTATAAGCGGTCGAATTCCTGAATTGCGAGAGCTGGATGAATGGCCCACAATTCTTATGGGAACAGAGAGATAGTTGGCCTAGACAACCATCAACGGCCCCAACTATTTGCGATGATGATCCTGAAGAAAAGTCTGACGTGAAAACCTTTTCAGTGAGATGCCAGTCCGAACTAAACGAGCAACTACTTCGTGTTGGCGGACGTCTTAGAAATGCTCCAATATCGAAAGAAGGGAAACATCAGATAATCATTCCAAAAGAAAGTCCTGTGGCGAAGTTATTAGCAAGGCATTACCACGAGATAGCTGGACACAGTGGCTTGGAACACGTTTTGTCGTTGATAAGAGAAAGATATTGGATAGTTGGAGCAAGGCGGATACTAAAGGATATTCTAAGGAGCTGTGTTGATTGTAAGAAGCGACAAGCCAGCGTGGGAGAACAGAAAATGGCCGATTTGCCTCAACATCGTGTCACACCTGATAAACCTCCGTTTACATTTGTTGGTGTTGATTGTTTTGGTCCATTTTTGGTCAAAAGAGCGCGGAGTCAAGTAAAAAGATATGGAGTTTTATTCACCTGTCTTGCCGTACGTGCTGTCCATATCGAAATTGCTTACAGCCTTGATACAAGCTCATTCCTACATGCTCTACGTACGTTTATCGCACGACGAGGACAGCCCGAGGTGATAAGATCCGATAATGGAACCAACTTCGTTGGTGGTGAAAGGGAAATTCAGGCAGCCATAGAAAATTGGAACCAAGAAAAGATTCACAATTTCTTGACACAACGATGCATCAAATGGATCTTTAATCCACCTCTGGGCTCTCATCATGGCGGTGTATGGGAGCGATGCATTAGAACAGTTCGCAAGATCCTCTCTGCACTTCTAAAGCAACAAACGGTTGACGATGAATGCCTACATACGCTCATGTGTGAAGTTGAAAGCGTAATGAATGGGCGACCTCTAACCAAAGTCTCAGATGATCCAAATGACTTGGAGGCATTGACCCCGAACCACTTACTCCTGTTACGACCAGGACCATCACTTCCCCCCGGAGTTTTTGATGAAACAGACATGTATACCAAAAGAAGATGGAGACAGGCTCAATATTTGTCTGACGTGTTCTGGAGAAGATGGCTTAGGGAATATTTGCCAGAGCTTCAACGAAGACAAAGGTGGAATAAGCCACGAAGAAATTTTGCTCCTGGTGATGTTGTTTTGATAGTTGATGACAATTCCCCAAGATCATCATGGCCGCTAGGACGAGTGATTAGAGTTAAACCTAATTCTAGGGATGGTTTCGTTCGAAGAATTGTTTTGAAAACAAAATCTGGTTATTTGGAAAGACCAGTGGATAAAGTTGTCTTTTTAGAATTGTCGGAGTGAACTGAGTTCTCTGCCTACGCTCAAAGAGAACATAACGGTTTGAACTTATAATGTAAGTATTGTAAGTAAATGTCTACAGAACATTTAGGGGCCGGTATGTTAATTTCAAACCGGAAGTACAACATGCATGAATGAGCGCTATTCAAACTAGTTTGTTAGATGCAAATTAGCTAAGTTAATTACCTATTTTTTGGCAAAACATTGCGAGGACACTCGATATTGAACATCTACCGAATATACACTCGATATTGAACATCTACCGAATATACACTCGATATTGAACATCTACCGAATATACACTCGATATTGAACATCTACCGAATATACACTCGATATTGAACATCTACCGAATATACACTCCATAGTGAACGCTCAAATTTCTACCGGACAGAATAACTAAAACTGTGAGTCTTGAATTTATCTCAACTTTGCTGTACGTTAATTGTTTAGTCGAACAAATGTAATTAAGTAATAACCTTTCTAAATATATTTTTATGTAGTTATAAACCGTTTCGTTGCATAAAAGAATACGAGTTCAAGCTTTGTTGTCCAGATTTTGATTGAGAGTTTACAATATGCATACTTATTATTTACAAGAATGGTATTGCAATGACTGAAGAAAGTACACTCAGTGTAAGAGCACAGGTTTTTGAAATTTCCAATACGCCATTTCGTATTTGTTTGAAAACTATATTTATATGGATGCAAATTGCCATTATTGCAGTGTTATTCTATTCTTAAATAAAAGGTTTGGACTTGACGCTGGTGATCTTAAGTGCTTTTATGTCGCTTCAATAAGGTCGATACTTGAATACTCATGTCAGGTCTTCCACTATAGCTTACCACAATATCTGTCAGATGTAATTGAAAAGATACAAAAGAGAGCGCTACGTACCATTTACCCTCAACTATCCTACGAAGATGCTCTAGTCATGTTGGGTCTAAAGACTTTACACGCACGAAGGGGTGATCTATGTAATAAACTTTTTAATTCAATTTTAAACGATGAGGATCATAAATTTCGTAATTTACTGCCACCTATAAGTGACATCTAAATATAATCTTAGGAATCATAATCTTTTTAACATTCCAAAATACCGTACCAATAGATTTAGAGATACATTTATAATATGAAGTCTAATAAATTTGTAAATGGTCGGTATTTTAATACCGTACGTATACCAATAGTTTAGTGATAATTTTATAAAATGTTTAATAATTTTGTAAATAGTTGTAGAAATGCTTTGTATATAAATCATGTAATTCAGCTCTATGGCTGCTAGATGATTCATTAAACGGATTATCTATCTACCTGTCTTGTCTGATATGTATATGCACTTGAACGCTATATATTTGTGAATCTAAACTGATTTTCAGTGAGATAAAATTGTTTATACAGCGTTGGGGTTATACTCTCTTGGATTCCTGTTTTCCGCAAATGTATCCGATTTTAATTGTTTAAAGGTAGGTATATGTCATTGCACCAGACAGTTTTGCTATTCGTTCTGATGTAAACATTATGAGATGGCTTTTTTGGAATAGCAATGATTAATATTTGTTTTGCAGTCCAATATCCAATTTTCAAGACCAAACTGTAAATTTTTCTTAAAATGATGATATTTTAATGTTAATAAAGGTTTAATTGGTGTTCTATAGTTGCAATATACAGACATTATTGATTTCTAAAGATATTTTCAGTTTCCAAATTCTATATACTATTTTAGTGAGCTTAGTTAAAACTATCCCGGACTGATTAATATTGTATACATTTGTGCATGCGCATATATATTGATATCTATAGAGAAATTATTATAATAAGGATAGACCGCATACAGCTTTCGTATGTAAGCTGTGCTCATCATCCTTACTTGCAGCTGAGAGCTGAGCTGAATTACGAAGGACGCAGCTCGAATTGATCGAGTCAAAGGCTTACTAAAGGCGCCTCTGGCTGCTACCTAATTATCACTCATGTCTCACCAGGGAGCACAGCTACGATGGAAGGGTTAGTTTTGGGCTTATGCAAACCCACCTGTCAACATTCCCTGAGGGAAGAAACCGGAGTACCCGGAGAAAAACCACGACTTTCGGTAGAGCGTTGACTGACTCTTTTCACATAAGTGTCATGAGCCCCAGCGAGAATCCGACTCAGAGGTGAAAGGCGCTTGCTCTGACGACTGCGTCACCGAAGCCCCTTTGCGGGTCTTATAGCTTTGATTTGTTAAACTAATTCTCTTTTACTTGAAATTCTATTTGAAATGCTCTCTAAACTATAATCAGTTTCTTTCCATATCGTGCTATTTTACGGAACAAAAAGCAGTTCTGGTCTGCATTCCTGCACTAAATCGGTATATATTTGTGAATCTAAACTTATTTTGTCTGACAGCTGAATTGTCTGACAGCTTTCGTGACCTGCTGGAACTGATTATATATAACGGCGCAGGCGTTGCTCTCTTGGATGTCATTGCCTCATGTATACACTTTACCATTCGTTCTGATGTAAACTTATAAAGTGTCTTTTTTGGAATAGCAATGATTAACATTTGTTTTGCAGTCCATTATCCAGTGTTCAAGACCAAACTGTAAATTGTTTCTTAAATTGAAATATTTAAGGGTTAAGGGTTTAATTGATATTCTGGTGGAAATATTCTTCAAGCTGTCAACTCGGTGCAGAGATTATTTAAATTCTAAACTTGACTTGTAAAGATATTTTAAGTTTCTAAGTTCTACTATTTCAGGGAGCTTAGTTAAAACTATCCCAGACTGATTCCACTTAAATACTATACTGTATATTTGTGCGTATATGAACTGATTTCCAGTGAAATATTATAATAACGAGAGTCCATGCAGCTTTCATACTAGACTTTCTCCAAGTCTGTCTCTTATAGGTGGAGTATATTAGGGCGCGCGAAAATGCAGGCGGGAGGCGGGCGGCGAGAAAATGGTCTCTCCTCTTCCAATTTTATCGCGTGCCGCCCGTCCGCCGTCCGCCTTAATTTCCTCCCGCCCGCATTTTTGCACTCCCCAACAAAAACCCCTATAAGAGAGCAAGTCTACTTTCATACGTAAGCAGCGCAGGTAAATGATTTAATAGCATTATTAACTTTCCACATTTGGTCTGGTCAAAAAAGGGTCTTTGATTTGTTATACTAATTTTACTAGTTGAAATTCTATTTTAAATGTTCTCCAAACTAATATTTTCTTTCCAAATCATAATTCCAAATTTTACGGAACTTAAAGCTATTTAAGTTTATGTACTGATTATAATACTTGTGGGTATATACACATATCAAATTTTTAGAAATTCGTATCATCTTGCCATCAGTTTCATAACGCCACTCTGTCTGTTATCCCGGGGTGCACAACTGAGCTTTATGAGTTCGGTTTCATGTATAAGATCTAAAGTTGGGTTTCAGTAGCAGCGACAGAGAAATATATTGTGATCCTGCACATCCGTTTGGATAATAAGTTATTACTACGTTTACTTTCATTATACAGACCAATGTCTAGTATATGCAATGACCGTTTGTTTGCGAGCCAATATACGACAGGAAGTTTTTGCATAATTTGCTTTCTTTTTACTTGGAACAATGCATCCTTGAAATCACTTCGCGTTTTTTTCGATATAGAGCTAGGCTAGTGTATTTGCTCATTAACTAAAGCATTCAGCTCTCACGCAATCACTAATAATACCACTCATTAAATCAGATTTGGTCAATATATATTCAAACTGCATATAGAGTTAGATAACGCAGCCCGCTGGGTAATGAAGATTCGAGTGAAAACTGTCTTGCACTAAACATTAAAATTGCTTATGTTAGGCCTATGAAGAAATCGAAACCAACATGAAGTTAGCTGGAGCGAGTCGAGCAACAGCAATTGAAGACAAATTACAAGATATGCTATCGCTAATTTAGCAAATGTATGTGATCGTAGGCCATCAATAAATTGAACTAAAAGGAATCAAACGAACTGTATCTATACTGGAGAGTTTAACAATTCTAACCGTCCTCTCTACTCTCTAGAGGTTCAATGCTTTATTGGACCAGTGTTACTACAAGAGGACACCGAGAAAACCTGCGGTGTTTGGTAGAGTCAAACTAGAACAACTTTACTTGTGATTATGATTATGGTCAATAAACCAAACGCAGTCGCTGAATTAATCTCGATTATCTTGAAGCCGTGTTAAACATTTCAATCATGTGCCATGTGGTAACATGCATATATGGTTGTATCAATTTTAGGCGACATTAAAATCTGGGTTTTAACCGGAGATAAACAAGGTAGGAATACTCTAACAACTCATTTTTTAGTCCTCACATGAAGCAACTTCCAACTCGCAGCGAGCGCTTGTAACTAATTAAAAAGTACCCTCTCTATACAGGCTCACTTTCGTGAGAAACATTATTTGGCTTAAATCCTTTTACATAAAGGTCTTTGAATTATCCATTACACCACTGTATGATAATGAATATTTTATTCAATGTCGTTCACACTTTGTTTGGTTGTCCAGTTCACCCAGGCCAAAGGCATACGATACACGTGTTCGATAACGTAGACTAAAGCCTGAGAGTTAGTTTTAGGTGAGGGAGGGAATCGAAGAAAACCCTCGAAGCACAGGAGTGAACCAACCACAACTCTACTTACATACTCCTTTTTCCATGTTTCTATACAGTTATTAGAAACACGCGTGGGAGTTTGGGAGAACGATAGAAAATATAACTCAAGAAAAAGTCGATTAATTCACAAATTCTTATTACAGAACATAAAATTAATTTGCTTGTCAATTTCAGTTTCGACCTTCCTCCGTGCAGATATTTGGTTTTTCGACCTTCCTCAAAATATTTTTTTTCAAATACGCAGGATATTTCCTGGGTATGTTTGCCAGTTGGCTGTTGCTTTTCTGCTACAGTCTGACTGAGTGCTGACTGTTGCTACTAATACTAGCCTAACTAGTCTAGTACTCACTGCTTTGCAACCTTTTATTCAGTGTTTCACTTTCAACCTTCCTCAATGCCAGTAAACCTTCCTCACGGGTGGTATTTGAAAACCCGTGTTTATCATTGTAGTTTTGCTTCTAATAAAGTTTACCTTATTATCACTATTATTTAGGTGGCTATGATAAACTCATAAAGATTTGGGATCTTCGTCAACCCTCGCAACCTGTCATGTATTTTGAGAAAGGTTGGTTTTATCACAGTTTTTCTCCCGTTTGTGTTAATTTATAGCCAGGGTCTGCCGAAAATGAAACTCAAATTCATGAAGTCATTTATGTATGGGTAAAGTTTAGCGTTGTTCCTGAGATCTAGATATTTGGAGACTGATTAGAACAATACATCGCCTTCGTAAAGGTGTAACTTCCTGAAAAATAGAGAAAAAACACTTGGTTTGCCAGTTAGTAAGGTAGTAACATAGATGTCGGTAATGATTTTTCATTATCGTGCAGTCATTAAGAAACCATTGCAAAAGAAAGGCATGCAGTTTAAACGTGTGGTGCCACAGTTTAGGTAGTGTCTTTACGAAATACTGCGGTTAAGTTGGATAAATCTACCTTAGAAATACAATAAGAACTTCGACATTTCGAGCGAAGGCCCTTCGTCTGGAAGTTAGTGAAGGGCCTTCGCTTGAAACGTCGAAGTTATTATTGTATTTTTCAGGTAGAGTGATCCAACTTGACCACAGTATGTCATGCAGTTTAAACAACCATGCATTTATAATTTTGTTGAACTACAGAGCTTGATCATTAACATTTTGATTGCCTTCGATGTTACAGGCCAACTTAAAAAACCACGTGGAGCTAGTATCTAAGCCTGGAGTCAATCATGGGGAGATTTGATAGTCAGACGTCAGTCAGCATCTCCAAATTTGTATTTTGTAGTACAGATATTCAATTTGATGGGCTGACTACAGCCACTTGTTGGACTCTCACAACTGCGCGCGGCATAGCCTATAGCTCTATTGGAAGATTCGCTACTTTCACGAAAAAAATAATCTACAGGCATTTTCACTCACACGCACTTCTGGTTTAAGGATTTTATTCTCTTACAGCATGGAGTTACCATCTTACTTGGCCAGTACACTTGGGGGTATTGCTCTACAATACAGACTCTCTGTCTCGAATAAAGGGCACACGTTGTTTGGATTACTGTGCAAGTTCTCGTAGTGCTAAGAATGCCAGCCACGTTTCATTCAGTTATGTTTCCCACAATGCAGCAGCATGGGTGAGTAAAGTTGCGAATGTAAAGTTTTAATATTAAAGAGGTGTATTTGTAGTGCGTAGAAGAAAGCACCCATTCTAACATACAGAGATTTAACCATGCAATCTACCCGTCAAAAAGTGCTGTACTATGTCTGGTCAAGATATGTGGTCAAGATATGTGCAGCGACTGTTGAATATCAATATGTTATAGCAAATTTTAAGCTTGTACGTTTGTACTAATTACTAAAGACGAAATACTGGAGTTTTGTTTTCATGTTTTAACTTTTATTTACCCGTCCCTAATCAAATATACCCGTCCAAAAGACGGATGGACGGGCCTCTGGCTAAGCCCCATGCTAACATATACTTGTACGATTTTACTACAACAAGATTTTATTATCCACACTTTGGTCGATATATCATTGTTAATATAGAAAATGGTTAGGAAACCTATATTCGGCGGTTGAGTAGAATAAAACTACCTGAAAAACTTCGACGTTTCGAGCGAAGGCCCTTCGTCTGGAAGTTAGTAGCGTGGGTCGGGGAAAAACATGTGCTTTTATAGTGAATACAAAAGCGATCACGTGATCACGTCAACAGGTTGTCGCCAGACATTTTAACACTGGCAATCACAGTGTTTCAGATATGAAAATTCGAGCTCAGTGTCCCATTTCTGGCAGCAATGATAGCCGTAAAAGGCAAGAAATGCGTCTCATTTCCCAGCTTGGCACCATTCATCCTCACAATTTTATCTCCTGGGCAATTTTACCAGACACCCCCCTCCCCTCAACGAAAAGGTGGTGGTTTCGCCCCTGTATACTTAAGGAGCAAACATGGAGGTTCAACGGGATTTGAACCGGTATATTATATTTTTACATATAACTAATTAAAATCTTGTTTTTAAAAGTAGTTAGTACGGTTTTTGAAAGTAGTGTTTCGCCAATGTTGGTTGATCCAACTGGAAATTGGAATGTCGGAAAACACCCTGGTCAATTTTAAACAAAATGGTTAAATTCTAACCCGGTGCCTGGTAGTATATCAACCTATAACCTGGTTAATTTAACCTGGTTATACCTTTGATTCATGTAGTAGATAACCAGAAAATTTAACCGGGGAAGTTTACCTACCCAGAAAAATCAATAATGTTTAGTTTAACCACGAAATGTTAACAAGGATGTTTTTTTGAATGTGGTAGTTGGTAAATGAAATATATGTAGTGATCAATCGCTTGACTTTGCAGGACAACGACTATTCCGATTGGACGAATGTCGTAGCCAGCGTTGATGCTGCAGGAGTAATTTCAATCAATTTTTTAACTGAAGGACTCGCCCAAAGAAACCGGAAAGTTAAAAGGGTAAGCACTCATTTTAAACGTCTATTTTAAACACGAAAGCATGCTATCCTGCACCGGGGATGTTTCAACTTCCGGACACACCCTTGACGTTTATATAACGTAAATTCTTTATTCAGCTTTCCATTCAAGTAACTTTTAACTATCCTGGAAGTTCAATGACACCCCTTCTATTGAGCCCTATTATCCAATAGCCCCGCCCCACCTCTCAGACGTGCCTGAAATATAGGCCCTGGCCTAATATAACAATATAGTTGATGTACGCATAAATATGTTTTTGGCTCGACTCAGAGTCATTAACTAAGTTTAAGAACTATTAAAATATTAAGTAATAAATAAAATTTAACCGTTTTCAAAAGACAAAAATGAATTAGAAATTATTTTTGCAATTTATGAACTGATATAGTTTAGCACAATTGCCTGAACAAAGCTAGTTTCATGGCACGATGAAAACAAACTTACATTCACTTCGCCATTGTGTATACCGTATAAAACTATATTTAAGAGCTTCTGCTACTCCAGACATTGTTTTCTCGTGTTTTTGGAATGGATTCTTGCTCATTTAGCTTCGACTGGCCAACAGACGTAAACAATGGTTTTCTGTCGCTCATTCAAATTCAGGGGGCCAAAATGTATTTTAGCCCGCTGCTTTATTCGTTTTAACCCGCAAAATGCGCCACAATGCACGCTTAAATGATATTATTATAATTTTAGCGGGGATTGTGGCGTATTTTGCGGGCTAAAATGAACAAAACAGCGGGCTAAAATATATTATTAAGCGGGCTAAAATATATTTTAGCCCGCTGCATTTTAATGAACGAGTGGAGCGGCAGAAAACCATACGATAAAAACAAACTTACATTCACTTCGCCATTGTGTATAATGATACTAATAGTTTCTGCCACTACAGACATTGTTTTCTCATCTTTTTGGAATGGATTCTTGCTCATTTAGCTTCGAAGATCGATAAATTTTTCTTCGTTTAGTTTTTCAGCCATGCATTTTCTCGTTAAAAGTGTAAAAAAGACACTTGCCGTCAGCTAGCCTGCGTAGCAGACGGTCATCCCGCGGAACTCCTAAAAGGCGGGCAAGGCAGAAGCTGGAAAGACCGTCTGCCAACCTCGTTCCCAGGCTCTTATCTCCACAGAGGGAAAAGCCTGGGTACGAGGATGACCGTCTGCAAGGTTTGGCAGTGTATTTGATATGTCCGTCCACCAGTGGACGGGAATTGATGATTGGCTGTACTATTTTTACCGCTGTCAATCAATAGGAAATGTGTGTTAATTAATGTAATATATCTAACACGCAATAACAATAGCACAGAGACAAAAGTTTGTAAATTAAAATATTTTAAGGAACGAGACGCCAATTGTTAATTCTGAAACGTTAATGAGAGGTCCAACGGCACTTGTTTCTACAGTATAGGTTTAGGTTTTATCTTGAAAAGAATCCACAGCGGTTTTTCGCTATACCGTTCAGCAGGAACGTTAAGTTTTTTATTTAAAATTGCGCTGTTTGTTTACATAAGTAATGACATCTATTTTTAGCTGTGATTTTAGTTTATTGTTAGTTACTTCTTGAAAGGGGGCGGCAATCAAATACATGCACTGCCAAACCTTGCAGACGGTCTTTCCCCTCCTCAGTCTTGCCCGTTTTTGGGTGTTTCGCCGCAGGACCGTCTGCCTCGCAGGCTAGCCTTCAGCCGGCTAAAGACGTAAACATCGATGAAACTAGCATTATTCAGCCAAACTCAGGCAATTGTACTAAACTAAATCAGTTCATATATGGTTCAAATAATACTTATAATTCCTTTTTTTTTGTCTTTTGAAAACGGCTTTCTGCTAAATATTTAAATATAATTTTTAAATTTAGTAAATACAATGTCGGCGTGATGGCGGCACTGTTCATTTTATATATTCTGCTTGCCGTATATTTGATTTTCTTATCCGGCTGTAAGTGCGTGCCCGGTAAAATTATGATAATAGTAATACAGTCGATGTTCTTGGGCATAAATATGTTTTTGGCGCTCCTCAGAACTCATTTTAACCCTCGCTACGCTCAGGCTAAAATGAGTCGGGCCAAAAACATATTTATGCCCGCGAACATCAACTATATTGTTATAATAATAGAGATTTTCTCCTGTGCATTTTTTGTCACGAGATTTGAATGTTTACCGCCAGCAACCTTGAGCGGACAACATTGTTGTCGACCGGCAACGATATACCATTTGCAGAATTACTGGAGCGTACCATTAAATGCATTCGTTCTTTGAGTTGTTTTGAATTATATCCAGTCTTGCGTATAGTGTTTGAAATTTCTGTCTGTTTTCAAAAGAATGAAATCGAGGTTATGCGCGAGAAAAGGTACGCTTCAGTAATTCGCAAATGGTCTATATAAAGCCGAAATTCGCTTGATCAATCTTTTGCAGTTTCAGAATTTATTTTTTTGTTTCAACTTTGTGAGAGAAGTCAAGGGTCTAGTGTGACCTGGGCTAAAACATGGGCGAGATCACTAAATATTCCATTTTCCTTGGTTTATTTATTTTCAATGCTATTTTTGTTTCAGCCAATATTTCGTGCTTTGGTTGAACCAATTATCCAATGTCAAGATGAAACTATTTCTGAGCAAAATGTCCAAAATGGAAGCGCTGCAAACAGCACGGAGAAAGATATTTTTAAAATCGTGTTCAAAGATATACACCCGGTAAGGAGCACTATTAAATGATGGGACACATTTGGTAATTTGACCATATTTAACACTCGTTTCCAATCCTCTAATACTAAAAACCTAGTAATTATGGCGCTTACAATCGCATTTTTCTTAAGTCAAGCGTATACATCTTAGTAATTCGCACGTTTTCGTGATTTGCTCTTAAAGGTGTTTGAAACGTCTCCGAAAGTAGAGAGAAAAATTATTTGAAAGTTTCGGTCTTTGAGACTACGAACCCTGTTAATATATTGACCAAACAATACATTTGAATTAGCATCACGCCACCGTAAACGGTCAGCTCTGTGTCACATCATGCTGGGAAAGAAAATCAAGACTAGCATTATCAAATATTTTTCAATTATATAGCGCCTATTTTACATTGTTATGTTTACGTATTTAGTTTATGTATTTACTTTTTTCAGGTCAATAAAGATCAATCTTTTAGCTGTCAAAGGATACCTTTTTTGTATCATTGCGATCAAAAATGGCCAAATACGATACGATTGAAAATTGGCAGTCGAAAACGCGTTGTTCGACCATTGGGGAAAAAGCTATTGTCTGCCTATTGAAATTATTCTCATTTCGGATTCAAATTGAAAAAAATTAATAGGATGGGGTAACCCATGGGCTATTTCTCAAGACTTGGTAAATTTGGTGGTTACAAAACAGGAAATTTGCAAACTGAATTGGCATGCTGAACGTTTCACAAATAGGCAACCGTCATTTGTGGAAATGGTCGATAATTCGAAGGACTGATCGCAGTGATACAAGAAAGGTGTCAGGTACCTTTTTTATACACCCTATATAAATGTTAATTTTATCTTTTGTAGTTCTCTGTTAAACCAGGAGGACGAGATCCCATATTTAATGATGAAGCGTATGTTATGCCTGATCAGCCCACACATACAGCACTTCATAAGGTGAGATTCCGCCACTGATCTGAAAACCAGGGCTGGATAGTGTGCATCTGCTATGCATAAATGAAGCCAATGGCGGCCACATTGGTGTGACCACCACAAATCTGCTGTCAGGGCTCGAAATAACGAACGGACATGCGGCGATCACGTTGTCCGGTCAAATGTGTTTTTGCTCGGACATGACCCATTTTTGGACGGACAAATATTTTGCCTAAACTAACCCTTTTAATAATGACGTTCAGATCCTGCGTTACAAGACATGATGCTTAATTATTAGACAAGTTACATACACACTCAAATCCTTTGACAAAAAAACAACTCAATCTGATGAAATTGAATTTTCTTTTAAAGCGCACGAATTGTTATTTGACCGGACAAAAAGACCGGCATTCAAGGGTTTTGTCCGGTCAATACTCAATTCTGACCGGACAATGTCCGTTGACCGGCCGTTATTTCGAGCCCTGGCTGTGGTGTTGGGGACATGTTTAAAGAGGTTCTAACAGTTTCTAGTTATTAGTGGGAAAGGACACGTATTGTCTAGATAAGAATTGATCATCAGTGGCCTCTCTTTTTTCCTAAATTTGCCGGTGAATAACTAATGAGGTCACACCAATATGGCCGCCATAAGCCTCATTATGTGGCGTTTGCAGCGTTTTAAACTCATTAGAAGAGATGTTGGAAACTATATTTCTCAAGTTACATAATGTTTTGATTCAACACGATGAGGTCGGCAAACTTGCATGAAAGTGATATATATGATCTAACAAACGCGTTTAGTAAATGTTCGTACATTAAGGGACGCTAGGGGAGTTTATTTGATAAGAGACGTCTTTTTTTTCCATTGCTTTATTGAAAAAGCGAGATGAAAAAAAACGAAACATTGATATAAAATTCTATGAAAGAAGTTACTTTCCAGTTTAAGAGTTCGATTAAGATAATTATTAATATCAACAATTAAAATTAAGAAATAGAAAACATTTTCCGTGTTTCTATACACTTATAGAAACACGCGTGGGAGTTTGGGAGAACGAGAAATAATCAGTGGGAAAACGAGCCCGTGGGTCGAGTTTTTCCACGTTATTTCGAGTTCTCCCAAACTCCCACGCGTGTTTCTATAAGTGTATAACTCAAAAGACATTTTTTTAAACTCGATTAATTTACAAATTCTCATTACGTACGCATGCTGACCACTGATCTAATAATAGACTGGATATAGCTTCTATACCTATGAAAAATGAAGCCAAAATCAATCGGCGCAAATTTACTTCCGGTTACCACTTTGCAGCGAAAACAATATGGAGTTGTATGGGGAAATGAGTCGGCGAGGCTGGTTTTTCACAATTTTGAGGCATTTCCAAGCGCTGGACTAAACCGTTCGTCTTGTAATGAAAAGAACAGGATATTTTCTTACTTTTGGAGAGATACTTTTGTAGATTTCGGTAAAAAAGACGTTTGACAAGTTGCATACGCGGAGTCCATTTTCGGCCAAAACTCTCTGCCAAGTGGCCTTTCATGCTGGCATTTTCGCTAAACAAATACTCTGGCTGGATAGAAACTCAAGTCGAATGGTTTAAACGAAAGGTAAGCAATGTATAATAAGCGTTTGTCTTTCTCAATCAAGCGAAAAAGGAACAGCATTTATAGGAACAATAGCTTTATATCTATATTGGCTAATTGCATTTTGTATCTCAGATTGGAGTTGTGGTTTTTGTTCTTGACCGAAAAATACATTTAAATAATATATAAATCGATTCGTTTCTAAAACAAGCTCTGTATCATTCATATTATAAACTGCTTCAAGTGTTTTTATGCAGAAAACAATCCAGTAGAGTCTGAGAGTAGTATGGAGCACAAGTATACACCATATTAAAATGGTGTATGCCAAGTTTGACTAGTTGTCAATTCTCACATTTGAAATTTTTGTTATATAGAGACTAAAACATTGAAAATAGAAAACATTAAGACATGTCATCCTGATCCACTGGTGCTGACCGCTGTGATGGCAGAGAGGTCCTGTCTTATTATTATAGAAAGTGACTTGTTGAAGTGACTGTATCATTGAACAATAAATTCTCTGTTCCTTTTCCAAAGTAGATGAACATTTTGTAATCATATGAACATGAATAGCTATGTGACTCACATTTTTAATAGTGCTGTATAAAAATTAGTTGTATAAAAACATAGTATGGATAAACTGATAATTATCTTTTTACTGTACCATGCCCATGGTCTTCCCTCACCAGATTAAGACCCCTAGTAAATTCTGGTGAGCTGCTCTCCTCTCTTGTAATATTCCATAGTATAACATTTTCAGAGTTTCTTGTAGAAGGGAGAGAAGGCCATGGGTGGGGTTGGCAAAATGTTGACCTTTTCCATAAAGTATACATTACATGTATGCAAATTAAGTGTGGAAATATATCACTTTCCCATATACATAAGAGTACCATAGACTGCAACTGGTTGTATTGTGTGTTCTGTTGGTTGTTCTCATGCATTTCCTTGTTGGTAACAAATACTGGTCATTAAATATTGGTGCTTGGCAATTTGGCTTCTTTGAGGTCATTTCAAAACCACCAAGATGGTTGACATGCTACTTCATGTTTCATAAAAAATGCACAGAGTTCTACTAATTAACCCATTGAAGGTGGATAATGCTTCCCTTGACAACTAGAATTATCTGGTGTTAGACAGAGTATCATAGGCATAGGAAGCAACTTCAAGTTGGGGGGCACTTTGTCTTAAGGACACCTCTTCTATTAGAAAAGGGCACTTTTCCCATTGTTTTAGCTGATGATAACCATCATATTCAAGTTGATGATAACCACATATTCAAGTTGATAAAGATTATATCAGAGTGTTATAGTAAATAGAGAGTCTTGTTTAATCACCAGTGAATCGCAGTGATGAAACTATCCACTTTAATACATAGGAATGGATTGTGTCATTGTGTCTCCTCGATGTGAAAGAAGAAAAAACTATTTAAAAGTTTGCAAATCAAATTTTGATTGAGCTCATACAACTTTGTCCCATGTCCTTTTTACAATTTTAGTATCATATCTGCATAAAAACACTTGAAGCAGTTTATAATATGAATGATACAGAGCTTGTTTTAGAAACGAATCCATTTATATATTATTTAAATGTTTTTTTCGGTCAAGAACAAAAACCATAACTCCAATCTGAGATACAAAATGCAATTAGCCAATATAGATACAAAGCTATTGTTGCTATACATGTTCATATAGGCATAGCACAACATAACCCGAGAGTAACACCGATATTCTATACTTTTTCGCTTGATTGAGAAAGACAAACGCTTATTATACATTGCTTACCTTTCGTTTAAACCATTCGACTTGAGTTTCTATCCAGCCAGAGTATTTGTTTAGCGAAAATACCAGCATGAAAGTCTGAAAGACCACTTGGCAGAGAGTTTTGGCCGAAAATGGACTTCGCGTATGCAACTTGTCAAACGTCTTTAGCGGTGATTTTTTACCGAAATCTACAACAGTATCTCTCCAAAAGTAAGAAAATATCCTGTTCTTTTCATTACAAGACGAACGGTTTAGTCCAGCGCTTGGAAATGCCTCAAAATTGTGAAAAACCAGCCTCGCCGACTCATTTCCCTATACAACTCCATATTGTTTTCGCTGCAAAGTGGTAACCGGAAGTAAATTTGCGCCGATTGATTTTGGGTTCATTTTTCATAGGTATAGAAGCTATATCCAGTCTATTATTAGATCAGTGATGCTGACCTTTGCTCGTCAATTTCGCTGCAAGAAAACAACTCTGTTTGAAAATTAACAGTCAAAAATGTGTAAAAGTATTAAAATTGTTTAAAAATAGTATTCAAAGTTTTATAATTCGCATTAACTTTGTTTTTTTTTATGATTTTAAATTTTGGCGGGAAAATTTCCGTGTTTCTATACAGTTATAGAAACACGCTTCTCGACCAATCAACACGCGCGTACTATAAATGTTATATTATAATACTATATAGAATAAGTAAATAGTCTTGGGGATTTGTAGGATCAAACTACGTGAAAAATATAACGTTAGCCTTGGTTATACTAACTTCCAGACGAAAGGTGTTCGCTCGAAACGTCGAAGTTCTTCTTGATCTTACAAACTCCCAAGTATATAAATCAGTGCTTCTCTTACATTTAACTCTGGCTTAATTATCTGTCCATGCCTGCCATCAGCAGACATTGACAGATACATAGTTCGGATTTTCTCCTATTCATGTCTTTTTCACCTTTTCTTCCATGTTAATATTCTGTTATGTGATTTCCATATATTTTTATAGTTTGCTTTGACTAAATCCACCTGATTGGTCTATTTTTTTATCACGCGATAGCTTTTCTATACACTATAAAAGCATATGTTTTTCCCCGACCCATGCTACACTAACTTCCAGACGAAGGGCCTTCGCTCGACACGTCGAAGTTCTTGTTGAATTTTCAGGTATTTTGATCCTAAAAACCCAAGGCTTATTGTAGACGGTACCTACACTGGCATCACACGTTCAAGATAAATCAACTTGTATAAGTATTTGTAAGGCAAAGGCCAATTCCTTACGGAGAGTTAGTTTAACCTGAGCTATTAGCAAAAGTTGTTCTATTTACAGCGCGGCTGAAGTAAAAATTTAAAGATTCTATATCAATTTTGCTTCCAGGTGCGATGGAATCCGAATTTCAGCAGCTACTATTGGTTAGCAACAGCTGGCAAGTTTGGTTTGGTGAGATTATGTTATGTCAATAAGTTCATGTAAAGACATTAGAAAGGCTTTATCTCTGTGGTATAATTGTTAAATTTACCAGATGTGTATACCATGGCGTGTTCTCTAAAAAGTGTGGATATTTCCATGTGTATATATATGCACCATTGTTATATCTAATAAGGTAAGAGGTGAACATACGAACCTCTATTACATGCAAACGCCGAAGGGACAGAGAAAGTACGTGAAAATTTTGTTGGAACAACCAAATTGTCCGTATTAGGGAGACGTAAAGGGACGACGTAAAAAGCCACCACCGTATACCATGGGTATGGATATTTATTCACAAAGGGGTGTAGCCATGTGCATGTGCATATGCACGTGATTTGTTCATAGTTTCCCATTTTTCATTCTCAAAACCCTTTGAATAATATCAGTCGCCATTAATAATAGTTCATGGTAAAAAATAGCATATCGTTAGGAAGTTTTAACCTTAACTATTTGTCGACAAAATGTTAAGGCCATTTACTTTTGGTCATTTTCGCCAACCCTTTGTCGATTTTCGGCCACTTTTTCAAAAACTCAAAAAGTGGTCAAAATTGACCAAAAAGTAAAGTACCCCTTTAACTTTTTCTCGAGCTAACCCCTTTACGCTTTGGCCATTTTTGCCAAGTTTCAGTTTTTGAAAAAGTGGGGAAATGGCCAAAAACTAAAGGCAAACCCCTTAACTTTTTTCGACAAAACGTTAAGGCTAACACCTTTACGTTTTGGCCATTTTTCGCCACTTTTTCAAAAATAGAAAGTGGCGAAAACTGCCCAAAAAGTAAAGGCTAACCTTTTACCTTTTTTCGACAAAAAGTTAAGTCTAACCTCTTAACTTTTTGGCCATTTTAGCCACTTCTTTAGTTTTTGAAAAAGTGGCGAAAACGGCCAAAAAGTAAAGGGGCTAGCCTTAACGTGGAGATTTAAAACTGTTTACAAAATGTGCTGTAGTAACATAAGTCTTTCGGAAATTGGTTTATATGAGAAATTGTTTGTTAAGGATATTGAAATCCTAATATGTTGTTAGGATTTTTGATTGAAAAGGGCATACTAGGTTATCTTTGTATAGAATTTCATGTTGAATTCGATCGCTTTTGGATTTCTCATCTACTGTGAACAAAATTCTATGCATAGTATACGAGCGACCAATTCTGCGATATTCTGAGACAACATTCTATTGTCAGCCAGCGCATAAACCCGCGATAACATTTTTGCATTTTAAAATGAATAAGAGTGTCTTGCGGAATTTTATGGCGGAATGCCATGGTGTTTTCAAATTTTCCATTTACCGAGCAAAAAATTATGCGCATAGTATGCGAAGGAACTTTTGCGTGCCTAAGTGTCGATTATTGAATACAAATTACTCAAATTACTAAGAAATATATCGCAACGCAATTACGCAAAATGTTATTGTTTTGTGTTCCAGGGCGGTTTATTTAGCTGTAAATGTTCTTATATGATATCAAAGGCTAAGTAAAGGGTAATAATGTAAATTAGTAAAATTTACTAGTATGACTAGTAGCTTCAATGTCAGCCAAGTGTCAGCTACGCTTCACGAGGTTAAGGAAACGAAGGGATAAATGGGAACTTTATGTTTGAGTTCCCTAAATCTTTCCACTGACCATGTTGAATCGCGTGCGCACCCTCTCTCTCTCCGCCCGGGATGTAACGTTTCCCTTTACTTAGTGCTTGGGGCGCACAGGAGTCAGGAGAGACTGACAAGAAACCACAAAATTCCTGTGAAAATGTTCTTTACACTTAAGTTCCACAATGATGCGCATGTATAAATGAGGCCTGTACTGTCATAATATACATATTAACATATCCGAGTTGTCAGATGTATATTAAAGTAATATACAACCTTCATATAAATTGTACAAAATATCCCTTTTTACCTCTATGCGAACAAAGCTGTAGCTAAATATAATGCATGCAAAGCTAGAACATTACAATTTCCCTATATAGACATTCTAATATCAAGTTTTGTTTACTTATAATATACATGCAAGCCACATTCCATCCGCCCGCATTTTCGCACTCTCCAATAAAAACCCCTATAAGAGACAGACTTGGAGCAAGTCTAGCCACACGCTTGCCAACATTCAATACGAGTTTATACCTTGCAAATTACCATATTATCCGTGCAGTCAGATTTAAAGAACGATTTGCTAACATAATTATTTTGGGCAATGCCAATGGTTATAAATCTAATTTAAATACTGACTCTCTGGGACTAAACCGTGCATGAGATTACTATTTGAAATAAGGTGTGCTATAAGTCTATATTAGACTCTGATACTATATTTCCACTTGTCCTTGCCCTTGGGTTTCTCCAAGATTCTTGTTGGCTCGCATAACCAGGTTGTATTTTAACAATAAGCAAAAATTTCATATCAGTGCATTTACCTTCTATTTATTTCAATCATGGCCAAGGCGGCAATTGCCTGTAAAACACTTATATAAGCTCTTATCTGCAGTGGCGTGGACAAGGGGGGCAAGTGGGGGCTCAGCCCCCCCAATAGGCTGAAGGACTGCCCTTGTGAAAAGATGAAATCCGGGTAGAAATTAGCGGGGGGACGATGACTACCAATGTGACTACCAATCTCATCTCATGTTCACCCCAGAAACACGGGAAATCGCCATTGAGGGACTCTATATTTCAAAATTTTCCCGGGGGTGCATGCCCCCGGACCCCCCTAGAAATGCTCAACGCCTTCGGAGTTCGATATATGCCCCCCCAAAACTTCAAGTCTGGCTACGCCACTGCTTATCTGGAGATAATTTTTATTACAAACGCTTGGATGGTATAGCTGCTGTAGTATGGCTCATAAGAGATTCCGTTTTCCAAATAAGTTTAACGAATAACGTATAGAATATAACATATTTCAGACATCTTTTTGAGATTGATATAAGAGTTCAATCATAATAATATACAATTTTACAAAATATTCGACACAGACAGAGTTCACTAACTTTCCCCAATTCAAAACTATAATATATTATATTGCATTGTAGAAAAGACATCACATAATAAGATACAATATACAGGTAGCATTCGGGCATCTGGCTGGTTTTGAAATGATCGAATAAGGCAAATCTGTTAAAATACAAATAAATTGCGTCTTGTTTATCGCCAGCCTTTGAAAAATACTCGTTCGCTTCTGCTTTCGATTACAAATATAACATATGTAAAAAGCCGTGAATTCGTTGTCTACCGTACACCTTTTGCTTGCATGGTTTCGATGAACAACGTAAACTGAAGGTAAACGAATCCTTTGAATTGTTCTCCAAGACCCCAGCGATTCGAGTGAGGATATATTAACCCTTGTTTATCGACTTTATATTCGCCTTTCTACACTCGTATTTGTTTTAAATAACGACATTTACGAAATCACCACCGTATCGTTGTCTTGATACCACGGTAATAAACACCCATAAATTAACTCAACTTTTGCTAAATACTGGTTTGTTTGAGAAGCTATATATCATACACTCGAAGTCGTTTATTATAGTGTTTAAAAACACCTCAAAGTATGTTAAAAAACTCGGCTAGCGCCTTGTTTTTCAACACACTTTTCGGTGTTTCAAATTACTATAATAAACTCCTTCTCGTGTATGATATATTACATATTAAACACGATCCATCACATATATATCCTTCAAATTTACTTCGTAAACGACGCGAAATATGATATTTTATCTGGAAATTTTATCCACTCCTATATAAGAGAATACAATGTTTATACAACCCATACCCTTAAGTCATCACGTTACATATTTTTCTTTTGATCTCCAACATCATTTGCCGCCCTCTGAAGTTTGCCGGCTAGCCCAACCAGTCCTCTATTAACCGTGATCCCATTGATCGAACATTTGAATACTCTGATATGCATATTTTAATCTTCCAGTCTCAGCTATACATGTTGTGATTCAACCGCAATTTTATCCAGACGTCTGCAGAACGCGTGAATTGGATGCGAAATCGACATCACGATCTGGACTTCTATCAAATGCAGTACTAACTGAATTCTGCCAACATTTTTCTAACCCTTCAGCCGTTTACAATTGATGAAGCTCACGGCATCAAGTAGTATACATATATACACACGAAAGAAAAACAAATTAATTTGGACAGGAACACTTGGTGATCTTAAAGCTTTCGTTCTGACGATAATTGATGAGCAAGCAGCCCAAAATTCGAAATGGCATTCACCTAGCGGCGGAAAGTGGTGCTTCAATAGCGAGCAGCTAAAAGTTGAGTGGCACTCAAAGAGCGAATCTATATCCTTTGATGGAGCCAAAGCCAATGATTTATGTGATCAAATTCATAGTGTCCTTTTAAAATCTGATTATCAAAATAAAGATCAAAACAGCGACCTTAACAAGTCATTAGAATCCTTCATAGCTGACGCGAGCGTCGAAGCGTGCAATATTAATTTGAACGAATCGCCTAGATTACATACTTCTTTACTGCAAGTCAGTAATGTATCCTGCCTAAATAGCAAAGATATCAATTGTGATGAAAACCCCAGTAATCTTGAATTTGAAATGGCAAATTCTAAATCTGGTACAGGCGAGAATCAATTATCCCCTCTCATTCAACACACAGACGAACGGCGTGATGTGTTTAGGCAGTGCGAGTATAAAAAACATAGTTATGCTCATCGGGGTTTACGTGAATCGGAAACAGTACACATGCAAGACCCTGATGCTACGAGCGGTGGTCCTTGCTGTGCCGATTGTATCAAGCAAAGATGGGAAATTGACAATCTAAAAGCAGAAATTACTTGTCTTAAAAATTTGTTTATCGCGAAGGAGACAAAGCTGACAAGTCAAGCATGGATATGCAAATTTCCGTCTTCAACGCGATAACTCAACCCTAATCAAAACAGTTGAAATGCTAAGTAGACAATTGTTAAATCAAAACGAAGAGAATTCTACCAACGTCTCAAGTGAATCAGATGTATATGTAAACCCACGACATACGAAAGAGTCGGATATCCCTTCAACTTCGTCTAAAGAAAAGGAAAAGAAACTGAGAAAAAAGAAGAAGAGAAATGTAAATGAGTCAACGTCACAGTCAGGGATTGACCCACCTAAAGAAATTGTAAATAAAGCTGCTGGTAATCCATCAACTTCGACCGGTAACCGTAAGCCAGTAGTGGTAATCGCTGGCGACTCAATAGTAAAGAATGTAGTTGGACCATCTATGAGCAAATCTGACGCAGACCACCTCTACGTTGTTAAATCTTTTTCTGGCGCAACTATTTCCGACATGGAGGATTTTATCAAACCTACAACCCGCAAGTCACCGGACAAAATTATCCTCCATGTTGGCACTAATGATCTGAAAAATTCTACGCCGAAAGTTATTACCGATTCTATTTTGAATCTAACAACCCAAATCAAAGAGGATTCTCCTAACTCCATGGTAGGTGTTTCTGCGTTGTTAATCAGAAATGATTGCCCGATATTAGCCACCAAGGTTAATCAAGTCAACTCCACCTTAGAAAATCTTTGTCATATGAACAATATTCCCTTCCTTAAAAACGCTAATATTAACACTAGTCACCTCAACAGTAGAGGTCTCCATTTAAATAAATTAGGCAGTATATCCTCCAAAACAATTTCAAAGAGTTTATAAATAACTTAGAAAATTGACATGATATTACGTTGTCTAGAGTTGCTAATTCAGTAAATAATGTTCAATCTAAGACTATGCAAACTACTTCTAACACTCAAAACCTGCTCTTGCCAAACAGGAGTGGCTTTAAACTTGCCTCACTTAATATCACCAGTTTGGTCAAACATATTGATGAGCTTAGAATCTATCTATCAAATAATGTGATTGATGTACTGGCTATTAATGAGACAAGGCTTGACTCTATGGTTGGTGACAACGAAGTACATATACCTGGATACGAAATTGTTAGGCGAGATAGAGATTCCAATGGTAGATTTGGCGGTGGGGTTTGTTTTTATATTCGTAGCTGTATAAATTTTTCAGTTCGGCATGATCTATCTTTTGAGCAATTGGAAAACCTGTGTATTTCAGTTAATAAACCTAGAGCCAAGCCTTTTCTTATTACCACTTGGTACAGGCCTCCTAATTCGCCTGTAGCAATGTTTAATTATTTTGAAATTCTTCTAGGTATGCTCGATTCCGAAAATATCGAGTATTACCTCATGGGCGACTTCAACTGTGATTTGAGCTCTACAGTCTTAGATCATGATTCGAAGTCACTCATGGATATTGCCGATTTATATAATCTTTCTCAGCTTATAAATGAACCTACTCGAATCACAGACTCCTCCTCAACATTGTTAGATCATATTTTCACAAATACTCCTGACAAGGTTGTTTGCTCTGGTGTTTCTCATGTGAGTATAAGCGATCATAGTCTTATTTACGCCTTTCGCAAACTTTCTGTGGGTACATCGACGGGGTACATTCTTCAATAAACTACAGAAAGTTTAAAAACTTTGATTCTACTAAATTTCGTAATGATATTAGTCAACAGAGTTGGAACTATATCAATCAGTACGAAAACCCTAATGACATGTGGCATGCTTGGAAAGCCACATTCAATTCTGTCGCAGATAAGCACGCCCCAATTCGAACTAAGCGCGTTAAGGCTATTAAATCGCCTTGGATCACATCTCTTTTGAAAGATAAAATGCATAGGCGAGATGTCCTAAAAATTAAAGCAATTCGTTCCAATGATACTCAAGATTGGCTTTCTTTTAAGAAAATGCGTAATTTTGTTAATTCTGAAATCTTCTACGCTAAGCAAGCCTATTTCAAAAATTCTTTCAATGATAATAAAGACAATCCTAATAAGACCTGGAAGATCATTAATGAACTTACTTCTAAGAATAGGAAAAGCCCTCACATTGGCGAGGTTGATTTGAATGGCGTATTAATTAATGACCCTAGCAAAATTGCTGATGCGTTTAACGATCACTTTTCAAACATCGGACCAGACCTTGCAGATAAAATTAATCTTAATGATAGCAATCGGTCTTACCTTGATTATTTACCTAACCAAAATAATGCTATTTTTCAACTGAGAGAAATAAGTATTCCAACCGTTTACGCATTACTGTCCACGTTAAACACTTCTAAAGCAACAGGTTTAGACAAAATATCTTCTAGGTTAATTAGAGAATGCTCTGACTTAATTGCAGAATCCTCTGTCTTATTTTTAATCGTTCTATCACTACAGGCATATTCCCAAACGAATGGAAATGTGCTAAAGTTATTCCTATATACAAACAAGGCAAACGCAATTGCGTTGATAACTATCGTCCCATTTCTATTGTTCCTATTGTGGCTAAGGTTTTTGAAAGGGTAATTTATGATCAGCTATATACATTTATAGCTGAAAATGAATTATTAACTAATTATCAATCGGGATTTCGAGGCCTACATTCTACTGTCACCTCTCTTCTTGAGGCTACCAACGAATGGGCTTATAATATTGACAGTGGTAATGTAAATGCTGTAATGTTTCTTGATCTTAAAAGCGTTCGACACTGTAGATCATGAAATATTGCTGAACAAACTTAATGCATATGGAATCAAGGGAACTGCGGGTAACTGGTTAAGATCGTATCTAAATGAACGTAATCAAAAGTGTTTTGTTAACGGTCATTTCTCCTCGAATCGATTACTACAATGTGGGGTTCCTCAGGGAACTATATTAGGCCCGCTTTTATTTCTAATCTATATTAATGATCTTCCTAATTGTCTAATACACTCTCGGGCACGAATGTTTGCTGATGACACTAATTTGACATATGCAAGTAATAACATACATGAAATTAATCATAATCTTAACGAGGATCTTGCTAGTGTCAGTGAATGGTTATCGGCAAACAAACTTACTTTAAACCAGACTAAAACTGAATTTATGCTAATTGGCTCTCGCCAAAGAATAAATACTTTTCAATCTACTCCTTTATTAGTAATAAATAACGTTCCAGTTAAACAAGTCTCTCATACAAAATCACTCGGCGTACATATTGATGAGAACTTATCCTGGAATGTTCATATTGAGAAACTGAGTAAAAAGTTGCTTCCGGTATTGGTGCACTAAAACGCATTAGACCTTATGTTCCTTTTACCACAATGCAACTTATTTACAAGTGCTTAGTTCAACCATATTTCGACTACTGCTCTGCTGTCTGGGACAGTTGCAGTAGTTATCTAGTTAACAAATTGCAAAAATTACAAAATCGTGCTGCCAGGGTATTAACATCTTCTAGTTATGATACAAATGCCGATTATCTTTTCGAAAGTCTTGGATGGAAAAATCTTGTATCTCAGCGTAGGCTTTCCAAGGCTATCATGGTGTATAAATCCTTGAATGGTCTTGCTCCAGATTATCTTTCTAATATGTTTGTTGATCGCAATAGTATCACAAATTATGCATTGAGAGACACCAGTAACAAACTAGCTTTGCCACTACCGCGTACTAATTACTTGAAAAATAGCTTTAGTTATAGCGGTGCAGTACTGTGGAATTCTCTTCCTACTGAGTTAAGACAGGCTAGTACTTTACATAAATTTAAGTCTGACTGTAGCAACTTTATTCAATAATTTTTAAATATTTTATCTAATTTTAATCAATTTAATGCACGGCACTCATGAAAAACAGGTAGTTTTGTAAATATGTATAGTATAATTTATCATATAGCTAATTTCCTTTGTTACTTTATCATAAGTGTGTAAAATCCTGATGAGTCCACCGTGACTAAATAAAGTTCACTAACTAACACGATAGCCCGCCTGCATCCAAAACAGCTGTTTTGGCACACAACGAACAATAAGAAGCACATGCTCATCCAAACCCGGAGGTCTATTTCCATAAATAGTGCCAAAATTTGCCATATTAAAATTGTGTTTCTTTAGAGTTTAGTGCGCTCTTATAGTATTAGGTTGTGATTACAGCGAAAGCCAGTCAATGAATGAACGAAGCGGGGTAGGAAATCGACACTGCAATAAAACCCCATGCATGCATCGTCGTAATATTTAGTGTACTGAATGTAGAATATAGTTACCAAAATAGTTAATTTTGGTTTCTTTGTTCTGTTCAAATTTTAAAAAACTAATCTTAATTTGTTGTCTAACTGACATGTTCGTCTTTCCTGCTACTATAACAGCCATATATGGTAAATTCAAATACCAACGGCTTAAATAGTATATTGCGCAGTTTAAAGAAATTATAATTAGGTAAGACTAAAAGTGCGAGATTAATCAGGTGAATTAAAATTAGTTAATATTTTTGTACCAGTAGTGTCTTCCTTCTAAATCAGTATACCAAAAAGAAGCTTATCTCAGAAAGAGAAGTTTATTTCATACTTTTAGGTCGACTTAAACATCATTGCAGATAATTTGTGCATACGATTTACGGCGAATTGGAACAATGCAAGTTGGAATATATACTATTCCAAAAATAATTTTCAAATAATCTAAAATGTTGAAGAAATACGAGTATTCTTACAAATGAAAAAAGGGCAATCTTATTGCTATTTCCCTAAAATTCAGTGATACGTAATTGCCTAGACTTGCTACAAGTCGACCCGCATAATGATCCCGCATAATCTTTTTTAATATGTATGCGCGCCGTAATGGCTGCCACTAAACAATACGGTCCCGCCGTTTAGTCTCTATTTTGTCTGTTTTCTGAATATCAGTTCGGATTATTGTTGAGGAATACTTTACAACTAATGTTCTGTCATCTATGTTGTCATATACAAGAAAGTCCTTGCTAGAAATTGGGAAATTGTGGAGAAGTGGTCATCGCTTGCACAGCTCAGGGCTAGACAAGAATGTTTGGTTCTCACTTAAATCTGGGGATTTGCTGCAGCCTAGTAGAGGCAAGCGTGGCGGCCGTCTCAAGGAAGGCACTAACAGTATAAAGGTTGTTAGAACACGGCAATCTTTTTATCAAAAGCATTTAAAACCTTATCGTCGAGCAAATTTTGAGAACTTATTATATATTCAAACGACTAGCGTTACTGTCCAGGGTTCTTCAAGCGTGTCATCAACAAGTGTTTTAAATGCAAATTCCCACAATGTACCGTCTCTGTTATTATCAAACTGCATGTCACTGACTCCAAAGCTGGACGAAATAGCTCATTATATCTCATCGAACAGTGTTGATTTGGCTTTCTTTAGTGAAACCTGGCTGAAAGAAACTATACCTGATGTCGCTATTAATATATCTGGCTATAATCTTGTTAGAAGAGATAGGAAACATAGAACACATGGCGGAGTTTGCATGTATATAAAACAAAACATCGCTTTTAAGATACTCGAGGAGTTACATAGTGATGATCACGAAGTTTTGTGGACATTCCTGCGACCACGGCGTCTTCCCCGCGGCTTTTCTGGTATTATTGCTGCTGTTTTGTACCACCCTCCCGACGCGGATAATAAATTTATGCGTGAATATTTACGGTCTTCGCTTGAAATAGTCGAATCTAAATTTCCGAGCCATGCAGTTATCCTTGCTGGCGATTTCAACAAGCTCGACTTCAAATCTACCGCAAGAACTTTCCAGCTTAAGCCCAGTATAACATTTCCCACTCGTGGTAACAATATTTTAGACCAAATTTTTACCAATCTTTTAGATTTTTATATGCCGGCAATGAGCGCCCCACCTTTTGGGTTATCTGACCACCTGACCATTTTCCTGAATCCACATTTCCGTGAAAAACAGAAGATTTTTAGGAAAGTTATTAAAAAGAGAGACACAAGACCTAGTAGGGTATCGAGTCTTGGTCGTTTCCTGTCTCAAGTACCTTGGTTAGATTTGCTTTCTCTGGTCCAATCCTCTAATGACAAACTCTCCGTTTTTGTATCTGCGAATGCAGATATATTGCCATCGTGCTGTTAGCTGTTTGCTGTTTGCTGTTAGCTGTTAGCTTATAGCCATTCAGCGACGAGCTTAATTAAATTGATAGCCAATCAGCAAGTGGCTTATAATGCAATGACGTAATGTTCCCCAAGGCCATTACATCATTCAATTTTTCCTGTTCGCAGGCGCTAGATCTTAAACTCAACATGGCGCTTATGTTTTGAAATGTCAAAATAATTTGACAAAACGTCGTTAATTAATGTAAAAACGTGGAAATACGAAGGTTTTCAATACGAAAGTATGGACTAGAACGAATGCTTTAAAATATGTGGCCAATTTCAAATGTAGTTGTTCTATCTCTGAAGGAGAAACTATCAAACTAAACAGTTAAACAGTCAAACTGTCGAATATTAAGCCATCAAGGTATATAAGAAATACTACAACATATTAAAAATAAAACATTGTATAATTGTATATGTATATATATATATACATTTGTTACTCATTTGAATTGGTCTGCCAACGTTTGACCAATACGTGCGCCGTGCACGCGATTATTTGTCTTGCGTATTCCACTGTTCAGTGTGAGGAATGCGTCTCGCCGAATACTTATATCGAGTCTGTTCAAGCGTTTGGGTCAAATCGAAGTATAATAATGAGGAGCTATAGGATCATCTTAAAATATTGCATAATGTAGGGAGAACTACTAAACGTCTTCGGTTTTCTTATAAAAACTTGACCTGTTTACAGTGTAAATATTAAATCATCAAGAATATGTGATAGCTGACTCTTGAACTCTAATTAGTCTAATAAATAGAGCTCCGCGTTATTGCGCGTTTATGTCTCAATTATATTCAACACTGATATCTAGTTTCTCTTGAGTTTCCCACAAATACAAATAAATACCCATGTATGGTACGTTCGCTCAAACTATTGTAGAGTATAGATGATTTAGGGCGATGCGCCGAATCAAGTGTTGTCGCAATGTTTGTTGTTGGAAATATAATATCCCTCATATTATTTGTCGTCAGGAATGCGTCTCGCTGAATACTGTTTTCAAGCGTTTAGGTCAAATCGAAGTATAATAATGAGGAGCTATAGGATCATCTTAAAATATTGCAATACGTAGGGAGAACTAAGCTCATCGGTTTTCTTGTAAAAACTTGACCCGTTTACAGTGTAATAATTATCAAGAATATGCGACAGCTGACCCTTGAACTCTATGTTCAAGTCGCAATGTTTCAATGTTTGTTGTTGGAAATATAATACCCTCATATAGACTGAATATTTTACATAGCGCGTGACGAATATCAGCATGATTTGTACGTTACGTTTCTCGTTCGTATTGCATTTATCGTATCGTTCCCTTATGTGTTATTGATCTGGTTAAAACACAAGTACGTAACTCAAAATGCGCAAGTGACATGGGTGAGCGTGGGAGTGCAAGTTTGTGACACCCCCAAAAAACCACGAGGACGACGATGACGAAAAAAACACACAGGGGCATATTAAACCTATGGCTCTGCCAGCCGTAGTAACTATATGCACCTCGTCCCAATGGGAATACTTGTCCCTAGAGTCATGCTATTGTTGCTTTATTGTGTTTGCCCCCTTTGCAAAATGGCGCCCGTAATTACGAAATTGCCTATTGTTGAATATTACTCCTTCAAGGGCAACTGTGGCATCACCATGAGCAGATACATGTACGCTTAGCGTACCTATTTTTACTGATATTATAACTTATGGTCTAAACATGATCATGCCAGAACAATCTATTACTGTGCATTTAAATGATCGTCCTTGGATAACGACTGAACTTAAATCCTTAATATCACGAAGACAAAGTGCTTTTAACTCGGGAAATATGATCCTGTTTAGAATCCTACGTAATAAGGTAAACCGAGAAAGAAAACGTTGCCGTAGCATATATTACGAAAGAAAGATTAAGGATTTGCATAAGAGCAAGCCTCAAGATTGGTGGAGGAAAGTGAAACAATTATGCGGTAGTGTTAAAGTCTCGACACGTGATTTGAGAAGTGCGCTGGGTCCGAATATGAATTTTGATACTTACGATGACAAAGAATTAAGTAACGAAATAAATCGAGCCTTCGTAGGTGTTATGGACGACTTTCCACCCTTGTCTGACGATATATATATGTGCAGATGGAAAGTGATGAGTCAATATCAGTTACTGAATTATGTGTTATGACTAAACTTAAGAGAATAAAAACATCTCGATCCAGTGGTCCAGATGGGTTGCCTAATTGGGTTCTTAAAGAATATGCAGAACTCCTTGCCGCACCTGTAGCAGAGATTTTAAATAAACATGTCCTTTAAGGAATGCAAGCTTCCAAATGTTTGGAAACTTGCTGATGTCCCTCCCCTACTTAAATCATCCAGTATCTCCGACTTCAACAAAGATTTCCGCCCAATTTCCCTTACGTCAACCTTGTCTAAAGTTGCGGAAAGCATAGTTATCGAACAAGAACTCAAACCAGCTCTTTTGAAAGTAATTGATGTTAACCAGTATGGATTTATTCCAGGCTCTTCAACCACAACAGCACTTATTTCCATTCTCCACAACTGGCTGTATTCTACTGATAAACTTGACAGTGCAGTAAGGGCAGTTTTTCTAGATTTTAGAAAAGCATTTGACTTAATTGACCGTACGTTACTTATTGCAAAGATATTTAGCTTGGGAATAAGGCCATCAGTCGTCAACTGGATCGCCGATTTTCTGAAAGACAGATACCAAAGAGTTAAACTAAACAATTCGTGCTTTTCGGACTGGATGAAAGTACCTGCTGGAGTACCCCAAGGTACAAGACTGGGTCCGTTGCTTTTTCTGCTGATGATCAATGATCTCTCTTTACCGGATACATTGTCATCATTATGGAAATTCGCTGATGACTTAACTATTTCGAACACTATTCCGTCATCTGATTTGCATTCGAGTTCCTTGCAGGAAAATGTTGACGATGTTGTTGATTGGTCGGACATAAATAAATTTCAACTTAATCCAACGAAATGCAAGGAACTAACAATTTGTTTTAAGAAACAAAAACCGGTGTTCGATCCAATAATTATTGCTGGTCAACAGTTAGAAAATGTATCATCAGTTAAAGTTCTGGGCTTGACGATTAGAGATGATTTTAAATGGCTTGATCATGTTGATAACATTACCACCAAAGCGTCTTTACTTACTTCGCCAATTGAAGCGTTCAGGCATTGATCCTAAAGATCTCGTAGGTTTCTACTGTTCCTGTATCCGTTCGATACTAGAATATGCGTGCCAGGTGTTCCACAATGGTCTTACTCACTATTTGTCAGACGAGATAGAACGAATTCAAAAACGTGCAATGTTGATAGTCTACCCTGAGCTATCCTACAAGAATGCCTTGGTAGTCGCTAACCTATCTACCCTCGCTTCCCGGAGAGAAATGTTATGTAGAAAGCTATTTTCATCAATGGTCAACGATCCTCAATATAAACTGTCAGACATTTTACCACCTATAGCTAATTCGTACACTAGACATTTAAGAAAGCCGAGACATTTTATAACACCTAACCTGAGAACTAACCGAGCGAGGAACTCGTTTATTCATAGATACTGTAGTGATTATAGTGTGTAAATATTTGTATTACTGTATTTTAAGTCTTATTTTATACTTAGTTTAGAATGATAATAATTTATAAATTTTATTGTAAATATTGTACATGATCATGTAATTCAGTCTATATGACTGCAAGATGTATCATTTTATTAAACGATCTATCTATCTATCTATCTATATATGACTGGGTTAATACGGACTGAGTTTACTGGGTTAATACGCACTGAGTTAATAAGTATTTTTAAATGTATTTGTATTTTTATCTAAATGACAATATTTTTTTATGATTACCTTAAATTATCCCCGATACAGATTATTTAGTCAAAAGCTTATGCTAGATTACATTCAGTGGCCTTGAAAGTATAACTAAAGTTATACTTTCAAGTATAAACTAAGGTTAGTTGTTGCAAAATTAAATGTTCTATATTTATTTTACGTGCAAAAGATACGAAAAGTGCAAAAATAGTTCAAAATTGATTCAATCCGTGCAATGGTAGATACATTAAAAAAACACGAAGTTACTGTATTTCCAACACTCCGATTATGTTAGAGTAACTCCTTTGGATAGTAAGTCCGTAAACGCCGGGTCAATATGTCAGTTGTTAGGAATTGGTTCCTCATATGGTAATTGTTCATCGACATATCGTGAGCGGACATAAATATTGACAAAACTTTGGATGATCGTAGGAATCCTCGCGGCGAAGATGCCATTGAAGCTGCCAGTTTCTCCAGGATGGCGTAATCCTACTCCGATAGCCTTTTTTTCTTCTGCTCCACACCCTATATATATTTTAAAGAGTATTATTATACATTATAGTCAAAACGTGTCTTCTGATTGGCTAATTGCTTACAGTTAAATATGGCAATCACGCAACCTACAGATAACTGAGTTATCTGCATGGTAGCAGATAACTCAGTTATCTGTAGGTTGAGGCTGTTGAGCCCGCAGTACGTACTTTTTAGCGAGCGGCAATTTTAAATAAAAGAATAAAAACAAGAAAAAACAACCTGAATAAACCCAATCAAACGATGTTTTTTTGAAAGTTGAAACTATTATCAGAACTATAGTTTACCCCAATATTTTAGAACTAAACGTGGTTTTGTGCGACAGAATTTAAATCGTTGTTTATCGAAGGAGTCTAATAACAATGCAATGTATAATAAGACAATTGTTGAATTCGGTTTTTGTTATCAGATCCGGAATTATCAAGGTCTCGGTAAGTGGTTATCATAAACATGTTCCCACGCTGCAAATACGTGCGATCAGGCCTGATTTCACCTTAATTTGTACGTTTCGGGCTGCTTAGGTTGCTCAGGTGATAACCTGGCTCGCTTATAAACGACGTTCTAAAATTTAGAACTCTCACTATAAGTGATTTGAAACTCGTGACACGGGTGATATTGTACAACCTAAATTGATACAGCAATTCCGTAGTTTTGCATTGCGCAGTTTCACTATTCGTTGATCAAATATTTTATGTTTTCAGCCATTATATGTACTGTTTCGAAAAATATAATCACTATATATATTATATGGCAAGTTTTGCTACGTTTAAGCATTTATATGTTTATATAATATTTGTATATATGTATATATTTATATGTAAAAATTTGCTTGTTGCTCTTTAACGTGACCATTAACATGACGAGGTTTATGCATGGGAACTTTCCGGAAATTTTCACATTGAGAATGATTCCTGTGGAATTACATTAAGGTGTATACATAGTATATATAGTGAGTACAGTAATAACGCCGGTTACTCCCATAATTTAATTTATTTCATAAAATGTGTTCTTTTAGTGGTTTGAATTATTTCGACGACTTAAAAAATTCTGTGAAGCACAAAATGTTTCAATCATATTTTGGCATGGCAGAGTGGTGAGAATAATTCAATAAACCTTAAGAATGCTTTCGACGCGTAATAGAATGTCCGGGTAGCCTTAGTAGATAGTAATTTTAAGGGGTTGGAAATTACAATTTTTGCCCGCTCGCCGGGTTTCAACTCCCAAACACTTAAAACCCCAGCTATACTCATTAATGGGAGAAAGTTGAAATTTACAGTAAGTATACATTTGAACCCAGTACGTCGTTCCGATCAAATATATTAAAGACGAATGCACAGAAAAATGCATGCATGAGATGGAGGAACATTTTTTGTTTATGAGATTTGGTTTAATTTCAGTTCACGGCAGACACAACCTTTTTTCTGTTCCAGATTTTAGCTATCTTATCGTAATTTTGGTCCTGGATTCATCTGCATAAATAGATCATACTTTATGACCTATACTAGGTGCTCTTCATGTACTGTACTGTCGTGTGCACAACTAAAATTTGTTGTATTGTTAGCAAGAAATGTGTCAGATGAATTAGAAATTGTAATATATATATATGGTGAAACAGGGGCAGGTGCGGCAAAAACCATTGGAAGAGAGAGAGAGAGATTTCCTGATAGGCTTTTAGTATTTTGATTAAAAATTCCGATATATAGATGCCATCTTATAGACTTGGCTGGATGAATAAGTATATAACCAGTTGGATGCACTTTAATAAAAGAGTGTGCGTGTAAATTTAGTTAATCAATATATTCTCGCCCTCCTGTTTTAATATTCTAACCATTGTTAAAGGGGCAAGAACATATCAGGGCTAATCATCTTAACAAAATGCTTTATGGCATGAGAGAAATTAAAATATTAACTGTCTGTCTCATAAAATACTAAAATCTAAATACTATTTAAAGCATCTAAATTTAAATACTATTTAAAGCATCTTTTGTGTTAAACGCCAGAGGAGTTCGATTTCATGTCTTTACAGCTGAGCACGATTTTGCAGGATTAGGTTGCTTTATAACAACAAGAGCGACAAGAACAGCTTTTTAGCATTCACATAGCATTTTCATCATCTTCGATTAGCTTGAGAGGCATCTGATCTGGCTTGTACGACTGTTTCTGACGAGTATACTCTCCAGTTTTTCGAGAGTAAACTGGCAATTTCTTGAAAGATCATGTCCAACCAAGTTCGCCAGAATTACAGAAAGACCGTTATGAACCTCAAAACATTCACTTTTGACAGTAGCCGTTTTGAAATATTTTCGCGCTGCGTGACCACCGCTGAGCTATATAATACCTGGAGGAAGTGCACGGCAGAAAAAAGTGAAGCCAAAAACATGGCGGATTTTGGCCTTTGCTGACGCCAGAATGACGCCACATGGTTCCTTTTGCTCATGGTAATTACCACTGACCAGGCTCAATTTTGAGCCCGCTACAACTTTCACACCCCCCTGGGTTTTTTACAATTTTTAGCTTTTTGCAGTAAAGTATCGTTGTTTTGATATTTTCGACACATTTTTTCTACCTTTAACAATTTATTTGAAGATGTACAAGTTGTATATGGTATTGTCGCCCATGAAAGGGAACAAACAAATATTAAAACCACGAGAAATGTGGGAAAAGATGATATTTGAAGCCGGAGTTGACAGGTAAATATTTTCTGTAATTTCACATTCACATACTATTAATATTTCGTGAAAAATTTAGTGGGAGTAATTATAAAATATACTTTATTTGTTAAGACAATAGCTCCCTTGTTTAGTGTATTATTTCAAATGTATTATTTCAGCCACGAGTATAAGGAGTATTTGCAGACAAACAAGCCTGACCTTGCAGTCAGTGTCAAACCAGGTGTCAAACCATCTAAGCTTTGTCAATATTTAATTCGGTGTTTCCTTCAAAGTAGAGGTGCAATTTGTATAGTATAAAGTGGTTAAAATTCCACTTTTTTAATTTCATTATATTTCATGATGTTGTCAATTAGTTGTACTCTATGTTAGCCTTAATAATTATATCATTTCTTTGAATATGAAGCCATGCATTTCACAAATATCAGAATATCTTGATTCTCTGCAGAATCCTGAGGACAGGGGCGAAACTACCAGAGGGGTGAGACACCCCTCCAGTCAGACACTCAGTTACAACTGAGTTAAATAGAATGAAATCAAATTGAAACTTTCAAATTAAACCATAACCTAACACATTTTGGCTTAGTTCAGAGGTCGGGCTCCACTTTAGTCACACCCTTCTTGTTGGGCAAAAAACTACCCCCCCTCCAGTTGTTATATTGAAGTTTCGGCACTGCCTGGTTTTCTATATAGACATGAAACTAATAAGGTTGTTGCCTTGTCCCTCTCCTGTGCCCATGAGCTAGTCAAATGTATCAGCCAGGGGTAATAGCCTTCCAATCTGTGCATGCACCCATAGTTTCTCCCAGGCTTAAAGTTTACCTAGGTCACTTATGTTTTTGGTCACTTAGGTTCTTATATTTTTGTGTCAAGTGAAAATGTATGACATTTTGTATTGCAGAAAGAAAGATTTGTACAATATGACAAGCCCTTATTTTAGAAAATTGGAGATACAAAGCAATTTTCTTTAATTTAATTTTTATTCAAGTTCTTCAAATAACTAGTAAATAATTATAGAGACCAGTAAATCAAGTTGTTATGCATTAATAAAAATATGTAGCCCCATGAGATGTGACTTTGCTTCAGCATTCTGATGCCTTGTGCCATCTTTTGTGGTGGCTTTAACAGATTTAATTCCTGCAAATATAATAAGAGAGTAGTTATACTGTATTAATATATGATACATCCTTACACAAAAATAACATACAGTATACTGAACATCTCAGTATGTTCAGGGCTGCCGAGATAATTTGCGGGGCCCTGGGCAAAATTTTCTCCAGGGGCCCCATGACATCATTATTTTCAAACAGCAGAAAGAGACTAAAAACTGTTCTAAGGCATATAAGGGCCCCAAACTAGAATGCACTTGGAGCTAACTTAAAAGGGGCCTCTTAATTTCAAAAATGCTCTCAATCTGAAAGTGGGCCCTTACACCGAACCCTACATGTTGAGGGGGCCTGCTCAAATTTAGGCTCTCTAAAGTTGGGGCCCTATTAGGTTGGTGGCCTGGGGCAAGTTACCCCCCTGCCCCCCTCTCGGCAGCCCTGAGTGTGTTAACCCATTAGCTGACAATGCACCCAGATATGCCCTACTTAAGTATTCTACTCTGTCTAACTCCAGATGATTTTTCTTGTCAGTGGTAGGGTACTGCCGATTAATGGGTTAACTATGCATGTTGCATATTATACATGATCTCATAGGAATATCAACATTTAATTTTGTAATAGAAATGAGAAATAAAATTTCCTTGTCTGTTTATATAAAATAGTTATCATTACCTACATACTAAGGGTGGGGGGGCTTGGGTTTGGCCAGTTTATTGTCCTGACCAAATTAAGAAATTAGTTCTGGTGCACAGTACTACTTGCAAGACCCTTCCTTGTCATTAAACTGGCTGGAGTTATGTATTAGGGCATAACAAAAAGATCCAGGCCTATGAATTGGGACACCATCCTTTATTCAGCTCTTTTAGTGAAGGAACTCAGCCAGCAGTATGAAGTGGTGGAGGGGATGGTGTATACTGTGTCATCTGACATCTTTATGTAATATGGGTTCCTTAAAAGCATCCACCTGCCCTTATTGTGAGGGCAATTTGAAGGTACATTACTACTTGTGGCCACTTCCTTTTGGTAGGGGAACATCAACAATTTAGCAGAAATTATTACACCCCAGGGGTGGTCAAAGCTTATTGAACATAGGTAGCACAGCTTTTCAAAAGGGTTGCACTATACCAATACTGCAGCCACTGCCAAAAATGCCACGAAGCACATCATAATAATTTGGGTATGCACTTAATTTTTTTTGGTTGATAAGGTCAAGGATAACTTCCTTGCCTATATATAAATTGGAAAAGCTTACAAGACTGTATTAAAAGAAAACAAATAAAAAATATAAAAGCTGCTTCAATGGGCAATATATTGAACACACAAGTCTGAGTGCTTCAGGTGAAATATTTACTGTTTATAGCATCAGTTTTGATATAATATTTATACATTCTCATACATAATTTTCTGTGTAGAGTTTTTTCATAGCTGCTAAGCTGCCTAAACAAGGCTTTTAAAAACATAGGATTTTAAAAAAGTATTAAAAGTTTCATGAATCTTACCGGCGAGAAGTAATATTGAATTATGAAATCCACAAGCAGAACAAAAAGCCACTTTTTTCTTGATGTTGTAAACAAGCTAAGTAGAATAAAAAGCTCAAAAGCTTTTTTAGCTCAAAAAGCAAACAAAAACGTAAAATATTTATCAAAAACCAGGGGAGTGAAAGATGCCGTCGGAATGTTAGGATCGCGGTTTGTCAGTGGTAATTACCATGAGCAAAAGGAACCATGTGGCGTCAGCAAAGGCCAAAATCCGCCATGTTTTTGGCTTCACTTCTCTGCCTGGCTGACATTAGCGTCAGGTCCTCCAGGTATTATATAGCTCAGTGGTGACCACTAAGACCAGAATTCACCGTGCGTTTCAAGCCTTGTGACGTCATTATGCATAAGGTCTATTTCTTTTTTTTAAAAATTTTTGAAGTAAGATGTAAATTTTATTAAAAATGCAGATGAAATTACAATTATACAACTTAATATGAACTATGTTAGTGTACATTTACGCAAAATGTTCCTTTCTCATCTCTAATAATGTTCCTTTCTCACAAGTAATAATGTTTGAATACAGAATACATACTATTATAAACTATTTAAAACTATATTATTAAAATATAAGGTCTATTTCTTGCCTGGTTTTGGCTAATTTTGGTTGATTTAACGCCTTATTAGCGGCGTGTGGAATCAGGGCTATATAATGGGCGGTGAAACGGATATTTACGCGCTGATCAATGTGTGATGAAAAAAACTGGTAATCACTCCTCCGTTTTTACGATGGCGACGTTGACATATGGGGAAATAGATATGGCGGGAAAAGTAAGCACAACTGACCTGGAAGTTTTGTAGTTAAGTTTGATGAAGATATGAAGATTGAGGATAAAATTCCGATGTTACATGGTATTTTAGAAAATTCTGCTACTGTGTTTTCAACTTTTACTGGCAATCTTTTAGAGTCTTTTTAGATCACAAAATTTCGTAGTATGGACGAAATGTTATCAATCATTGCGCTCAGCGTATGCCAAACAAAAGTCGTATTTTGATAAACTAGCCAGAGAGTAAAATATGTTTACAGCTTACAGTTTCTTCAATTAAATGCTTTTAAAAGCTCAGAAAATTATTGAAATAATGTTTAAGGATCGTAATATAACCAAAATACAATATTTGTTTACTTTCCTTACAGCGTAATGATGGTCAAAAGAGGCAAATTTCTACCCACGAAAATACCTAACTTTAGCACGCTTAATTCACATATTTTTGTGAAAATGTTATGTTGGAACCAACTTCCCATCATTTGATTTTATTTGCGCGTTATATCATCGAAAAGAGGATACTTCAAGGAGAAAAATACAGCTTGTGAGCTCCAGTCAACGTACATTTTACCGAGCAATTTTAACATGAAGGGAGGCAATTTTCCAAATTTTGCTCAATTTATATTTTAAGGATATCTATTTTCGGTTTTTACGGTAAAACATTTTTCTAACTACGTAGCGGTGATAATTTTGATCATGAACTAGAATACAATGCATATCACTACGAGCAATCAGCTAAACCAACATAGACTTCTGAGCCATAGCCATAGAAAGTGAATAGGGATATTTTGAAATATTCGAATTGTGTTACACAAATTTATTGGGAGAGATCCGCCAAACTGGACAAAATTTTTGGACACCCGAAACTAGTTTTCTACATGGATTACTCCAAAATAGAGAAAACATGGTGCCGAAAACTGAAAGTTGAGTTCTGGATTAGACTGACAGGAGATTGACAAATCTGTGTCTGTGACGAGAGTTGGTGACTTGGGTGTTTGAGTGAAACTTTCAAACCATGGGAGATATATAAAGACGATAGAGCGACAATATTACGTGTACTAACAATATGTTAATTAAGTTTCTATTAAAAATATTTACGCAAATTTAATAATTAATTCTGAATGAATCGTCACTTTTTGGATTAACCGTCAGGATAAAAATGTCACTGATTATGAAAACACTTGTTTTAGGTTATTTAAGCACGTGATTAAGTTGTAGTAAACAAGTTTGAACGGATTTATAGCAATTTGAATCGAATCTGGTTGATGTAGCGATTTTAAGACTCCGTGAGAAAGTGTTGATATATATGAAATACAAAATATCCTATGTCAGAAGAAGATTACCTGGCTTGTTAACGTACGCAACTCCTATTCGAGCCCGATATGCATTTGGATCTTGTTCATCTCCCACGTTAAACCCAACTTCATAACAACTGTTGTTGGTGAAGACTGGAGTTCTAATACGTACAGAATCTGGGATAGCGGAAGCCCACTGCTGTGGTGTTATGTCCAAAATTTTCTTCTCGAAGAACAAACTGCGTAATGAAGGGGCTTGTACGGGAAATTGAATATGAAATGCACCTGACCATAGGCATATTTCTGTGACATTAGCACTCCAAAATTGTGCAGTTTTGTTTATTGAGGATTCTTTTGATGTCCACACTTCCGAGTGATAAGAATAATTCTAAAAATATTAAAGATTTTCTATTAGTCGACCTACATCTAAGGACGTAAATGAACGATTAACTCATTTTCTATTGTTGATCTCTATTGATTACCGCTACTCAATTCGTTGCAAATGGTAAAATATACTGAGTTTTTATTGGTTGTTTCTTGCGGTATAAATGCTGAATAAATTGAACCGCGAGTATAAGATCGATCAAACTTTACAGCTCGTTTGGTCATATGCAACCTGGGCAACAGTTTTAAGCCTTGGTGCATGTAAACTTTCAAAAAGATAGTAACATTTCCTTCATTATCCTGTTAAATAAATTGCGATTGAATTGGTTTATGTTAGATATGTCATAACGTCAAGTCTACAGAGAAAGTACTGTTTTGAAGATATAGCATGTACTGTTGCTCGAGTTAAGTCACAAGGGAGTTGAAGATTGTATGTTGCTTTGCAATGCAAATGAAGTCGACATATTTTATCTGTCAAAATAATTGGCAGTAACGTACGTAGTAGCCGAAGTAATAAATGAAATTTCGTGCATTGAAATTATTTTCACATGTATAGTCTTATCTCACGAAAACACAATATCCACGCGACCACGCATTTAATGTTATTTTGGACAAATTTTCTTTATAATTATTACCTGTTGTCATCACCTGGAGCATTACATTTTGGGCTATACCCAAGCTTTCCGATTTCGCACGCAATGCCATGAATCCTATCGCCCTTTGTTGTGATACTACAAAACGCTTAATTGCGTTTGAACGCAAACATGGTGCTACATTAGGCTATTTTAAAGAACGAGGCAATTTGTGATCATATAACATTTGTTCATGTATGTATCATGCTCTCTTATGATCTTTCCTCATGACAGTTCTCGTTTTGTACAAACAGACGGGAATCGTAATCTTATAATGAAAATTTTTGCCCAGCATAATGTACGTAAAGGAACCATAAAATGAAATTTAAAAATATTTATTAATGAACTAACGTTTCGTCTTTTGCTCAAGACATCTTCAGAGTTGATGATATAGAAATACAAACCTATACGAATGCATTACGACTATTTACATGATACTGAATTACAAGTATGATAAGGATAAGGGGACGAAGGAGGGTTACACACGGTAGGAATGGGATTAGAGTAGATGAGGAGGGACAGAACTGCCTTGTTTGTTCAGGGAAGGTTTTAATTTGGAAATGTGATGGCTTTCGCGGATGATAAGTTCTTCCGAGGAGGGGCTAGCCTGCTCGCAGCCCGAAATTTCGATAAGCGGAATCGGAAGTTACGACCAGCTGAACCGGATAGTTAATTGTGTACCGCGACGTCATTGAGGATGAATAATTATACGCATAATTATTCAGATTATGTATAATTATTGAGATATGCCGCGAAATGCATAGCGAGATGTTGTGCCGCGAAACATGTAAATGGCGGACATTGCTTCTTGTTGTAGCTCAAGCGAAGTAAATACTTGTATTCCGAGTTCTATTTTGTGTTATCGTTTAATCGAAAAGGTCCACGAAACATACTTGTTATCGGGGAAGCGGTCGAAATTTGACGTGCAAGAGGCAATTGAGGAATTGCCGTTCGATGTTATAGAATCGTCGCAACATATTTGTCGACAGTGTCACGATAAACTACGCAAAAGATCTAACCTTGTTTGTCAAGAAAAAACATTGTGAGTAAACTTAACGCGACTTACGAAAGAGGGAAACTCAAAAGGCGTCCAATCTCTACGGAAGAAGGACCAAGTATTAGAAAGCCTTATACCTTGAGGGAACGTTCGCCGACGACAACCTGTGAATTGCCTTTTCAAATTGGTTCCCCGCCATCATGTCAACAATACCAGCTCCGATTGCGCATTCAACGTCTGTCGAGTGTGGCAAACACCACTAAAACATCTGTGAAGGTCAAAGTGACATGGCCAAGTAAGACCACTCAGAAAGAAATGCGGTCAGATCTAGAATCGCAGGGGAAGATGCTTGTTCGCGGCACTTGTAGACAATTTGCAAATGCAGCATGGAGAAACAAACAGATAAGAAAGCATCTTGTTTTAAATGTCATGAAGGACATTGACAATGAATGTATTGGTCTGTGCTATAGAAATAATCTGAGTTGTCTTCCGTCACCTTCGAAAGGGAAAAATACACTTACCAAATCACCAGACAGGTCTTATGGTTTCTTCTCTGGAATCAAACTCTCTCTTTTATATCGCTTTAACTTAAAGAAATTTTATGCCTGGATCAGTGAAGACAAGAAATACATGATTCTGCATAGAAAAGCCAGATAAAGGCTTGTTTGTTTGTTTGTTTGTTCAATTTTGCTAAACTACACTCCATGGATCAGCTAAACTACACTCCATCGATGTGTCGGTTTGGTCCATTTCGAATTCCTGGCTATCAAAAAATTCTAGAAGACTTCGGATATGCCCTTCTTCATGGCCAAAGTCACTGAAGACATGTTCGTTCACAGAATTGGGTGTGCTAGCATGGTACATTTCCATTAATCTGTTTTGAGGTGCCATGGTAAGATTTATCCTTCAAATTGAGTATTGCGAGTTTTAAAATATATCAATGTGTGGTCTGTTTCAATTCCTTTCTCTGCATAGTTCATCAATAAGCCTTAAAAAGACCATCTCAAGAGGCATAATTATTGATATCAACATATTGGATGCTGTAATATAGATTATGTCGGTTGGGACTCCTCTGAACAGTATAGGTGGTCTTTACAGATAGACGTAGGCTGTCAAAGATATACTTTGCTGTAGACTTAGTTGCTGTTCCAGTCAGCATCATAAACTTTATCTCTGATTGTGCAAGAGATATTAGCTCTCCTAAATTTCCATACCATTGTCGAAATGGTATGCTTTGTTTTCCCAGTCCAGTACTTGAGATCCAAATTCCCTATAATACAGCCACTCCAACAAGATTTTCTAAAAAAAACTTCGAAGCAAATATTCCTCTCCACTTTTTAGTCGCAAGAAGGCAATCAGGACTTGCATACACATGAGAGTATCTCCCTTGCATTATATCTTGTATTAACTTGTCTTTGGACTCATCCGAAATACGAACGGCGCGTATTCCCAAACGATCGAGGTAAGAAACCTGTTCCTCCATCAACGACTTCAGAGGAGAAATGACAACCATAATACTGGTACCTTTGCGTCGAAATCTTACGATGTCAGAAATCGACTTTCCAAACGACGTGGGCAGATTAACACATACATGTTGACCTGGAAAGTATTTCTCCACCGCCTCTACTTGCTGAGGATAGAGTTCTGTCACATAAAACGTAGAACAAACGGTTTTTAAGGCATTATTCCAACAATCATTTGGAATACTCTTCGGCGCCATGTTGTTTTTATGGATATTAGATGCCAAAATTATTCAACAAAACAAGCCAATCATAAATCGCGTTAGATTGTCAGTACGGCTCAACCATTGCTCAACCAATCACAAACAACTACTTATTTGCACGTAAGTAATACGTCACTGTACATGATTAACTTCCCAGACCAGCAGACTGAATTTCGAAACAAATTCAGGCTGCGAGGAGGCTAAGGAGGGGCAAGAAGACAGAATCTGAATCTTAAAGTCATTGAGAGAAGTAGTATGGCTGTTGCTCAATTTAGGATTTCTACTTTCGTTAGCTGTCAGAGCAGGAATGCCTAGGTGTTAAAATACTCATGGTACAAATGATGGACCGTTTAGCCCACATACGATGCGGAACGTACAGCATCGACACTTAAAATAGTAGGATACACAAGACCTTAAGCCCTTGGGGATTTTTTCTTTAAAGGTAAAAATGTAAGATAAGCGTTGAGTTAAACGAAAAACAAATCTGATGTTTAAGTGGGGAAAAGCTGAGGACCAAAGGCGAGATATTTGAGTGCGAAATGTGAAATCGAATCCAACTCCACGTTTTCGCAAGGGTGGTCGCTACGAAGCTTGCGATAAACTTTGCTATTTTGTCCATCATACTCAACAATCTGCATATAATTGTCGCTAATTAAAAATTACTCGCCGAAAGCGAGGTGATTACAAGTTTATAGCTATAGCCACTGAGCCGCGACGAAGTGACTATAGGCATGTTGGGGTCACTGTGCCCGGCGACTTTAGAATTGCACTCTTGAGTCTGAGAATGATATTTTAAGCATTTTCGCTAACAAAAATAAATTTTGTTTACTTCGTCTTGTGGCATATTTGGGGATAACAATTCAAATTTTTCATATCATTGCATTGATATTCTTCCAAAATACGCGAATTTTCAGTCAATTTCAGGTAAGTCTTTTTAAATAATTCGCAATTGTTGCTTTGTTGTTACATGGTTTATGGAATATTAACGATTTCCATGAACAATTGATTTCCATGAAAGTACGCCTAGTACAGTTTACACTATACTAGGAGAAAAATATGATAATGATACAAATAGACTTTTGTGTTTTTGTTTAATGACCAAGAACAAGGCTTAACATATAATTAATATAACGACTGGTTAAAAGACTACTATTTTCGTTCTAAACGCCTAGAATATACAATCGTTAGCGCTTGCGACCGTTACACGCACGCGCGTATTATTAAAAATAAGGCTAAGAGAAAGTTCGTTACTAAATATATTGAATGATACAGATAAGTAGTAATATACAGGCCGTTCGAGCCTTATTTTTAGGGGGGAGCAAGGGGGGAGCACATCATTAAAAATTCAAACTAGTCATTAGTCATTAGTCATAGAAATTGGATTAGTTAACAAGTATATCCGAGATATGCTTGCTCGGTATGGGTTAAAGAAATGTAAAGTTATGGTTAAAAGGTGAAAAAGCTACGAGGTTGACTCGGACAATATATACACCCAAGCGAGTGATGGAGTTTAGGAATAATACGCTTTTAGAGGTAGACCCAGAACAGACTTAGTTAAAAATATATTTAATTGGGTAGCAATTTCAAGATTATCCCCCGAAGACAGACAAAAAATATGAGAACTCTTTAAAGATACAAAACACACCTAAACGATATGCTCTTAGGAGCGGACCTTACTAACGCTGTAAAATAAATTATAATCAATAAATGTGTTTTAAAAATTAATTCTGTGTGTGTTGTATGTACATTGTACAATATTTCCCCGCGTCCTATAGCAATATATTCTAAATTTATTCAAATTTTTAAGCTAGAAAATCTTAATTGCCCGTAATTACCTAACAAGCGCTAAATGTTTATATACAATGTTTGTATATGCTTGTAAATCTCGCTTAAAAATCACTGCTTTTCCCACTCTGCTACATCTAAAACGCTTGAAACTTTGTAAGGTTTAAATTCCTGGAAGAACTATGTTTATACAATCGCTTGGCAAACATATATTTGTATTGCTCTATAAGACCTAAACAACGCTTACTATGCCGACAAACTTTAAGATCTTCTCGTTTTAGAAAGCTATATTTCTGCTTGTTATTACTTCGCATAAGGCAATAATATTTTACTAGGTTAAGCGTCGCTATATTAGTTGTCTAAGCCGTTTCGTATAAGGTGATATTAGATACGAGAATGTATTTACTCGTTGTCGAAACGGACTGTGTTTGGAACACAACGTTTGGCAAAATATATAGAAACGTCTAGCTATTGTGATAAAAAGCGTCAGGATTAACTATTTTTGTGACGAAAATGCTGAGCTCAGCTTAATGACTGTTTTGCCCAAACGCGCCTGGCTTTTTTCCGTGACGCCAATATATAATTAATGTTTCTGTTAATGAATTTTTAATGATGTGCTCCATCTTGCTCCCCCCTGTTAATGACGCTGCTCCCCCCCTAAATGTCAATGTAACCATATGCTAGTGATGTTTGAATTTTTAATGATGTGCTCCCTCCTGTTAATGACGCTGCTTCCCCCTGTATGTTAATGTACCATATGCTAATGATGTTTGAATTTTTAATGATGTGCTCCCCCCTTGCTCCCCCCTAAAAATAATGCTCGAACGCCTGTATATTACTACTCAGATACATATCTTACAGCGGTAAAATGTTTAATATTTTTACAGTTACTGACGTTGTATGTTTACTCCAATAACTGATCACAGCGATATTGTGCACATCTATATCTGACCAAGCAAAGCGGATTTTTAACAAGTCGCCGTACGATCTGACTCGATAAACAATAATAACATGCATTCAGTACAAAATACGTTCTATAGGACAGAAAGGATTTTTCAGATTTGAAGATGAAACTTTTGTCATTTTTGAAATTCATAAATGAGCTAACCCCTTTCTGTTGAATTTTATTTAGTTTTACGAAATGTTTGAAGTTTCTATGAAGTCGAGGCTATGCGTGTATTAGGCTACATAATTCCAGTAATTCTGTTAATGGTCTATTCATGATAAAAAAACAAACCTCAAAATTCTTCCTAGTTATTTTCATCAATGTGCGTTTATCCGGCGTATGGCCTAACAGTTTACGTCCAACAAAATAGACCTTGATCATTAGAAGCGTTTAAGAGTATATAAATTTCCAATATTGCACTTACGAATGTGCTAGGGTGTGGTAAACGCAATGCGAACGTCCATCCTGATCCGTTACATGCTGGGATTTCGGATCCATTGTAGCATATCGCAGTTTCATAGCCAACGTTATTTTTCGCTTTAATGAGATACGGATCTCCACTCGTAGCACTGAAAAAAGACATAGAAAAAATTAGTTGTTCTGTATGTTGTCCTGATTCCCCTGAGATATTGGGCAAACCACTACTAATGTTTTGGTATATATGTTATCCCCGCTATGCACGGAACGCTGAGGATGTAAGCCAGTGGCGAGGGTTATTTATTATTATTATTTAAAATTATTTATACACGGTAGCTTATCAACCTAATACATGATCAATGACAATATAAAGTAAAAAGAATAGAATATTTTCTAAGATCTAAGTAATTAAAAAGTTGCTTTTCATAAGGCCGTGTTAAATTAACATACTAAACAACTATTAATAAAAAGATAATTAAGTTCTATGTAGCATGCATACCATATTAAGTTATATTAATCGATATAATTCACACTTAAATTCGCCTTAATATGGTAATAGATTTGTATCATCACTGGCAAATTGAAAAATTCTTAAGAAGTGAATTATTTTCATTAAAAATGTCTTGTAATTTGTTTTTGAACATTCTATTAGTGATCGTGAGATCTTTTAGCTCAGTTGGTAGATTATTTCAAGGTTTAGTCGCATGGTAGCTGAAAATTCGTTTCATAGCATTTGCACTTTGTTTTGCCAGCTTCATTACAGTGCAATTGCTACATAAATTATATTGATCGTTTATTGAAATTTGAAACTGGTCTGATATTGATGTCGGAACTTCGTCTTTTAATATTTTCCGCATAAATAAAAGCGTATCAACAAATCTTAACTGATTTAAGGGTTGCCAATTCAATTTGCTCAGGACATCTTTGGAACGAATATCCCAATTATCTCCTGTATTAACTCTTGCTGCCCTATTTTGAAGCTTTTGAAGTTTCGATTGTAACTCTAGTTTGCAATTTTGCCATACCAGAGAACAATAATCAAAATATGGCTGTATACAAAGAGCATTATAAACCTGATTTAGGCAACCCTTTGGAACATAAGGTTTTATTAACTTAATCGCTCCTATTTCGCGTGAAACTTTTTTGCTCACACTATCAATATGATCGTCCCATTTTAACCTATCGTCGACGAGCACGCCAAGACTTTTTGCGGTCTGAAGTCTGTTTACAGATTGACCACCAATTTTTATTACAGGATCTACGTTTATCTTACTTAGATTATGGCGAGAGCCAATAATCATATATAACGTTTTGGTAACATTAAGTGTTAGTTTGTTTGCCATTAACCATTGGTAGATATTTTTAAGATCTGAATTTTGTTGTGTCTCTAATTCTCCTATAGATTCTGCAGACGTAGAGTCATTAGTATCATCTGCAAACATCGCAGGTTTTGACTGATCGATACAATTTGGCAGGTCATTGACGTATAATAGAAGTAGGAGAGGTCCTAAGTTTGATACCTGAGGAACACCACATTCAATTTAGATGATTTAACGTTATTTACTTTACAGGTTTGGTGTCTTTTACCTAAGTAAGATATAAACCAGTTTAGGGTACACCTCTAATTCCCTACAGTTTTAGCTTGTTAATTAAGATTTTATGGTCAACGATGTCAAATGCTTTCCATAGATCTAGGAACAAAACTCCATTTATAAGACCTTTATCGATATTTAAAAGCCAATTATTTGTAGCGTTTAACAGTGATGTTGCAGTTGAGTGAGACTTTCGAAGATTTTATCTCGTCAATATATGGAATTAATTGATTGTAAATATCGGTCTATAATTGCTACGGTCAGATTTGTCACCGGTTTAATATATAGGCGAAAGAAAAGCGTTTTTAAGGTCTTCCGGGAAAATCCCTCGCTGCAAGGATCCGTTGAAAATTTCTGTTAATGAAGGACAGATTACTTCAGCAGAATCCTTGACAAGTCTAGCATTTATTTTATCTGGACCAGCAGCCTTTGATGCTTTTAAACCACAAAGCAACTTTAGAGTGTCATTTTCACTAACCTCACTAAGGGTAAAGGTGTTGTGTGCGGAATGTTACACATAATCAGCGTAGCTTTTTTGACTCTCTGGTAAATTTTTCGAACGTGGCGGACCCACATCGACGAGAAAGGAGTTGAAAGCTTCAGCAATATTCTTATCTCCTGTAATAGTTTCTTCTTCCATTCTTAGAGAAGATACATTCGTTGTTTTTGAACCTTTTCCCCTAATGAGGTTGACACTTTTCCATAGTTGTTTTGGGTTTTTGTTATTGCTATCTATAGTATGTTGTAAATGTTTTGACTTAGGGTATTAATTCCACTCACCCAATTACACCAGGGTAAACAAAAACAATGAATGCGAAGTCCGGTATTGCTGGCGTCGCTTAGCTGTCATCCTATTATCTCCTCTGTGTCATCGATAGACACTTCTCCAGTGCGACTATAATTTTATGACTGAGCACTGCGAAACTTTTCACGCAACGTCGAATGTTGAATTTTACATTAAATTGAAGTTTATATAGTATCTCTAATTAATAATATACCTACATTGTCTATTTCGGTATTGACAATTCTATAAAATTAAAATTATTAAGCTTTTCATTGTTTTATACCATTTTCTACAAAAAATTATTGTTCAACGGCAATGTTTTAGAACAACAGTCAACAGTTGTTTGGCCAGGAAGGACGAGGGATTGCTGCATGCATGCATGTATTTCTAGTTACCACGTAAATATCGTATCATAAAAGCTCTTGCAGTATAGTTACTTACATTAGAAAGAATAGAAAGCAGTTTCGGAACCATGAATTTATAACGGCAGAAATTTGCTAATAATTTCAAATCCAAATGGGATTTATATTTTCTATGGTTTTGCAACCAAGTTCCAACGGTGAAAAAACGCGATTTCGACCGGCTATTTCTATTCGATTCGTATTTGGACATAATACAAGAAGGTACCAATGGACGGCTGAAAGCATGATATTTCTCGCTGTGTAAAAAAATTTACCGATAATGTCAAAATCAAACGCACGCAGACATCCTAAATTTGGATTACCATTTTTTATACACCATGCATCCATAATAGAGAATCGATAGATAGATAGATAGATAGATATTAATTAGTTGTTCCCTACAGGGCTTTTCAACAACCATTTACATTACGACTATACAGAGACATTACACAGACATGAACAGACCGAGGTAAACCGTAAGCTTACAAATGGCGCCTCTAGCAGCCGCTATTCAGGTTCATACCCCTTTTATGATCTGCACATGCAACTAGGTGTTGATTTTGAAGAGGGGGGAAAACCGGAGTACCCGGAGAAAAACCCTCGAAGCACGGGAGAGATCAACTACGACAACTCTATTCACATGAGTTAGTTGTTGCGAGACTGTGCCCAGGTGGTAACCCATCCAGCCACTGACCTCGCCCGACCGGGCTTAACTTGGAACTTAGTGGTGAAAGGCGACGCGTTAGCCATGTGCGCCACCCGTACTTCCCTAAATCGCGGTGAAACAGAAAAGTACGACGGGTGTGCACGTCCGCCGACCTTGGGCAAGGGACTACCAATTTTCATATTTAAGGGAATTATCAAACAAAGATAAAATAACTGATCTAAAGTTACAAATTTGACACTAAATTCACTTTTATTTTGTCAGACATTCAGTACTTCTATTAACATAATTATGTGAAAATCAGACGGATCGGTAAAAATAAATTTCTAAAATGTAGGAAGTACACCCCTTTGGGCGCACCTGAAAAATTTTCAACATATACCTGTACATTTAAAAGCCTATACAGTTTAAATTTTAGTCACAAATCGGTGATTATTGGGATAGGAAATATTTAGAAAATACTTACTTGCAACTTTTTTGGTGATATTCGACACAATCATCGAAAATTGGAGCTCCTGAAAAAAATCGTATCAAAATTAATGCTGCATCGAATATTTCGTAGCAAATCTAGATAATACTGTGTTAATTGAGAGTTGTTTTGTTTGGTAACGTTGTATAGAGTTTTTATTTAGTTGACTGTCTAATTATATGCAGACTTGATTGTCGGGTAGAATGTTAAGCTGTGTAGGCCTCATTCAAATGTTGCTGCTGCTTGCGGGCATTACAAATTGGTGCGTGTAGTGCAGTGCATATTAATTAAGTAATTACAATAATATTACAGTACGCATGCACTGCATACATGTGGCATGCCTGATATACAGATGGAATTCTGCAGGGAAAAAATGAGAAAAATGTTCGATAATGAAATAACTAAAAGACAATTTAATTGAATGAGAGTAGTATATTGAAATTATTTTTCCAAATGAGGCCAAACTCGTAAAGGAGCGAGTTTCTCTCGAAACATTGGCTAAAGGCTTCCCTTTGTAATGAGCAACCCTGATGTAGTAATCAGCATGCAACGAAGGCTGACTTCACTAGTTATTTATCTAGATCCTAGTCCTAAAGGAGCATACTCACTCTCATAACCCTAGAACTTTGCTCCCGACTCTGTCATGTCACATGATTAATGTTCATGCGGATACGAATCTCTACGATATCTGTTCCGATCACAATCAGGTGACGTCACAATAGGCAAAACCTCGGGACTTTATTTTCCTTAAAACAGAGTACGGATTATGTACGTCATACTGCCTACTTGCATTGCATATTTTTTTTTTTTTAAGTTTAGATATAGGTAATGAGAACCATAATGGTGGTGTATCAAACACGAGTGTAACAACAGTCCCTGAGTAAGCTGTGAAATAGTAAAAATTAAGTGTGAAATATGATCATGTATTGGCCACATGTTGGTCGCAAAATTTATTGTCATATGTAAAAAACTATAAAAGTAAAATGTTTATATGAATGTAAACCTAAAAAAATGAGAGTATGTGAGAAGTAAAAATTAAAGGTTGAGCTTGTAGTGTATGTAAGGTTTATGTGTGTTTTATAAGTGTAAATTGTGGTGTATAAAAAATTGTGTGCCCCAGGCTCATACGAGACTGGTCACGCTGTACTGAAAAGCTTGTATAGAGGCATGTAATTATTAGGTAAAGAGAAGAAGGAAATATATATGTATGTATTTCAGAATCCCCGTACGCGTTTCGTCCCTCATGGACTCATCAGCGGGGATCAGGGTTGGCACATGTTTGAGAAAGATAGAAGAATGAAACTTGAAAGGCAAACAAAATTAATATATGTACGATATAAAAGTTGTAGTGTCATACCAAACTCGTTGTTGTTCTTGTTTAAACCGATGCGACGGGCCATTGTTGAGACTTGTGAGCTCGAGAAAACAAAATGTAGTTGCGAGAGCGCTTGTAGGGAACAGTCTTGCTGCGACTACTGTGGCAGAAAGGGCCGAATACTGAATTTGCGTTAGTATAAATTGCGTGTGTTCTGTCATGCGCATTAGGGCTGTAATTATAATATGTGGATAGTTGGGGTAAAGAGAGGATAAGGATTGTGATGGGGGGATGAAATGGTGTATGGATCAGGAAGCTAGAAGTACTTCATGTAGTGTTTGTAGTTTAGTAATTCTTTGTATCGGTTGTTTATTTCTTGTGTGACGTTCCAAATGTGGGTTTGTGTACTGGAATGGTGTGGTTAATATCAAGAGAAAATAGTCTCAGGTTAATTCAACCTCATTATGTCAAGGATAGAAGTAAAATTATTTCTTGTAAAAGTCGACGTAGTTGGTAAGTGTGTCAATGTGTATGTACGCAAGAAAAATTTACAACAGTTGGTTAAGAAATATTGAAATTGATATTGTTAGGTGTTCCCATTGAACATACAAGACGTGGGACATATGGTAATTAATTGTGCTGAAATTATTGAATATAAGTTATGCTACACAATTGTGATATGTCCTCTTGAATTGGCTATGTTATGTACAATTTTGTGTGAATATATGAATATAATGAAATTTTCATTAGGTGTTCATATTAAATACTATTGGTTTCCAAGCGAATTATTTTGTGTGTGGTAGATAATTGATATATCCATATATGTGTGATTGATTTGTACAAGTACAGTAGTGTCTAAGAGGCCATTAGAGTTCTTATTCATTTCTGCATCCATTGTGAGCTTGTTGAGGTGTTATCGGATTCTTTACACGGTTCAAATAATTAGAGGGATGTGGTGAAAGGGTTTAATACTCTCGAGTTTCTTGTGAGTGATTCTTTATTATCATCCAGTGTGTCCATTGTGTGTGTTTTAGCATGTCTGTATCACTTCTTGCAAGATTGGATTTTTGGGGGTAATTGGGTATGTAGATGGTAATATATGGGTATTTAACCAATGGTCAATGGGGTGTTAGGTTAGTCAAGTATAGTGTATTCAAATTATTTTGTGTTATTATTAGTCTTGAGTTTTGCTGTTACCAGTGTGTCCTTGAGATTTCTGTTTCTTTGATATGCTACAATTGGAGGTTCTAGCCATAGAATTCGCAATGTAGGATCATTTTCAATAATGCTCCAGTGTTTGCGTAGTATTTGAGCAATGTATTTAGTATTGTTGTTGTATGGTATTGTGAAGATAGGGCTGTTGTTTGTTTTAGGGGTCTGGTCTTTGTTAAGTAATTCATGTTGGGTAAATTGTAATGCTTTGTTGAAATTCGCTATTATGTTGTCATATCTGTACCCACGGTGGATCAGTCCAATGAGTAGGTGGTCTAGTCGTTGTTTTAGTTTGTCGTTGTCAGTGATAATACGTCTGTATCGTAGTGCCTGGCTGTAAATAACGGCATTCCTGCATGCTTGAGGATGGAATGAGTTTTGGTGCAATAGGAGGGTTCTGTCTGTTGGTTTAATGTATAGATCTGATTCAAGTTTATTATTGGAGTTGATGTAAATGGTTGTGTCGAGGAAATTTACTGATTTATGAATATGTGTAGTCAAATTTTATTGTAGGGTGGAAATTGTTCATGTATGTTAAAAATTGTTGGAGTTTTTCAATTCCATGGGTCCAAATTGCAAAAATGTCATCTATAAATCTTATCCATTCAATTGGTATAAGACCTTCCGGAGCTTTTTGAAGGAGCTTCCGTTCGAGCATTGCCATGAATATGTTGGCGTAAGTGGGCGCCATGGGTGATCCCATGGCAGTGCCATGTATTTGTAGGTAGTGTTCATTGTTGAAGGCAAAGGAGTTCTTATTCAGTATAAGGGACAGAATGTCAGTAACTGATCGTTCTAATTCAGGGGTTATAATGTTATTTTCTTTCAACATATCTACACAGGCTTGTATGCCTTGATCATTAGGTATGTTGGTATACAGACTTCTTACATCAATTGTAATGAGTATGATGTTGTCTGGTAAATCTTGATTTAGGGAAAAGGTTCTGCAAAGAAAGTCAGTGGTGTCTTGTACATATGATGGTATATGTTTTAAAAGTGGTTTGAGGAGGTAGTCAGCGTATTGAGAAAGCTTGACAGTTGGTCCCCCACAACCCGAAATTATTGGTCGTCCGGGAATGTTAGATTTGTGTATTTTTGGTAAAAGATATAAGTGTGGCGTTCTTGCTTGTGTATCTACTGTGAGAAATTTGTGTGTTGTGTTATCTATTATATTAGATTTGTGGAGATTGTGTGCAAGTCTTTTGGTTTCTGCAAGTATTTCAGGTGTTGGGTCATGTGTAAGTTGCTGATAATGATTTGGGTTATTCAGTTGTCTATATGCCTCAGACAGATAATCATCCTTGGGCCAGATTACAATAGCTCCCCCTTTATCTGCTGGTTTGACTATTAAATCATTATCAGCCTTAAGTTTATGGATGGATTGTAATTCATGTATGGATATGTTTGGTGTTGAGGGTTGTTTATGCTTTTCATATTCTGTTTTAAGATCATAATAGATGTTTGAAATGTATTCTTGGAGGTTACTGTTATCTGGTAATGGTGCTGTGAAATTTGTTGGTAGTTTAAAGGGATGTTTGGTAGTCGTTGTTGTATGTCTGAAGAAGTATTTATTGTACATGTTTCTCCTGTATTTTAAAAAGGAGTTGTATATTTGATATTTTGATTGTATGTTGTAGGTTTAGGTGTAGGGACATAAGTTAGGCCTTTAGATAATGTTTTTTGTGCAGGTTTTGAGAGGGGTTTGTCAGAGAGATTGACAATTGTTTTGTTCTGTATATTAGTATGTAATTTCTTGTGTAGTTTGTTTTTGTTAAGGTGTCTGTTGTTATTCGTGTTGCGTGATGATTTCATGAATTTTAAAATGTTGTGTTTGTTGTAGTTATTTGTGTTAGTTTTATATGTTGATGTGTTATCAATCCCTTGTATTATTTGTGATTTTTGTGTGTTGAGTTCATGAGAAAATTATGTATCTGTGCTCGTGTATCTTGGCTGAGGTGAGATGGGATGTTGGTAGTGGGTCTGTTTGTAATTGGACTCTGTCGTTGGAAGTTCATTATGTTATTATGTGTGGTAGTTCCGTGTTGATGTAGTGTGATGTTATTAGTTTGTATGGCTAAGTTCTGAGGATGAAGTGGTTGTTGTGAACAAGGTGGTATTCGTAGTTTTGGTGGTTGTGTCAAGGTAATGGGGTATCTAGTAGGTTGTGTGTTATGATATGTTGTTTGTGCTTGCATGAGGGGTGTGTGTGTGGGTATTGATTGGGAAGTTAGACATATTGGAGTCATGTTGGTTCGTCTTATGTAATTAGATGGTTGTGGTGTGTGCTTTGTTGTGAATATGTTAGGTGTTGATGGTGTGCTAGTTTGTATATGCCTGTTAGACGATTGGGGTTTGTGTGTAGGTTTAAGTTGGGGTGTTCGTACTGGTGGTGTCTGTGGGTTGTTTGAGGGGGTTCCTTTGTGTGGTTGTGGGGTGTTTTTACGACTTGTTGTTTGTTGTTTGTTTGTCTGTGTTGTGTTAGTTTTTGTGTGCGTGGTCTGAGGACCTGTGTCTTTAGACTGTATGTGTTCTGTGGTTGTGGTATTTAGTCTTTTTAGGCGTTTGGTGGATTTGTTTACCGAGCGTAAAGCTTGCTTTGTGTATTTTATGCAAAGAAGGTCAGTCTGTTGTATTAGTCTTTGTGCTGTTTCCTCGTCACATTTCTTGTTAATTTGTTCCGTTTTATGTTGTATCTTAAATAGTGTGTCTTGTATTTCATGCTTGTGGTGGTCGATGGTGATGTCTAGTAGAGCGAGGGAGGCATTTGTTAAGGTGTTCTCCCAACGTTCTCTGAATTCCTTGTTCATGTAGTGTTTGCTTTTGTGGTGGACCATCAGACCTGGGGGTAATGTCTTTACGTTCTTGTGCTCTTGTAGGTTTTCTAATGTGGTTTCAAGTCTGTTCAGTTTTGTTTTGAGTGTAGTAAGTATACTAAAGTTTTTTAGTGAATGTGGTGGTACGTTTGTGGAGTAAGCTGGTGTTGTCATGTTTCTGTGCATGTTATTATTATTCGGTGTGCTATGGTTTTGTTGTTCAATGCTGGGATGTTGTGGGTTTGTGTTGTTAGGGTTCAGTTCATCAGTGCTTGGTTGATTAGTGCGAAGATGGTTAAAGTGTGTTTTGTCCAAGTTTGGTGCATGATTGTGTTGTTGGTCCATGTTTTGTTCAATGTTGTTATGTTCATCCAGGGTTGGTACGGTGTTGTCGTTCTGTTCGTCCATGGTTTGTTCGTTGTTGTTGTCCATGCTCTGTTCATTGTTATGTCCGTTCAGGGTAGGTTCGGTGTTGTCATTCTGTTCGTTCATGTTTTGTTCATCGTTGTTATGTCCATTCAGGGTGGGTTCAGTGTCGCAGCTAGATCTTAAATTCAGCATGGCGCTTATGGAATGTCAAAATATATTGACAAAATGTCGTTAATTCATATAAAAACGTGGAAATACGAAGATAGACTAGAAAGAATCCTTTGAAATCTGTGACCAATTTCAAATTTTGTGGTTCTAATTCTGAAGGAAAAACTAAACAGTGAAACAGTGAACAGTCGAACTATCGAAGGACGAAGATCAAGGTAAGAAATACTACAACATATTCAGGGGCGGATCTGGGGGTGATCAGAGCGATCACGCGACTAACGTAAAATTTGCAATTGCGCAATTAATTAATTCAACCAACAGTCCAGTTATCATATTTCATGCAGTGGCTTATATTCAAAGTTCGTAGTCAAGTTATCAAGTTTCATACAGCGGCCAGGCCTTCGATACATAACGCGCAGAACAGCGGTCTAGCGCGTGAGTTTTGCTCGCTCTAAAGGCAGATTCCAGCTATCTGATTGGCCAATTTGCTTTTTGCGCGTTCTGCGGGGAGTTCAGCGATCAGGGGCTAGTTGGCAAGGTATCCGATTGGCTAAATTGAAAAAAAATCTGAATTCCCATTGGCTAGATTTTTCTGACCGATCAGATGCATCAGGCTTCAGTTTATACGGCATGATTCTATGACCTTTCTGATCGCAGCTTTGACCGCAAAGGTTCAATCGAAGTAGCTCGGAAAATATAATACGAATATACTGCAATGTCTCGTAGTATTTACGAGGCCGTTCAGGCCATGTTTGAGAACAACGATGAGCAATGTCTGGTGGAAATTCAAGCTGATCTGAGGAAGCGAATCGACGCTTCGCCGAAGACTTCTGTCCAAGAGCTGTTGAGCACTATCAACAACACGAGCTTCTGCTTGGGCAGAAATTTTGGTGCCGAATCGTACATTCCGAAGTATGTTCGGGAAAGGAACACGTCTTGTACGGCTACGGCCCTAATGCAAATATATTCTATTTTAACAACATTTATTGTGGTGATTTTCGACTTGTATTTACAGAGCAATCTGTGCCCGTGAGGCGATGACCCGCTGGCTATGTTTATGAAATTTGCAATTTTTGCATATTACTGCGGTCGAAACCCAGCCGATTAGGCGAACTGTATAAAACAGGGCCTTTTTTAACTAATGCACTGGGGGGGCAAATGCCCCCCCAGCCCCCATGTTTGCCCCCCCAGTCAACTTTTGCCCCCCCCCCAGTGCCCCCCCAGTGAACTGTTTGCCCCCCCAGTGAAGGTCCCTTGTGTGCAAAAAGCAAACTTTATAATTTTGAGGAAAATTACGGTATTATCACAACCAAAACAGGGATCGGTTTACATATTTTAGATAAAAAATAGGAATATGTTGCATAGTCCGGGAAAATTTTTTTAGTGAAAATTGAGCAATTACCCCTGACCCCCCCACTTGAAAAAATTATCCCCCTCCCGGTTGTGTACCAACGAAAATTTTGACTAACGTACGAAAAATCCTCGATCCGCCCCTGAACATATTAGTAAAACATTGACGCGTAATTGTAAATAGCATCCTGTTTATGCACATAAATTTTCAATACTAAAGTAATTTGAATAACATGAATACTAGCTAATTCCACATTTTAATTTCACATTTAGCAATTCCACATTTTATAGTGGTCATATTTCATTAAATAAAATATTGTGTACAAATATACAAATATAGTCTTGTTTATAGTATATAATAGTTAAGAGCCTGTCTCCGTAAAAACCTCCTGGTCAATACGTGGCTCAAAAATAGATTTCTCTCATACTCTGGTGTTTTGAAGGTCTATCCTTGGGAACAACTAAAATCGATTTCATTTAACTAAAATTTCTGTTAAATTATTTTTGGGGGCGATTGATGTTCGATCGGCTGGTGACCAACTTGAACTCCGAATGAGGCAAAATATCAACACATTTTCACTGCTATTTTTTTAAATAAAATTCATACCTAAATTTTAATATTTTTGCACAGAAATATGGACTTATCCTTCTATTTTCGTTGGTGATATGACTTAGATAATTATTATTTTGTATAAAATAGAATACAGCGCAGTTATTGACCCTCCTGCACGGATAACGGATATCATCTCAAAATATACCAATTTGAAGGCTTATTTCAAAATCGTGGCACTTGATTGGCACATGACCTTAGCTTTTCTATAAACTACTAACATTAGTCAACACAAATTGCTAATAAAATCTTTCTGCTTTAGCATTTGACAAAAATGACAAGCGCTCAAACTTTGTAAAATTTGCAAATGTGTCGAAATCGAGCATATTTAACAGTAAACCTAATTATTGATATTAACAGATAAAATCACCTTACACTACACGGAATGAAGCTTGATTATGTAAATATATGTCGTTCATCATTATTCTTTGGCTTTGCGCTTGAAAAAAATTGTTTGAGTACAGTTTGACTTCAAGGATAGAGTCATTCAATGCCAGTGTCTTCTGCGCGCATCACTGCCGTTAGAGGCCTGATTGTCACTTCGCTTTGTTCGCTTTGTTTACCTCCTGTAAATAAGATGTCTATGTGTCTTGGGGGTTTATTGACAATGTTCAATCAAATTAGAAAACTCAGAATTAGTCATAATACAGAGTTTTCATCTGTTTTTTTACCTTAAATTGTTAAAGTTTCGTTAGAATGTCCTAATTAAATCTCGGGGGAAACCCCTGGCCGAAAGAAATGTACTCGCTGTGCGTAAACATGTCAATCAACACGATGAAATGTTTCGTTACTCTCTGGCTTCTCTTTCTTCGTATTGCATTAAATAGTAGTCTTAGTATTGCACCAGGTTTTTGTGACTGAAACTGAAAAGGGAAAAGGCCACCAGTCATGGTGAAGTAGCAGGGGGAAAAATGACGAATCAAGGTGTGAATGCATAAATTTTCTTTTCCTTAAAAGCGCCTGGGTAACGAGGCTGATAAAATCTACTGTCTGCCGAAATCGTTTAGGTTTACCTAACGTTGCGTGACCACCAATTGCGGCTGTAGTCAGGGCCGGATTAACCACGTGGCAGATTCGACATATGCCGCGGACCTCGCGCTTATGGGGGCCTCGCGCTTTACTGTGCCACACCCACTTTTACGAGAACACGCCCATTTATTATTATTATTTTCTATTGGTACACGCCCATTTTAGGTGCCTCGCGAATTTAGATGCCTCGCGAATTTAGGGGCCTCGCGCATTTAGGCCCCCTAGGGTTGGCAGTTGGCCCCAGCGAAATTGCGGTGATTTGCGGATAAAATTGAAAACAATTATTTAACAATTTTGTGTGTCTTTGAATTCAAAGGTTTTCATTTGGGGTTGGGGGCCTCGCGCTGAAAATCTGCCACGGGCCTCGCGCGACGTTAATCCGGCCCTGGCTGTAGTAATAGTGAACACTATATGAATGAGTACAGGAAAAAACAATATTGTAGACACAAGAACCTGGTGAAATACTAAGACTACTATTTAATGCAATACGAAGAAAGAGAAGCCAGAGAGCATGCACAGCGAGTACATTTCTTTCGGCCAGGGGTTTCCCCCGAGATTTAATTAGTACATTCTAATGAAATTTTAACAGTTTAACGTAAACAAACAGATGAAAACTCTGTATTATGACTAATTCTGAGTTTTCTAATTTGATTGGACATTGTTAATAAACCCCCAAGACACATAGACATTTTATTTACAGGAGGTAAACAAAGCGAACAAAGCGAAGTTCGTATGTGACAATCAGGCCTCTAATGGCAGTGATGCGCGCAGAAGACACTGGAATTGAATGACTCTATCCTTGAAGTCAAACAATTTTATTCAAGCGCAAAGCCAAAGAATAATGATGAACGACATATATTTACATAATCAAGCTTCATTCCGTGTAGTGTAAGGTGATTTTATCTGTTAATATCAATAATTAGGTTTACCGTTAAATATGCTCAATTTCGACACATTTTCAAATTTTACAAAGTTCGAGCGCTTGTCATTTTTGTCAAATGCTAAAGCAGAAAAATTTTATTAGCAGTTTGTGTTGACTAATGTTAGTAGTTTATAGGAAAGCTAAGGTCATGTGCCAATCAAGTGCCACGATTTTGAAATAAGCTTTCAAAGTTGGTATATTTTGAGACGATACCGTTATCCGTGCACGAGGGTCAATAATTGCGCTGTTTTCTATTTTATACAAAAGAATAATTATCTAAGTCATATCACCAACGAAAATAGAAGGATAAGTCCATATTTCTGTGGAAAAATATTAAAATTTAGGTATGAATTTGATTTTAAAAAATAGCGGTGAAAATGTGTCGATATTTTGCCTCATTCGGAGTTCAAGTTGGTCACCAGCCGATCGAACATCAATCGCCCCCAAAAATAATTTAACAGAAATTTGAGTCAAATGAAATCGATTTTAGTTGTTCCCAAGGATAGACCTTCAAAACACCAGAGTATGAGAGAAATCTATTTTTGAGCCACATATTGACCAGGAGGTTTTTACGGAGACAGCCTCTTAAGACGGCAAAAGATAAGCGGGCTGTACAATACTCCTTTCGGCATGACATTTATTGCAGACGGTGTCACAATCAGATACAATCACAATCACTTACTATAATAGAAATTCGTATATATCCATAGGCAAATTCTCCTCTAAATTACTAAACCGCTTATATTTAATGTATTTTTTCAAGCAATCATTTAGGCTACGTGTACTTTACACATTGTAGCGTGAACAAACAAATACGGAACACTGCAGCTTTGACTAGTCAATTCTAGCCAATGTATGGATCTGATGTGCTGTGTTTATATATTATATACTTTATACATTATATTCATAGGCGTACGTAGATTTATTTGGGGCAGAGCCCCAAGCTTCATGTGAATTGAAGTAATTCGGGCAAATGGTTAACGAATATCAAAAAAAAATAGTTTTTAGGTTGTATTTTAAAACAAAAAGTTTGTATTTAATAATTTACAAAAAACATTATTTTATAATTTACATTACTGTTATTTACATTTGCGTCTTTTGCTAAATTTGTGGTTTTAAATAAAAATCCGAGTTTTTGTAAAGATTGTTAAGAAAGACTTAAGACTTTTGGGAAAATTTTAACATCCCCTCGACATGACATGCTAAATAGATAGTGTGTTAAATAGAAATAAAAATATTGTGTTAGTATTGTTATCAGAAAATTGGTATATCAATTCAATTGGACAAAGATTTGGCTGCCCCCCCAAAGAAAGTTGTGCCCATACGCCTATGATTATATTCACAGACTATATACATGCATGTGTTAAATTATACTCCTAATTTTCAACATTGTTAACATTTGCTACTGATGAATGGACTTCAATAATATGACCTATTCGCTAACACATTCACGTGGAATAAATAGTTCATTTGTGTTCCTCCATCCCTGAATACCGCATGTTGACGTCATGTATCAATGTGTGTTAAAAGACTTTTGAAACTGTGCGAGGGTGTGTTAGTGACACCTGGTATTCTGACAACATCCGTGCATCTACAATGTTTTCACATACCTGATTGTAGTATATTATGGACTATCGAGAAGATTGTGAATTTAACGTGTTTCAGCAATTATGACGTCATAAAATTCAACAAAATCTTGCTAATGTTATGGAAATAGTCTCTGCTAGTGAAATTTATATCAGCCATTTTATTTGTCATATTTATCATATTTATAAAAATATATTTTCCTTTAACCCATTAGCTGGCAATGCGCCCAGATGCGCCCTACTTTAGTATTTTACTCTGTCTAATGCCAGACGATTTTACTTGTCAGTGGTAGGGTACTGCCAGTTAATGGGTTAAATATCACTCTCTTATTCTTTACAAGTTACTGGTTGAAGTGGATGTTTTTGTACAAAATATGTGTAACTTATACAATTTCGGGCCAAATAGAATTGTAGAATATTATTCCTTCATGACAACAGTGGGATCACCATGAGCAGATACATGTACGCTTAGCGTACCTATTTTTAATGGAAGTTCAGGATTAAATATTCTCCAAGAGGTAAATTTGGCACAGACATTATTTAAAATTCTTAACTTGTATTTCAAGTTCTACTGTATTTTAAGTGGATTCCTGTTTTCCGCTAATATAGTTATGTCAACTGTCAGAAGTCATTGCGTATGCATACACTTTGGCATTCGTTCTGAAGTTAACTTATACAAAGACCGTCTTGTGTAAATTGTTTCCTAAATGCTAATATTTATAAGGGTTAAAGGTTTAATTTATATTCTGGTGAAAATATTATTCAAGCGCTAAATTCGGTCCACAAATTAAAATTCTAAACTTGACTGATGTGATTTTCAATTTCCAAATTCTACTATTAGTATTAGTTAAGCATACTGTACATTTGGGAGTATATAAATTGATTTCGAATGAAAAAATAGAGAGAGTCTATTTATAGCTTTCGTGACCATCAGGAACTGACTGCATGAAAAACATTATTGACGGATTTTCCCTTTTCAGTCTGGTCAAAGAGTCTTTGATTTGGTATTTACTATTCTGGTCTGCATTTCTGTAGTTCAACGCTATATATTTGTGAATCTAAGCCGACTTTCAGTAAAACAAAAATAGTCTATACAGCTTTCGTGACCTGCTGGAACTGATTATATATTTAAATTATATAATTATTTTAATTGTTTAAATAACTTTGTAATTGGACCATAGACTTTGGCATTCGTTCAGATGTATATCTTTACAAAATGGCTTTTTGGAAAAGCAATGATTAACATTCGTTTAAATTGGTATTCTGGATGAAATTTTCTCCAAGCTGTAAATACGGTCCAGACATAATAATATTCTAATTTCCAAATTCTACTGTTTTAGAATTTCGGACTGTATTCCTGCATCTAAATCCTATATAATATTTGTGCATCGAAATGATAAAGATAAAATATAGTATCTGCATCGGTCAGCCTATTAAACTAGCGCAGATTCCGGAACAAACTAAAATTCTCTTTCTGTCATTGCCATGTGTAGGCTATCCTAAACCGTTGGTACAATTAATATGCATCAGGAGCGCAATTTTCCTATTTTAATATAACTATTCTGCAAAAGAGACTGTGCTGCTAACTATAAGTGCATGCTAATAGCTTCTTTGGTCACATAAGCGGACGCGAGGGACTTTCCTTGGGGAAGTTCTAGTTATTATATATTTTAGTAAAATTACATAGGTGATTATTGAGAATTCTCAATGCTGATTGGTTGCGCTACCTCGGAATAATATGCGATAATCACCTAAAGCGTTTTTAAGCCGCTTTTATCGTAAGTATTCAATTAAAATATTTTTGAAATGTGCACATTCAAATAATCACCTATGTAATTTTACTAAAACAATTATTCACCTCAGACTCGGTGAATATATATCGGTCAATAATTGTTAAGTAATGTCAATAAAGCGTTATAGGCCTACAAGTTTCACAACGTGTCTTCTAATTGGCAAATAGCCATAACAGTTACCGACTATAGCAATCAAGCAACATAGCTATATTCAAAAACAAAGCCCGATTTCTATGCTGTCAATATGAATAAATTTGGGAAGATATTTTACGCGACCTTTCTATATTTATAGCGAATTGTTTGTTTACAGTATATGTATATGGTTCATATGAGTACATGTTAAGTAAGCACTTAAGCGATTTTGCTTAGAATCAATACTGTCGGGTGAATGATTATATCGTTCTCGAACAAAATTAGGTGGATTTTTAAACACGTACTAGTAAATATCGGAACACGAACTATAAAAGCCGTAAATTCCGATAATTAGTCAAGAAAATCAACGATGTTCAATAACAATATACTTAGCCTAGGTAGAAATGTTGATACGATCATCCGATACAAAAGTGCAATCAAGTGCTCACGGCAAGCGAGAACTTATGCAGGCACAAACAGATTTACATAGTCTCAATTCTTTCACAGTATATAGCTAGCGCGACTTCGTGAGATGAGCCGACGATCGGCAAAACATTAACGGCTACCTTTTATCACAGTCGGCTCGGTCAGTCTCAGCATAATTTCCTGCGGATCAATCGATGTCGCCATTCCCAAGATGTGGATTTCACGACGTTGAACAGGAATGTAGTTGCATCCCTGAATTTTTGAAGCGAAAACGTGACACGTTATTTCGGGCGAGAGGAAGCCATGCACCGCAGTTTTGATAATACTTGCCTACACATTCTGTTTGTATTGTACTTTTATTGTGCTCAAAATAGAGAGTTTGCTTGATGGCAACCTCTCATTGGTCGAGTAAAACACTAAAATAACAATTCGACAAAACGTGAGCATCACGTAAACCATGCAATCATCGGTTTTCCCGACTTTTCGGCCGATGGTGGTCATAATATATATCGGCTCTTGAACAATCGGTATCGGAAATCGGCTCTTTTTAATATCGGCTCATATCTATATATAGCGACTTCAACTTGAAGGTCACATTTTGTCGTCAAGTAAAATTAAGAACGTTGATCGAACAACACCATGTATGGTCGTCAACACCTTGATATCCTATATTGATCGTTCTATCTCTTCAAACAATTAATACACACCAACATACCTTGACCCGGTACAATAGGTGCTGCAGGTGTGCTTACAACAGATATTACCAAGCGCCCATTGCAGGGGATTACATGTACTCCAATGACGAGAACGGAAATATATTTTAAAAGGTTCTCCATTACAATATTCGTTTGTCGAACTACTGTATAACGACTTGACTCGAATGACAGCTCTTTTGCAAATTCAAAACATACCAGGAAGGGGGAGAGTATTACATCCACTGCAATTAAAACCTTTACAGGGTGTCTCAAAAGTGAACAAAAGTGACCTTAATACAAATTAAATACGATAAGTTTCAATGATTCTGCAAAAAAATGCAAATATGAGTTCAATTTCAAAAGTTCACTATGTTGTTAATACTAAATTTCAAGTTCTTTTATGATGCCACACCCTGTAGTGTCGCCAAAAAGATGAACCCTTTGAAATTAAATACGATAAGTGCAATAGATTCTTTGAAAAAATGCAAATATATGAAGTTCAATTTCAAAAGGTTCACTATTGTAATTGTACTAAATTTCAAAGAGTTCACTTTTTTATGATACACCCTGTAGTGCGCACGTCATTTATAAAGCATGTAGGCTAAATAATTCCTAATGACGGCCATTTAACTGAAACAAGCAAAATATGATATACAATAATTATAGAATACAATGCGGCAATAAAACACAATTAAGGGATACTTTGTCTTTCTCTAGTTTAGCACTTAAAATATTTCACATTACTGAAACTTCACCGTATCGAAGAGACCTTATATAATATAAACATACTTACTCTTCCCTCGAGGGAAATACCAATCATTCATGAACTATACTCACAAATTGGAAATACTAGTAATATATCACGGAGGCAGTAGCACAAATTAAGAGGTTCACACCTCTCAAATGGGTACCATATTAAAATTTCTGATGGCTGTTGAATGGTTACCATGTTAATGGCTATACAAGAAAAACCGGCTTTATTATCTATTTCTATTCTACTCTATTCGCCCAGTCAAATATACGCTGGTCATTATAGCATTATTTACATAAAAACGATATAGGGCTAGGAGCCTACTAGAAACCTGCTGGCTTTTAACTTTAGACCCTTAGATAATATACATCTAAATTTACCATAATCAGTTTAAAGCTAATCAGAATGGAAAGAAGTAATACAATTAAGGTGGTAAAGGCCAGCTCACACGGGCGATTTTTGCTGCGATTTCTAGTGCGATTTTCCTCTTTTCATGGAAGTGAACGAGTGGATTAGTTATGAATATTCTGAGTATATCTACCATCATCTGAACATTCTAACTCATCCACTCGTTCGCATCCATCAGAAGAAGAAAATCGCACCTAAAATCGCAGCAAAAATCGCCCGTGTAAACTTGCCTTAACAAATATATATTGAATTACTGTTAAGAGTTTGCTATAATATTATAGGTATAGACAAAACATATCAATTCATATGCATACTTATTATTTACAAGAATGGTATTGCAATGACTGAATAAAGTACACTCAGTGTAAGAGCACAGGCTTTTGAAATTTCCAATACGCCATTTCGTATTTGTTTGAAAACTATATTTATGGATGCAGATTGCTATTATTGCAGTGTTATTCTATTCTTAAATAAAAGGTTCGGACTTGACGCTGGTGATCTTAAGTGCTTTTATGTCGCTTCAATAAGGTCGATACTTGAATACTCATGTCAGGTCTTCCACCGTAGCTTACCACAATATCTGTCAGATGTAATTGAAAAGATACATAAGAGAGCGCTACGTATCATTTACCCTCAACTATCCTACGAAGATGCTCTAGTCATGTTGGGTCTAAAGACTTTACACGCACGAAGGGGTGATCTATGTAATAAACTTTTTAATTCAATTTTAAACGCAACAGACTATGGCGCAACAGAATATACGCAACAGACTATGGCGGACAGTCGCGTATTATCGAGCTCGCCTAAAAATACCAATTTTATATCAGAGAACATCGATAAGGAATCTGTCGAGTTGTTAAACAATCAAACTCATTTACTCTACGATGGCATTCGCATTAAATGGTCAAAAGATCTTTGTTCTTTAAAGGAATTTGTTCAAAATGTTATTGGATTGAACGGCATATGGAAGTCACCCGGTGGCAGATCTAAACAATTTATAGACTCAAATCTTGATCTGACTATAATATGGTACCCAGGAAAGCAAAACACTTTGTCCTTCCGTGGAAAAGAAGGTGAATTTTTAAAGAAATATCTGGTGAGTGTCTTACAAACAAACCCAGTAAAGAATATAGACACGAATACGGACACGAGTACGGATAATTCATCCATACAAATGTCGACACCGACTGAAACCGAATCATTATTGGGAGAATTAGATAAAACCGTCGATAGTACTAACATTGACAACAATTCATCTGTGCACGCCAGTCATGTTTGTGACTGTAAAATTGGCAGTAAAGCCCTGAAAGATATTCAATCAGACATTGCAATACTGCAGAGACAAATGAAATCTACTAACACAATCATGGACTCGACTAACAACATTATCGAATCCATGAGCGTTATCTTGTTCCCGTCTGGTTCTGAAAGCGGCAGTATCCCCTATGACACAAGACTTGAAACGGTACTTCGCGAGTTTTCGGTGATAATAGAGGAGAAAGACAAGATTATTAAAACTCTCCAAGAAAAGTTAGTACAAGTTGGGGATGAACGAGCTTCATTAAATCTTACATCTGGAATCTCCGGCCAAAATACACCGCCTAAATTTAAATTTAATGAGTGCTCTGAACAAAAGATCTGTCAAAGTAATAGAAATGATAATCCCGATTTAAAAACACAGAGTACTGACGAGTCGAACAAAGGAAACAATAGAATATTAAATACACTACCCATAACATCTCCTTTAGTGCGCAAACAGAAAGTAAGCCGAGCGTATCAAATGCCAAAGGTGGGGTGAATACCCAATTAAATTGTAATTTATCAACACGAAACAAGGGAAATGTTGATATGTATCATCGTACACGATTGAGTACCTCACCCTTAGCCAAATCATTAAAGGATAACTTACATCATGGTACCTCCCAGAGCGGCAACATTGGTCGAAATCTCCCTAGTGGCCATACACGCGACAAGGCCAATCAATGTCTCAACCAATCTCACTCAGCGAAATATAAAACAAATCCTTTTCGGAAATTTCAATACCGAAACAGACCACCCTCCTGCCTTCGCCGACCATCCAAAGACTGGTTAAATCACCTACGCTTTGTACGTCAAATAACCACAAATTGTACCCCCAACACCGAAATGCCAAGTCAACCGATTGTCTTTCTACCTCTGTGCGGAGCCATATAAACCACAACGAATTAAATAATGTAATATCTAGAAAATTAGTTCGCCAACTCTACCAAATACCTGCTTTACCTGTGACAACTTCACATATAATACCTGTCCGTATTACTAGCCGACTCAAAAGTGCCTATGATAAAATCAACTATGATAGTGATAAGGTCAGGGGTCATGCTCCTTCGAACTGTATTCATATTAACGGTGGCACCAAAATTATGTCAAAACTGCCTTCGTTTCTTGTAACCAATGCATGTCACGTAACCAATAAAGTCGACGAACTTGCCAGTGTCATTGAACTAAATAACGCTGATATCACTATTGTAACGGAATCCTGGTTATCAGACTGTATCCCCTCGTCGGTGGTAGATATTGGAAAATCCTTTAATATATATCGCAAAGACAGACCTACTCCAGGGGGTGGTATTTTAGCCTACGTACATAACTCTATACCTACCAAAAGACTCTGCCATCTTGAGACAAATGATATGGAAGTGCTATGGCTTATACACAACCCAACCAGAATGCGAAGACCTTATAGCTGCATAGTAACTGCTGGAATATACTTTCCCCCGAGCAAGTCAGCAAATGAAGCTAAAGAATTCACCGAATATATAACTAAATGTCTTGACTCCATACTCAAGGAAAGACCATCAGCGGCTATAGTAGTTACAGGGGACTTTAATCACCTGAACCCAAGTCAAATCTGCCAAAGATTCAATCTACGAAAGACAGTTCTTGCCCCTACCCGTGGCTCAAATACTCTGGATCAACTCCTACGAATATGTCCAAACTTTACAATAAAGTACAACATCTTCCTCCTTTGGGCCGATCTGACCACCAATGTGTCCTTATTACACCATTAAACCAGGAAAATCAAAGCAAGGCAACAACAAGATCCGTGAGAAATTTACACCCTGAAAATATAAGAGCGCTGGGTCTCGCGCTCAATCTGGAAAACTGGGAGGATGTCTATGATGCAAATGATGTGGATGATAAGGTACAATGTTTTAATGAAATCATCGGAAACATGTTGGACACCTACACACCGGCAAGGGGTGTACGTATGCACCCAAACGATAAAGTGGATGACGCCCTATATAAAGACTCAAATAAGAGCAAGACAAACAGCATTTACTAAAGGAGACAAATATGAATATAGGAAACTTTGTGCTAAAGTTGCTAATCTAATTACGAACGCTAAACAAAGGTATTATGAGAATAAAGCAAGCTCTATCCGCTTTTCTAATCCAAGGAAGTGGTTTACATGTATTTACTCATTATGTGGAGCCGGAAAACAGTCCTCTTTTACACCAACACATATAACGCAAATGGATTTAAAGTCAACGGCGAATAAGTTACTTGATGCATTTATTGCTCCTGGGCCAACCGAGTTCCAAATTCCTTGGCAGCCAGGGTCGCAGAGGTAGAAATTATAGACCACGAACCGCCACTACCAAGCATCGGACAAGTAAAGACAATATTAAAGTTTTTAAATCCCAAGAAGGCAACCGGTGTTGACGGTGTACCTGCATGGGTACTAAAGCGTTTCCATGAAGAACTAGCCCCGAGTATCCACGAAATTATCTGCGCTAGTATCCTCCAATGTAAATACCCAAGCCCTTATAAACATGCTCTGATTAGCCCTGTTCCGAAGGTAAACAATCCTGAGGATTTAAGTACTGACTTCAGGCAGATTTCAATCCTACCGCAAGTCGCAAAAGTCTTGGAGAAGGTACAATTAAAGCTAAACCAAGCTGATCTTAAAATTAAAACCAACCAGCACGCGTTTACGAGGGTAGATCAACAGTTAGCGCTTTGACAAGCATGACTCAGGATTGGTATGACGCCACAGATAAAGGCAGCCCACATGATGGTGTACATGCGCTGTTTATAGATTTCCGGAAAGCGTTCGACCTCGTCGATCATGAGATCCTGCTAACGAAGTTGGGAAGTATGGGGTTAATAAGTCATTTTGGTTATGGTGTCAGAGTTTTCTGACCAATCGGACACAGCAAGTTAAATTCCTAAATGCCCTCTCCAGAGTGGAAACAATACCGGCTGGTGTCCCCAAGGGCTGTTATCTCCCTACGCTATTTAACATTTATATCAATGACATGGAAGATTGTATTCCAAACGAACTTCCAACAACCATATGTAAGTACGCCGATGATTGTAGCCAATATGAACTTGTCTCTACTGGATCAAACAGTAAAATGCAAGAAGTAGTGCATCTTTTGGAAGACTGGGCTACCCAAAACAAAATGGAGTTAAATACCGGTAAGACAAAGATATGTGGATAGGATTTACGAGATCAAGCCCAGCCCCCCCAAGTATCAGTATAGGCAACGAAACGATTGAAAGAGTCACAAAATTTAAACTCCTTGGGGTTACCATGCAAAACGACCTTAAATGGAAGTCACATGTACAAGATATTGTTAAGAAGGCAAGTAAAAAAATCTACTTCGTGAGAGTCTGCAGGAAAGCAAATCTCCCAAGCAATATAGGGCTAACAACCTACTGCACAAAGATAAGACCCATACTGGAATATGCGGCACCAATCTGGGCTGGCTTACCATATTACCTAAAGGAGGATATTGAAAGGGTACAAAATCGCTGTTTAGACATCATTGGCTTATCAAGAAACAAAATTGAATCGCTTGCGTCAAGAAGAAATTATTTAACAAGTAACGAATACAATAACATACTAAATTCAGAAAATCACCCATGTAAAAGACTGATTCGCAGAACTAACGCGCATGAACATAACTTAAGGACAGGTTATAACCCACTACTGGCACCAATATCATCCACAGATAGACATAAACAATCTTTCATACCTAGAGCTGCCTGGTTGAAATATTTTAATGAACATGGCTAACTAAACAAAACCATTTGTATACATAGGAATAGCTCCTTTTATTCTAGTAAAATGTACATTATTGTAGTTTTTACATATCTTAAACACTGAAAATTTAATGAACATGGTTAACTAAACAAAACTATTTGTATACATAGATAATAGCTCTCCTCTATTCTAGTAAAATGTACATTATTATCGATGAAGCTTTTACATATCTTAAAAATTGTTGTAAAAATTTTCTAAAATACTTTAATTGTAATACCACTGTAATTCTTCTGCCAAAGGTGGTAAAAATAACCAAACTGTAAATTTTTCTTAAAATGATGATATTTTAATGTTAATAAAGGTTTAATTGGTGTTCTAGTTGCAATATACAGACATTATTGATTTCTAAGTAATATATAAAAACCGCACAAGAGGTCTTTATCAGATTTAAAACATCGAGGCGTAGCCGAGTGTGAGTATTTTGCTTATGAATAACTAATTAATTTTAGAAAGATATTTTCAGTTTCCAAATTCTATATACTATTTTAGTGAGCTTAGTTAAAACTATCCCGGACTGAATAATATTGTATATAATAAGGAGAGACCGCATACAGCTTTCGTATGTAAGCAGCGCAGGTCAGAAAATTAAATAAGTAAATGGGGGTGTGCTCATCATCCTTACTTGCAGCTGAGAGCTGAGCTGAATTACGAAGGACGCAGCTCGACTTGATCGAATCGAAGGCTTACTAAAGGCGCCTATGACTGCTACCTAATTATCACTCATGTCTGATCAGGGAGCACATCTACGATGGAAGGGTTAGTTTTGGGCTTATCCAAACCCACCCTGTCAACATTCCCTGTGGGAAGAAACCGGAGTACCCGGAGAAAACCCACGACTTTCGGTAGAGCGTTGACTGACTCTTTTCATATAAGTGTCATGAGTCCCCAGCGAGAATCCGGCTCAGAGGTGAAAGGCGCTTGCCCTGACGACTGCGTCACCGAAGCACCTTTGCGGGTCTTTGATTTGTTAAACTAATTCTCTTTTACTTGAAATTATATTTGAAATGCTCTCTAAATTATAATCAATCGTTTTTTTCCATATCGTACTATTTTACGGAACAAAAAGCAGTTCTGGTCTGCATTCCTACACTAAATCGGTATATATTTGTGAATCTAAACTGATTTTCAGTGAAACTGAATTGTCTGACAGCTTTCGTGACCTGCTGGAACTAAGTCATATAAGCGTAGGCGTTTCTCTTTTGGATGTCATTGCCTCATGTATATACACTTTACCATTCGTTCTGATGTAAACTTATAAAGTGGCTTTTTGGGAATAGCAATGATTAACATTTATTTTGCAGTCCATTATCCAGTGTTCAAGACCAAACTGTAAATTGTTTCTTAAATTGAAATATTTAAGGGTTAAGGGTTTAATTGATATTCTGGTGGAAATATTTTTCAAACTGTCAAGTCGGCGCAGACATTATTTAAATTCTAAACTTGACTTGTAAAGATATTTTCGGTTTCTAAATTTTACTATTTTAGTGAGCTTATAGGTCTATCCCAGACTGATTCCACTTAAATACTATATACTGCATGTACATTTGTGCGTATATCAACTGAGTTCCAGTGAAATAATTATAATAACGAGAGTCCATGCAGCTTTCATACGTAAGCAGCGCAGGTAAATGATTTAATAGCATTATTAACTTTCCATATTTGGTCTGGTCAAAAAGAGTCTTTGATTTGTTATACTAATTTTACTAGTTGAAATTCTATTTTAAATGTTCTTCAAACTAAAATTTTCTTTCCAAATTTTAATTCCAAATTTCACGGAACTTAAAGCTAAATCGTGGTAAAAGCATCATCTGTAGGCGAACATTTATGTACTGATTATAATATTTATGGGTATATATATCAAATTTATAGAAATTCTTATCATCTTGAAATCAGTTTCATAACGCCATTCAGTCTGCTATCCCGGGGTGCATAACTGAGCGTTGGTATAAGTCCGGTTTCATGTATAAGATATAAAGTTGGGTTTCAGTAGCAGTGACAGAGCAATATATTGTGATCCTACGCATCCGTTTGGGTAATAAGTTATTACTGCGTTTACTTTCATTATACAGAGCAATGTGTAGGATATGCAATGACCGTTTGTTTGGGAGCCAATATACGACAGGAAGTTTTTGCATAATTTGCTTTCTTTTTTTTTACTTGGAACAATGCATCCTTGAAAACACTTCGCGTTTTGATCGATATAGAGGGTCTTTGCTCCCTTAAAGCATTCAGCTCTCACGCAATCACTCATAATACCACTCGTTAAATCAGATTTGGTCAATATATTATATTCAAACTGCATATAGATTTAGATAACGCAGTCCACTGGGTAATGAAACTTTGAGTGAAAACTGTATTGCACTAAACATTCAAATTGCTTATGTTAGGCTTATGAAGAAATCGAAACCAACATGAAGTTAGTTGGAGCGACAGCAATTGAAGACAAATTACGAGATATGGCCTCCCTCAAACTATCGCTAATTTATCAAAGGTATATGTGATCGTAGGCCATCAATAAATTGAACTAAAAGAAATCAAACTAACTGTATCTATTCTAAAATGTTTACCAATTTTAACCGTTCTCTCTAGAGGTTCAATGCTTTATTGGACCAGTGTTACTACTGGAAGGCATCGAGAAAACCTGCGGTGTTTGGTAGAGTCAAACTAGAACCACTTAACTCGCTGAATTAATCTCGATTATCTTGAAGCCGTGTCAAACATTTCAATCCCCATGTGGTAACATGCATGGTTGTATCAATTTTAGACCGACATCAAAATCTGGGTTTTAACCGGAGATAAACAAGGTAGGAATACTCTAATAGCTTTAAACAACTCATATTTTAGTCCTGGCATGAAGCAACTTCCAACTCGCAGCGAGCGCTGGTAACTAATTAAAAGTACCCTCTCTATACGGGCTCACTTTCGTGAGAGACCTTGGTTTTAAATCCTTTTACATAAAAGTCTTTCGAATTAGCCATTATACTACTGTGTGATAATGATAATTATTATTCAATGACGTCGTTTATACTGGATTTGGTTGCCCAGTTCACCCAGGCCAAAGGCATACGATACACGTCTTTGATAACGTAGCCTAAAGCCTGAGAGTTAGTTTTATGTGAGGGAAGAAACCGAAGAAAAACCCTCGAAGCACAGGAGTGAACCAACCACAACTCTACTTACATGAGTTTTCAAGTTTGTAACACTCAGTTTTATCGTAATGTTTCGACGTTTGAACAAATAGTTTTGGCGTAACGCGAGCTATGTTGTCAGGGCGTTGTCACTGTGTTGTCAAAGCCTTTTATAGATGTTATACTAAAGTTGCCCTCAGTATACAAACCTCACACTTCCTTATTTTTGTTTTACATATATATATTCAATAATCAAAATAAAAGGAAAACAAGATGTCCGTCTCTCTCTCGCTAAAGACTACCTCTTCTATAACAAGTTAACAACTTTAATTGAAAACAATAATCCCGTATAAGGTTATGCAAATGTCCGACTATTTTTAGGATTTCGATGTTCTGACAACATCTATAAAAGGCTTTGACAACGTAGTGACAACGCCCCTGACAACATAGCTTGCGTTACATCAAAACTATTTGTTCAAAAACGTTGAAAAATTACGATAAAACTATAGGCGTTCAAACTCAACTGGAAATCGCGATATAGTCACCCAACCGAAGTGAAACCCTACTCTCAACCTAATGTAACAAGCTTAACTCAGTGATAATGGTCAGCGCGCTAACGGTATCATGCCTGTAGACACGGCTGCATAAATTAGAGACATGCTTTTAGCCAGGATGCCAAAACTGGCCGCCCAAAAAATATCGTAGGTGTGGCTACCAATTTTCGTGGCGGTCGTAAAATACATGGCGCTCGAAATCAAATGTCACACGCAGACATGCTCATAATTCAGCGTGTTTTCGGCAAAAAGGCATCGAAATGTATGCAACAGCTAAAGAAAATGGTAGCTAACTACTCTGGAATCTTCAAGAAGTGTAACAAAGTATATAAATTACCAATTAAAGAAAAAAAAATTCTTAGGCCGTCTATGACCGTTTATTAAAAAGTAGCCGTCTAAATTCAAAAGTGGCCCTCCATAGGACGATTGGACGGCCGCCTGGAGAGCCGTGGAGGGACGCTACCTCGATAGTCTGAGGGACTCCAAATTCAAAATATGCGCTTCAAAACTTAGTCGAACAAAGAATTCCGGAGTTACAGGTCAACCAAAAATCATGTGGAGGCATTGGAGCTAGATATTTAAACCTGGAGTAACATGTTAACAACTCCAAATCATGTTGTGCTAGCTACCTAAACCTGGAGTTGCCAACAGCTCCAAAAATCATGTGGAGCTAGTTATCTAAACTTGGAAGATTTGCTGGCTAACTCCAAAACTTATCATCACTCATGAGGAGATTTGCCTGTGAAAAGGAAATTTTCAGAGTAAAAGAAGTGTAAAGGAAAGCTCATACCCAGACCCGCACGGCTGCGCCAGCATAGTCTAGATATTTCAACTCAATTTAAAACTTGGGGAAAGAAAATGCCGCATATAAAAAGTGAATAACTATTCATATATTTACTTGTTATCTAATGTCAAACGCTACAAAATTTGAATATATCTTATATATACAATTTATGATCTATGTCATTTTATAATATAGCATTTACAAACTCTCAACGCTGATTGGCTGAGAGCCGTGTTTACATAACTCGATGTAAACACGGAAAATTTCCGGCCGCTCTTTAAATACTTTATTTTAATCGTTACTTTATATTTCTTTGTGCTATATCTACCTCCTCCACAGGCGCTTTATTAATTGGAGCGGGCTTGGAAAATTAGGGAAGGGACGCACGGGCGGCATAAAAAATGCGGGTAAGGCGAAGGGAAGCGCCTGCTGACTAATGTTCTCAAGATGGCAGAAGCTATTCACCACTTATTTGACTATAATCGTCCGGAGAATGAACGTAGGCTCTTACAAAAGGTTAAGGAAGGTGGGAAAGTACTTTGCCCTAACTGTCACGCTTCTGATGGCAAAATAAATGAGCATATATACTCTTAGATTTGTTATACATATTTGTTATTATTTTGCATATAATTTTCCTTTCAAGTTATACATATTCGTAGTCAAATACATACTCATACTACATACTGAATGACACATTAATGATGTCGACATCACTATCACTGAAGTCAATTGAACCCTTTGCATTTTGAGTGCATTTTTCGGTGTTGTCGCCCATCGAGACTGAGGACAAAAACACTTTGATTCAACGTTTCATATTTCGATTAATATGGATCATATTTCAGCAATAACTTTTAAAATATACCCATCTAAGATGGAAAACACGAAAATATATCGTTTTACGCTGTGCTGGGCAATATTTCAGGCAGATTTTTTTGGATTCCCGATTGTCGACATTTATGCCTGATTTTCGACCATTACTTGGCAGGCCCTTCGTCTACTCTTTCCCCTGAAGCAAAATATCACCCGCCCGCGGGAAAAAGGGCCTGAGGAGGAGGTAGGTGCTATATTATAAAAAATATATAAAACACTTTTCTTAAATATTAAACGTGCTATATATATTGAATATTATTATATAACTATAGAGATTTCCGTGCAGTAGAAAGGTGAAATAAAAATCGTATCCTCGCGGCGGACGATATTTTTCACATGTGAAATTTATCGTCCACGCGTTCTGATTGGTCGGACGATATTTCTCACATGTGAAATTTATTGTCCGAGGGTTGTGATTGGCTGGTGTTTTCACGCTCAAAATTCGAAATCATCGTAGTGAGAGTTTTATTACGCTTTTCGCCGGCTAATAAAGAAACTATATTACCATCAAGAAAAGCACTTAAAGCTAAAAATACTTAAGATAAACCTGGCTTAGAAATAAACGGTAAGAAATCTGTTTTTGAGGCTAGATACACTTCGCTTGCGTGTCGTTCGCTGTGAGTCTGTCAGTGTCACATAATTAATTATCTCTATACTTAATAATAAACAAATTACTTAATGGTTGGTTCGTTTGTACGATTTTTATTATTTACTCGCTGTGAAGAATCGCAAAAGCGACCTTCGCAACTCGTAATTAAAAATCGTACGCACTCACCAACCATTAAGTAATCTATATTTCTTAAATAATGCAAGAACAATTGATCGAACTCAAAACGACGTGGAGCGCTCAAAACATTACCCCCCAAACGGATCACGGTTGTCACGGTCATGAGCTGAGATTGACCAAAAAAGGAAATTCCACACTTTATACTTTATACTGAACCAGGTATTATTATCTGCCAAAACATCTCATTTAGTTTATATTAAATTACGCTTGTATACTTTACGAGGTAATTATCATAATGTTGACGATTTTCCCCAAAATCACGCTATAATAATAGGTTGACCACAACCTTTTACTCGTTCATGAACGAGTCAATAATATAACACGATGTTCGCGGCAAGTCAACATATAAAATAGGTAAAGTGGTCAAACATCCTACCCTTGCTTGTGTCTTCTCGGTAATTCTTGCTAGCGTTGGGAGTCAGATTTAGTCGCACTTGTTGCGGTCTCGAGGACTGTCCTGATCTCATTTACAATTTCGGCACCAAAATCTAAGTACACTATTAAGCACCATTTCACGTGTAGCTATCTCCTCTCATCTCATCTCATCTACTGTATTTCATGCAGTAACGACGATGCTCTATATTGGTGAAACTGGTAGATATTTAAGGATAAGGTTTGGTGAGCATCGTCGTGCTGTCGTAAACAATGATGCTAAACAACCTGTTGCCAGACATTTCAACACTGGCAATCACAGTGTTTCAGATATGAAAATTCGAGCTCTGTGTCCCATTTCCGGTAGTAATGATAGTCGCAAAAGCCAAGAAATGCGTCTCATTTCCCAACTTGGACCATTCATCCTCTCGGCATTAATGAGCGCCTCTCTTACATTTAACTCCTATCTGTTTATGTCTGCCATCAGCAGATACTTTACATCTCACCTCCAAAAATTTAGTTCCCTATTTTCTGTCTTTCTATCTTTGTTATCATAACTTATATGCTAATATATTTTGTAGTTTGATTTCCATATTTTGTTTATAGTTTCTTTTGATTAAATCCCTCTGATTGGTTTATTTCTTATCACGTGATCGCTTTTGTATTCACTATAAAAGCACATGTTTTCCCCCGACCCATTCTACATACTTCCAGAAAAAGGGCCTTCGCTCGAAACGTCGAAGTTCTTATTGTATTTTTAGGTAGTTTTACACAACAGTGCTCGTTTGAGCACTCTGGCCCCAAGACACTTCACGCATGTCTGGATGCGCATGTGTCTGAGTATTGTACCACATGCGCTTGGTGAGTGCAAGAGTATGGTGTATAAATACGAAGTCACTCGCATCTAGACTGCGTTACAAGCTGCACTGACGAGCCGTTGAACGGCGAAACATGCATGTCTACAGATTTGACTATATATATATATATATGCACTTGGAAGGAAATGGATAAACTACGTTATGCACACAGGCGAAAAATCAGGCAATCGCCAAATTGAGAAGAAAAGTAAACAGCAACCGAGTAATCGATCCGCTGTGTGGGTTGGGAATCTGCCACTTATTGAATTATATATTCCACCGAATGTGAATAAAGACCCTAATTTATACAAAGTAAATAACAAGGTTTCCACCCGAAGTAAGCAAGCTCACCCTGACCATAGGACGAAAGAGGCGGTGAAGAAACAAAGAAAGGTGCGTGGCCAGAAAAAGATTGCGTGGCCAGAAAAAGAAAAAAGAGGACAAAACTAAGGAGAAGGAGGGAAATACATGTGAGGCTGGGGCTTTTTAAATAAGAACTATTGGTAACTTTGGCATAAGTAAGCACTTTACAGGTATTATCTTGTTGATAAACTTAATATTTAAATTAAAATGTGTTTTTCTCAGATATACGAAAACGCTATATTTTTATAATTGTACGCAGGATATCTTGAGAACCATTCAAGCTATCTTGATGAAATTTTCACAGTGAAGTCAGCATACCTTGCTCTAGGAGGTGAACCTAAAAAACTACTCTATGTTCAACAATTACCAAGTTGTTGCTCGGTTGGTTCATTTGTACGGGTAGATTTCTAGTATTTCCACCTCAAAATGTGTATTATGCAATCTCTATCAATAAGCCTGGTTCACCTCCTAGCTAATCTTGTAAGTAAACAAATAAAAGTTATTCCAAGTCTCTATCATCAAAACTTCTCCAGTAATCGTGCTTACAAAATTACCCGTATTTCACCATAGGGGGGGATAGTATCTTGGTAACCATGGCAACAGTGTCTTCGCCAAACATATTTTACCAAACAACATACTATGAATAGAGTGTCATACTGTTGGACCCCCTTCAGCAAATTACAGCCTCGCCCCCCCCCCCCCCAACTCTCCCAACGTGAGCAGTGGGCCCCTAGCGAAAGGTTTCCCGGGCCCTATTTTTAAGCCACGCAACCCCTGATTTATTTCTGTTTCTGTTTTCAGAATCTTGAAGTTTTTGCCCAAATTTATAAACCTTGAAACCGAAACATTTAAACTCAGCATTGAAATCGATGCATGCGTAACAAGCGATCAGCGATGGTTTTATTCGTTGTTATGAATATAATGTATTATCGTTGGAGCAGTTCTGTCTAAAATCACTTTATATTTTAAGTTAATGCGCAATCATTAAACACAAGCCAAGACGTCAAACAGCTGAGGTACAATCGCTATCATATCAGCGATAGACACTGGTCATAGCTTGTATTAATATAAGCAGTTTACATGCGAGATATTTAAGGCTTCTGTGGCAGCACTTCCTTGCGGTAGTAACTCCTAGTATGAATAGAGAATGTTTTGTTTTACTTATTTGTGTTACGGGTAAAATGACTCAATGAGCAGCCAAACATAATCTCGAGACGCTCGTAACAAAATGAGGGCGCTTTTATTATTCATTAACCTGAGTTATTATCACTTTTGTAATACGAATATTCCTTCAATTCTACTCTCTATATATCGTGTTCTTTCTATACTGTAAACATGTCCATATATGGCATCACTATAATATCTAATAATAACATTGTCTATTGCTATGTATATTTACTATAGGGGTTTCAATCATCGCGAGAAAGGATCGCTATATCAGCACAATTCACAAAGGATTCTGGTTTGTTATTCACCTATAAAAAAACACAAAATTATAGATAAGAAAAGACCCCGTTTACACTAGAACAAAAGATTTGGGATTCGCTAAAATTTCCGGATTTGTGTATTCGGATACGTAAGCCGTTTATACTACAACAGTATGAAGACAGGTTTTCGGATACGAGCGTTTACAGTGGGTGAATAACAAACAAACAACTCCTATGAATTTAGTTGTTAGATTAGTATAAATGAATATTCTATGGTAATAAATTTAAGAAACGCTGAAAAACGGCCAAACAAGCAAAAAAAAGTACTTCATAAGCACAGACATGCGGAAGTTACATTACTTTTTTTATACGCTGACCCCCCAGAGCTGACCCCCTGACCATGGCTGAGAAATTGAAGTTTGAATATGAGGTCAACTGATATGCGAAACACTGTTTCGCTCATGAAATTTGTTAAATAGGAACAAGTTGTGAATTGGTCTCTATGGTCTCAACCAAGTGTTATCAGGCGAAGTCGAAGGCTGAGACTGATAATACTTACCGAGACCTTGATCATTCCGGACATAACAAAAACCGAATTCAATAATTGTTTTATTATACATTGCATTGTCATTAAACTCCTTCGATAAACAACGATTTTAATTCTGTCGCACAAAACAACGTTTAGTTCAGTCTAAAATATTGGGGTAAAGACCAATTATAAAATTAAAACAAGAACGACAAAATATTACAAACATAATTAACTTACTATAGTTCTGAAAAAGTTTGAAATGAGTCATGTTGTTTTTATTCTTGTACGTAAAGCTGTTGCTCGCTAAAAATTACGTACTGCGGGCTCAACCTACAGATAACTGAGTTATCTGCTAGCAGATAACTCAGTTATATGTAGGTTGCGTGTTGCCATATTTAACTGTAAGCAATTAGCCAATCAGAAGACACGCAGTGACTACAATGTATAATAACATGTTTTAACACATGACATATCCACCAGAAAAGGTCGAGGATTCGTTGAGGTAGTCGTTTACACGTAGAATTGTCTCGGATTCAAATGTTTCCGGATTCAAATTAGTTTCTAATTTTTTTCCGGAAACGACTCCAAACTGAGACGAAGACTTTGATGTTTCCTCTATTGAAAACATTGTAGACGAAACAAATTTTATTTCCAGGGACATATTTTGTTTCTCTCGTCTGTTTTATGACGTAAAAAACAGTTTCCTGATTTGCTCACCTTCAGGAAATATTTTCGCTAAGTTTATCCGAGGTTTTAGAATTCAAATGCATGACGTCATTACTTACCCAATTATTTCCAGTACTCCACCACCACTGCATCACGCAGTGTTCACATGTCACGCCTCTGGGTAGCTGTAGTGTGATGGTATAGTGTCCATTTCCAGGAGGTAATTTCCATTCAGCATTTCCATCCGGCATTCTTAACAAAATCTTATTCAACTCGCTTTGCGTTATCGGCTGCCTCACCACTGGCGTGAGACGAAATGTAAAGTAGCCCAGATGATTGGCTGTGATCTTGATTTTGACTGAAATTTGTTGACCCTCTTTATAGGTTTTTACGATCGGTGGGTTTCTCGCAAATGCGCCAGGATAATGGAACTTCGGATTCTCGATACCATATTCATCCCCACAAACACCACATTTACCCTTATGTTTCCCCCATTGTACATTTCTACCACCGCAGCTTAATTGGTTGTCGGTGTATTCTTTGGGACCGCCGTACCCCCTACGCCAACGACTTGCACGATTAACCGGATCCATCATCATTCCGTGACCACGAACATACGCAGGGAAAATGACTGAGAATATTGCTATAATGACGAAGGGCGAATACATTCTCGTTTCTAGAGAAATTCCAATGAAAGGACCGCTTTTAAAATTTATCAGTCCCGATTGTGTTCCTAGAATCTGATAAAGTTGCCGCTTAAAATGCCAAAAAGTTTCTACCTACTTGCTACGTAAATTTCACGATATTTTCTTACATACTAAATTAAAAGTTTTTAATCTTTTTATTTGTCGTAAGAGTAGGATTGCTTGAAATTTGAACAAAATCAACAAAACGGTAAAAGTTTTCAATAAATCGCTTCCCATGAGGCAGAGTCCGTTGAAGAGGCATGAACAGGGAGAAATCCTTCTGGGAATCATGCGGGGTGTTGTTGCGGAGTTTCCACGAAAGGCAATAGTTGCTTGAAATTGCTTTATTAGTCTAATAGCTTTAGATTTCCCATAAAAGGTGGGGAAACTCTCCTGGATCAACTCAAGTAAGTAGAGTTTTATTGGTTCTCTCATTCATAAAAAAACTAGGTACCCTCAGACACTAATCATGGCTAACTAACTATGGAGTTCCGAGACCTTTGTCAATTGGGTTGTAAAAATCTGTTAAGGGTTTCGGACTACTTCAAAGTGCTAAACATATTTAAATTAAACTTAGCATAAATGAGATGTTCGATGGCTCTTTGCAATAGTATTATTATTAACTTTATAATATTACTACCTTTCGTTTGCTCACCTTGTTTTAGACGTGATCTTTCGTCTTCGTCGTTGTAACTAAGAAATGAACACTGGTTACTGCCTCTTTTTATTTATAGGAGGACTGACTTGATAGTCTACGTTTAAAGTGACAATTAATAAAAGGAGTAGTTATTGACACGTATTGCGTCAGATTAGGTACACACATCTGACGGACTGAAGAAACAACAGATGGCTGTATTGTATCAGCTTATACACTGTTAAAACAGCATACAGATACAAGTTAAACAACCTATAGGTTACACAAAAGAAACGAAAGCTAGCTTATCATAATTATTAAATATATAGCATTGCATGAAAATGCATAATTTTTAATAAACAAATAATTTGCACACAAATTAGTTGCATTGTTTCCGAGTAATTTAAGAAAAAGTAAAATATAGAACAAAAACCGAGCAAAATATCTTGAAAACCCAAAATATGGGCTAAAACAAGACGTGAATTTAAATGGTTATATTTCGATCCTATTACAGAATCATCACAGACCAACTGATTTACAAATAAGTAGCCTATAAACGCTCTTTATATATTTATATACCAGAAAAGCAGAAACGGCAAAGTAAATCTAAATTTTAAGAGATATATATATATATACAATAGATGTGATTAGTTTTAATTATAGCTCAGATAATATCAATTACTTCTGTAACACTTATCCGTCTTAAAGTAAAACTGTTTCTATCACGAGATGGATGTACGCATGCGCAGAATGGACTGTGTCGCATCTTTAAATTTAAAGGGAAAAAATACTCTAAGATGGCTCCCTAAAGTTTTTTGAAATATGGAAAATTTGTGATAAAGATCAAAATTTTTGAAGGTTTGTTACTTGTTAGAAATGAAAAAATGTGTGACTTATATGAAACGTCACACAAAAATGACGTAACTGTCGTTGCTATGGTAACAATGACGTTTCCATATGGCCTTGTATTTTGGATTTTAACGCACTTTGCTCGAAAAAACGCCCGGTTACCCCAATTTTTTATTTCATTAAATGATTTCTTCTGGTATAAATGATTATTTGAACGAGTTTAAAAAAACTGTAGAACCAATTGTTTTAAATAATAATAAACGTGATTATTCAGAATAAAAATATTTTGGCTCTACAGAATTTCTTTAAACTTCAGATAATCAAATATACTAATACCAAATATACTATTTTGTGAACAAATTGTAACTCTAAGAATATTATTTTATATAAGTCACACAATTGTTGATTTCTAACAAGTAAATCATAAATGATCTAAATCACTTGATCTAAATCATAAATTTTCCTTATTGTAAAAAAACTGTAGAGAGCCACCTTAAAACAAAACATGAAAATAGAAATGTATAATAAAGAAGCAACTTTACATTTTTATGAGTTTCTTCGTTTAAGATAATAAACCGTTTAATTCATGTTATATATGTATGCACTTTAATTAAACGATTGGAACTCATTCTTTTCCGCTGGAGTGAAAGTCTTATATAAATTGAAAAGCATTGACATTATTAAGGAAAGTATTTCCAAGTAATTTGAGCCAAGAAAAGCATGATTTCACTAATAACATTAATGCAAAATTTGAAAGATTTATTCGTAGTGAACGATTTTATTGTATAAAGGGTGATGTAAAAATCAATTTGCGCATGTGCAATGTTTATGGTTTGATAAAACTCCACACAACATGTGCTAGGTCACGTGATTAGTATGTGTTTTACTATATAATTATATAAACAAAGAAAAAAGTGAAATAACTCTTTCGTTCGGGCAATATTTAAGCATTCCTGCTAAGGAGGATTGTGTAGCATCGGGAAAATAGACACCCTGTTAGCGTATAACACTTTTTCCCTTTTGTCAGCATCGCTTACACCTCAGCAAAAGCAATGCCGACAAAGAAACGCGAACAAATTCGTTTATCAAAACGCGCTCTATGGCTTTATATCGGTTATGTTGAAAACATATATATTGCCTCTTGTTGCAAATTGTCAAGATTTTTGGCATCGCACTCGATAGAACATAATGTTGGAGGGTTTTTCGAAATTTCCGTAAACAAAAACTCTTCAACATCTTGTTGGAAATTACGTTTCGAAACACTAAAGCTATTGTTTGACTAGGTGTTCTGTTGGTGGTCAGATGGACAATTAAATGCTTTGTGTGAAATATTTGGTATGTATGCATTGTATCCGTATTGAATTAGCTGAGTAAACTACAGAGATTAAAAGGAATAATGAATAATAAGCATTTGTTCTATCCTTTAGAATTTGAAATGCCTAACAACCGACCCTGTAATATAACCGTTTATCCCATTAACGTGATGTTACCATTGTCACTGCCAAATAAATAGCCTCTACTGAGTGGAAGAACACCAAAACATGTCATGTTGATTATGAAAATATCACTACCGAGCCGTACGTGGGTATATGTTGGCGAGAAGAGGGAAAAATATCTTTACAATCTTGCAACGCCAACTTCTCTAATACGGGTGACGAAAGGGACCAAGTAACATGTTAGTAATGCAGAGGCAACAATCAATCGACTTATTCGTTTGTCATGAACATATATCAATGAATCAAATTAATTTAGTCCGTATTAGAGACGTGCCTGTATTAGAGAGGTGTCCGTATTAGAGAGGTGTCCGTATTAGAGAGATGTCTGTATTAAAGAGGTGTCTGTATTAGAGAGATGTCCGTATTAGGGAGGTGTCTGCAAGGAGAAGTTCTACTGTATTTAAGGCACGAAGGATGAAATGGGGGGGATTTGAGTTTTTCTTGGGGGTGGTGTACTTCATCCAAAAAAATCCCCCTACAAAGGAATATAATACAATGAGTTACCTCCTTATCCGTAAACGTATATGCCATGCAATACGATTGTTCCCAGCTATATAGCGAAACTATCACTTTGTCTTGAACATTGATTCTTTGAATGGACTCTCCGGAACCTATAACAAGAGCATTTTAAAATATTACTGACCTGGAAGTCATTGTTAAGAAACCTTTTTGGGAACGTTTGATATGTTTAATAATAAACTATTATTGGGTGAGATTGACCTAGGTCAACGTTGTCTCCCTTTCTTGATATCATGCGTTAGCCAAATCCAATAATTGTTTTTATACATTTAAAAGTGTAAACAAACTGATGGCTGGTGGGAAAGATGGAAAAATATACATAGCATTTAAAAAAATAAATAAATTCTCATTGAAGATGGTTTTGCATTATTGCGTGGCCTTTTTGGTGCAGTCATTGTCTTTTTTAGCAATAATATAGACTATACAATAATTTTTTCTTCGTTTAAAGAAAAATATCTAAAAGAAGCCCTTTGTTTCGGCTTTTAAAATTTCTCGGGCTTTTTATACAAACTGCCTTGCGCTGTACAGCGTACAGTAATTACTTTTTTACCGAAGTTCGGTTACAGCAAGCAGCTTTACGTACAAATCGACGAAGTCAGTTGTTCGCCGACGCGCTTTACTAAGTATTCGGTGTTCTCGCCGGGGCTTTCAGGAATCCCGTGTAATTTAGGACAGTCTCTGCGGTTATATAAATTTATATTTTCCTGCTCATCTTCTAGCTTACACATGCTTTTGTTCAATTCGTTAACTTCATTCTTAAGTAGAATATTTTCAGACTTTAACTGAGTATTCTCTTCTCTTAACAAGCTAAACGACTTCAGCAGATCGTCAAATTTGTTACTAATAAACTATTGACTTTTTTGAATGGCCTTTAGCTCATCCTGCGTTGCTTTATTATATTTTAAAACTACCTCGTTAAGTTCCTTCTTTGTATTTTAAGGCGGCTCTCTAGAATGTCTTCGAACGTCGACAACGAAGGCAACGTGGCATCAGATGTTTTCTGCCCGCCAGTGACGTTTGCTTTCTTCTTGGGAAGCATAAATTCGGCCTCCTTCAGGATAATTATAATGCTTTTATGATATAATAATAACAACTTGTAATAATTTACAATCGTCAAAAAAGCTAAAATATTTTCAAATACCGGGAGCAAAAAAGACACGTCCGCACTCTACAACAACACTCGCGAATCCATCATACAGAATACCCAAAAACATTAAATTAATTTAAGTGCATCCAGAGCCAAACACAATAGTACGAACACTGAGCAAAGGGGTAGATTGAATTGCTTTAAACGCTAATTTTGCTGAATGATAGTCCCTACCAAGGGATAGAATGTCAGTAATACTTGCAAACTTGTGAAGTACAAAACCAGCAGCAGCCAATTGTACGCGTTGTAAACGTTTTATTTTATTTTTATTTTACAAGTTTTGCCATTGAGAAATAAAGATATACATATAGAACTTTTAAAAAATGCACTTAAACAGGATGGCTGGAATTACCACACAGAGAAGAAGTTCTCCAATAACGGGGTTCCAAAACAGTTGAAATAATTGTACAATAAACATTGAGAAGTGAGACAAACATTAGGACAAACTAGTCAACAAACTGACAAACAAACAGACGACAAATGAAACAATGGAAATTGGCGGGGAGTTAACAAACAAGTAAACAAACAGACAAAGAATAACACTGGACAAAAAACGTTAACGAACGAGACAACCCGCTAATTGATCATGCACAATATAATAATGTAATAATATGTAAGTACTCCGGAATTGAACTCGAGATAACTAGAGCCTGGGCGAATTGTTTCCTGATCTAGAATGGTGAAAAATTATTCAAATTTCTTAACACAGATAATGTGGCGTAGCAACTATATATTTTCTTCTGAATGTCATCGTTCCATCTCAAATATTCCTGCATTATGGTACCAAGAAGAAGGACATTGTTAGTTCTCGTAAGTTTGACTCCATTGGCATTAAGGTGAAAAGCATGGCTATCTAGTCCATGAACAAGAGAGAGCTGAGGGACAGACTGATAAACATGACTCTTGTTTTCTTTGGATTGAGAACAAGATTGTAGATGACCAGGTGGATAATTTGTCTAGACTGGATTGTATGTTTCTTTCACATGACTTTATGTTAGCTGGCTTGCAATGAGCGTAGATAGAAGTGTCATCAGCCTACTGGTGGGATGATACGGTAGAATTAAGGTGTTCAGAGAGAGCATTGACGTAAAGATTGAACAGAACAGGACCAAGTATCGAGCTTTGTGGGATACCAAAGCGTACGTCTGTTGTGCTAGATAATAATATAATTTGCATTGCTGAAACTGTGAACGACATACTCAAGGAAACAATTGCGGAAACCATCATCACCTTAGCATACAACTCCAGAGATATTATTGGGAACTTTGAAAAAAAGAGCCGTAACAGATCGTTTAATGTATCTGATCTCATATATATATATAAGTAAAATGTCCGATGCCACGGTTCAAGATGATTTTTCTGAATGTGATGATGAAAATATTCAATTACATGAGACTTTTCTAAACAGACAGCTGGTAGGATTTGGGCTGCAAGTTGATTCAGTGCAACATGATGGAGATTGTGCGTTTAGAAGCACTGTTAGACAAAAACAAAAACAGTCAATGCAAAACCTGGTTCTTTTGGCGCATATGGAATCTCTTTCGTTCTCAAAAGGAGGAGATAGTGATGCCCTTGTAAAACGAAGATTGGCATGGTTTTTTATCGGGAGCGGCAGAAGATATATTAGAGCAAATAAGATATTTTAGGCAAAAAGGAGTATTTGCTAATGAAATCGGAGATTTGGTGATGAAAGTGTGTTCAAATATTATAAGCTTAAGAACACCTATAATGGTAATTTCATCAAATAAATCCGCTCATGTTCTTTTCTTCCCTGATGGTCCTATATCTCATGAGGTAATTTTCTTGGCTAGCTATGGACCTGGACATTACGATGCCGCCGTCACAGCAAATGACAAAGGTAAACAACAAAACAATTATTGTTCGCTGTATAATTAAGGTCATTATTATAATTATTATAATTTTTCCTCTACACAATTAGTGATATTATTGCATTTCATTTTTTGGAATTCGTGGGTCTGTTGGGAAGCGACCTATTTGAGTCGCGTAAATAATCAGTCGCGCGGGTACACGCGATAAGATAAGTTGAATGTTGTTCAACCATCTTCATGCGTGTCTGCGGAACAGCAGGCATGCCACTCGTATTAACTTATCAGATCAACAAGGCGTACCCCATATTTATGGCCATTGCTGTAAAATGATTGTGATAATGAAAATGATCCCAGTGCCAATGAAGACAATTCTACTGCGGGAGAAAGGTTAAATCACGGAATAGTCGGGTTTATGTTGTTAATCCAACCACGGGAAGCTCTTTGTCATTGCTTCTTGAATGCAAGAACTTGTTCTTCAACCTGTGTTTGAATTGCGCAAACAGAAGAAATATAAAATATCCTAGGATTATATCGTGTAGATGTGGGAAATCTTCACAGCAAACTGTCGCTGGCTTTTGCAAAGATATTGAAGGTAAAAGAAGAACGAAATGCCCATGCTTTAAAAATAGTCAGGCATGTAGTCAGCTATGCAAATGTACACGTTGCGTGAACGAATATGGGAAAATACAAATACATCTTCCCTTCCTTTAAAAAGAAGACCCAAATGTGCATCAAGTCCAGTTTCTCTTAAACGACAAAGAAGCACTGATTACATGAAAGAAAACGATCTAATGATGAAACAAGGACCTTGGAATATGACAGAGACATGTCTTTTTGAAACATGCCTATCTCTATACTGAACTCAACGTTCATACTGCCTACGAAAGAAAATATAACATCGCTATTCAATTTTGTGGTTAACAGCTCCATAGCCAAGAGTATGCAATTGAATCCCACATCTAAAACGAAGGAGAAGGTGGAAGAGAAAATGGAACGTTCAGTAAATTGTCGTGAACAATTGACGAAACTTTTTTACGGCCTTTTGTCGCTTCACATGCAGTAATAAGAATCAAACAGCACACTGTCGAACCTCTCCTAACGGAGTTTACGGACAAAGCTACAATACGCTGACACCTCAACCTCAACAATAGGTGGGTTTCACTAAGCTTTATCATGCAGCAAATGATGGTCAACCTGCAGTTATCAAACAAGGAAAAATATTGAACTGTATTAATTTAGAGCATAATATTTCAAGAATACAAGTTGTAAAATGTAAGCATTTCATTTTTTTTTCACAGGGTCTGTTCAAATCGTTATTGTGTTAAACAGATGTAAAATGTCAGGAATGTGTGGTTTGGAAATTTGATTTATAACAAATGTAAGCCTCTTGTTTAATGCTTTTGAGTTTTGGTTAAGTGACAATGTATAGTAGTTTGTCATCAATATTTAACAATTAGTCGCCGAAGGCGAGGTGATTACAAGCCTATAGTCACTGAGCCGAAGGCGAAGTGACTATAGGCTTGTAATCACCGAGCCTGAGGCGACTAATTGTTTTAGTAGAAATTTCAAAGAGAAAAACAAACACAGAAAGTTATGAGGTCAGTTGAAAAGGCTATAGGACAAAATTCAGCGCTTTTCTCAGAGGCCGGTTATTAAAAACATGCCGGCAAAAGACGAGTGTCAAAAACATATCGAAGCGAAACAAAAACAAACAATTTCATGAGAAAAATACTTTGGAAAGGCTCAAATACAAAGTAGAATGGTTTTAAAAATATATCACAGCTAGGTTTTTGCTGAATATAACGATATAAATGAGGATAAAACGAATAATTTTCAAAATAAACACTTGTGGTTGAGCCGTACGGAAAAAGTTTTATACATGTTCATTTCAACAGCGAGAAAACGCTGCCTTTCATGGAAGAAAAATAGTGTATTTGTTATCGCTTACCTTTAAAAATGTCAAAAATATATCCTCCTTTAATTTAGCGGCAGTTTTTTTCATTTAAAACTTTGAATCAGGCTAAAAAAACCGGCAATTCGGCAGCTTGCGAAGAAGCCATTTTGAAAAAAAAAGTGATAGTCACTGACCAGTGACTATCACTTTTTAGAGGCTCAATTTGGACCAATCAGCATGCAGGAAAATCGATAGTCACCTGGAAATTTCTACTAATACCTGATAGTGAGTTATCTACTGTAAATATAGCAATGGTTAATAGTTATAGTGAAGGGGGTAATACCTTAATAACTACATTCTATAACTCACAACCAGGTAAAATGATGACAAACTACTCTACATTGTCAGTTGGCCAGAAGCATTCCTTTTTTGTTTGTTACAAAGGAAATCAAATCTAGTAACAAATCTATATGTGTGATATGGCACTCATATCGTAAGTGCATGAAGTTATTGAAGTGAACCAAGTTATTGAAGTGTAATAAGTTATAAAAGTGCATGAAGTTATAGAAGTAGACCAAGTTATCCAAGTGTGACCAAGTTATAGAAGTGCATGAAGTTATCCAAGTGTACCAAGTTATACAAGTGCATGAAGTTATAGAAGTGTACCAAGTTATTGAAGTGCACCAAGTTGTCGAAGTGCAGCAAGTTATTGAAGTGCACGAAGTTATTGAAGAGCATGAAGTTAGCCAAGTGTTCGCTATGCAATCCTTTTGCAACATTTTACAGTACAGATTTATTGATATGAGTGTGTGTTTGTGTACATACGTATTTTTGTGTGTGTGTGAGTTGTACATACCTTTTTGTAAATATTACGCAATTCAGCCTTTGTAGGCTGCTATGTAAAATCATATTAAACTATCTCTAAGTGTACCAAGAAATTGGAGTGCATGAAGTTATCCAAGTGTACCAAAATGTAGAAGTGCATTAAGTTAATGAAGTGTACCAAGTTATAGAAGTGCATTCAGTTATCGAAGTGCATGAAGTTATCCAAGTGTATACCAAGTTGTAGAAGTGCATGAAGTTATCCAAGTGTACCAAGTTGTAGAAGTGCATGAAGTTATCGAGGTGTACCAAGTTATAGAACTGCATGAAGTTATCGAAGTGCACCAAGTTATCGAAGTGCATGAAGTTATCCGAGTGTGCCAAGTTGTAGAAGTGTATGAAGTTATGCAAGTGTACCAAGTTGTAGAAGTGCATTAAGTTATCGAAGTGCACCAAGTTATAGAAGTGCATCATCATGTTATAGAAGTGCATCAATTTATCGAAGTGCACCAAGTTATTGAAGTGCATTGAGTTATAGAGGTGTACCGAGTTATTGAAGTGCATGAATTAATCAAAGTGCACCAAGTTGCAGAAGTGCACGAAGTTATCGAAGTGTACCAAGTTATAGAAGTGCATCAAGTTATTGAAGTACATGAAGTTATTCAAGTGTACCAAGAAATTGGAGTGCATTAAGTTATCCAAGTGTACCAAGTTGTAGAAGTGCATCAAGTTATCCAAGTGTACCAAGTTGTAGAAGTGCATTAAATGATCGAAGTGCACCAAGTTATGGACGTGCATTATGTTATAGAAGTGCATGAAGTTATAGAAGTGTGCCAAGTTATTGAAGTGCATGAAGTTATCCAAGTGTACCAAGTTGTAGAAGTGCATGAAGTTATCCATGTGTACCAAGTTGTAGAAGTGCATGAAGTTATCCAAGTGTATGAAGTTATGGAAGTACATGAAGTTAGCGAAGTGCACCAAGTTATAGAAGTGCATCAAGTTATTGAAGTGCATGAAGTTATCCAAGTGTACCAAGTTGTGAAGTGCATGAAGTTATCCAAGGACACGAAGATATCCAAGTACATATATTATTGTACTATAGAAACTGTGTAGAAACTATATGCAGGGCGACTATATGCATAATTATGTAATGATATGCATATATGTATGTTACGTAATATTATAATAGGGCGACTATGTGTATTCCTACCATGAAGTATATACCGAAATTTGTACGGACTTTCGGACTTAATTGTTTACAAAAACAATAACAACTCAGTAATGGTTAAATACAGACTTGATCTTCGCTTTTTATTATGTTTCACATATTGTTTATTTAGTCATTTTAGTATTGCTACCAGTGGTGCGCATGTAAAGCAAGAATGTCCGGGAATGAATCGAGAGTGTCTACTGAATTATTATGCTGATTTGCAGCTTGCTAGACGATATCCTGTCAAGGTAATTGTGTATTAATTTTGTATTTAATAAATTATATTAAACCAATAATGGTGTTTTAATTGTAAGTCTTTGAAAGATAGCGAGTGATCAGATGGTTAAATGTATAATACAAATGGTTTAAGGCTTCTATTTCCTTCATATCTTGGCAGCATTGAAGCATTTGTTTTATCAGCTTCGTGCTGTGACAGGTCATTATCACAGTATGGCGTTAATAATACCTAAGTACACCATTATACCTCAGACTTTTGCAGTATTTAAGGATTAAAGCACTCTGTGAGTGCATTATCGGGATTTAATATTCAATTTTCGTAAACTCGCGTTCTTATTGGTCAATTTGTACCAAGTGTGTTCATTTTATATAGCAACAACGCACGGCCGTGCGGTTAATTATAGTTTATATCAGCACGGCAGGATGGCGCCCGAATTCACGAATGGAAAAGTTTATAAGATTTGGTTTATTTTAAACCAAATGTGTTGTTTATTTAGTTTATTTTACGAATTTACGGAATATAAGTTGTGAATGAGTGGCGAAGCGGCGAAGCCGGTTGAAAATATATTCGTAATTCGGCAGACATATTCAAAACAACAACAAGGTTGTTTCTTATATAAAAGCTATAATTTGTCGTTTTAAAAGATTCTAAAAACACTTTTGAAACTAGTAAACAGTTAGTTCAACAAAGTGTATAGAATGTTTTTGCTCATAATTCATAAATAAAAAAATACCGCCAAAGAGTTTACTCAAATTGAACATTAAAACGTTTAAAGCACTCTTTGTTCGTGCATTATCGTGATTTACAAGCACTCGTTCACGAACAAGGAACTCAATACTGCACTCGACTGCGTCTCGTGCAGTATTAAACTCTCGTTCCTTGTTCGTGAACTTGTGCTTGTAAATCCCGATAATGCACTCACAGAGTGCTTTAATCCTTGTTTAGTTTTGATAATATTCAAAAGTGTTTTTAAAATATTTTAAAACGACAAATAGCTTTTATATAAGAAACAACCTTGTCGTTGTTTTGAATTTGTCTGCCGACCTACGAATATATTTTCAACCGGCTTCGCCACTCATTCACAACTTAAGGCCGGGCTCCTCTAGCACGCACGTACGCACAATTGCACGCACGTATGTGTTTATACTTTCGTGAAATTTGATTGGTTAAAAACTTGACGGCCGGACAGAAAGTAGAATACAGTTCTACAGTCATACGTACAAAAAGTTAGCCGCGTCGCCGCGACGGTTAAGATTAGCGATCATTTTCGAGTCACAGAGCATGCGCAAAATCGACCGCGCTGGCCGTACGTGCAAGTGCTCTGTGACTCGAAAATGATCGCTAATCTTGACCGTCGCGGCTAACTTTTTGTACGTATGACAGTAGAAGTGTATTCTACTTTCTGTGCGGCCGTCAAGTTTTTAACCAATCAAATTTCACGAAAGTATAAACACGTACATGCGTGCAATTGTGCGTACGTAGGTGTAAGTGGAGGCCGGCCTTTATATTCCGTAAATTCGTAAAATAAACTAAATAAACAACACATGTTTACGTTTAAATACGGAATTATTTTATAAATTTGGCCACTTCGTGGTTTTGGGATTTTGTTCGGCATCTTGCCGTGCTGATATAAACTATAACGGCACGGCCGTGCGTTGTTGCTATATAAAATGCACACATGTGGTACAAATTGACCAATAAGAACGCGAGTTTACGAAAATTGAGTATTAAATAGACATATCATATAAATTGTCAGTATCTTTTTACATACTAGTTATTCGAAATTTATACAATCTGTAAAATTTTGCAAATGATTATGCAACTACACTACTGCAGTTAATTTAAACAATTAGAAGCATGCACCCTATAAAATGGTTTTATTTTACTGAGAAACCAACTAAGACATGCTTTCATCTATGTTGTTGAGCCGAGAGTCTTGCACATGCGCAACTGTTCAGACACCCCTTGTTGTTACTATTTTCAAATTTCAACATTTACCCAATTATTTTCATCAAAGCCAGCATAGTGACTGTCAAAGTTAGGTTCCAAAATTGTAATATTAGGAGAGGTGTTCTGGGGAACGACACAATACAGTACCAATCGCAAATGAGGGTATATCCACTCAAGAGTGGAACTAGTGCTTGCTACCTGGAAACTAGTACTGGGAACTGATTACCCACTCGAAACGATTCACTACTTGTAACTTCCGAGCCATTGCAACTAGAGTAAATTAACTCACTCAAACAATAGCAAGTGGAAATCAGGTCCATCAATCCAATTGCATTGGTGATAGTCATTGTGTAGTAAGATAAAATGTTAGCGACAGGTTTTATTACAAATTCATGTTTGAACTTTTCCTCCAGCGAAACATACCAACATACATACATACATTTATTTTTTATCTATGAAAATAAAGCAATCTGATTGGCTAGCAAGCGTTTCAGAGCGGTCCGGATTTTTGCATCCGGCCCGCTCTGAAGCTCATCCGGCCCGCTCTGAAACTCATCCGGCCCGCTCTGGATTACGCGACAAAACACAGGAGTGAAACAATATTGTGATTAAAAAATCTACCCAAAAAGTTCAAAAAGCTAGCCTAACGATAGTTAGAGAACAAAAATGAATTGCATCAACTCTAAAGGCTTCATACTAAGCACGATGCGCCGAGAAAACTAAAATATTTGTTTTAATAAATGCTCCTGTATTTCAGTATTTGTCCACATTAAAGTTTAAAAAAATACAGTTTAAACAGATGTCATAGCAGAAAAAACTTTTCTCCATACATAAAACTTAAAAACATGGACCAACTGTAGTGAAAACATGATTTTTCTGCCCATTTGTTCAAGTACTTTTCGTATACATATTGTGAACAAAAAAAATTAAAGCCTTGGCCCTTGGCAAACAAAGTTGAGGCTATATGTTTTTTATCGTGAAACGACGAGAAAAAAATTACAGCATACCTTGTTCATTGTCCAGTTTTAGTAGAAAGCGTTGATCGAAGCCTGATCGAAGTCAAAACACATGCATTCACTGCATGATTCACTTTATGAGTTTTTATGGGCAAAGCAAGTAAACACGAAGATATCCTTGTCGAAGCAACACTGAACACCAGAAAACCAGGCCAAAACCTTCATTCCTATGCTTTTCTGCGGCTATATTTAAAAAATATCGTGTACATTTTTACAGAAACTATGTTTTTTTGTGAGTTTCTTGCCAGTTTTCTTGAGTTTTCGTCTTCGTGTTTTCTTTCAACGTTCAAGTTTTGTCAGCCTCGCTTTGATTTCACAATTGCACTGATCTCAAATTATTTCGCTACACTGGAATTTTCAATTTTAATAAATTCTTAAATTTTACATATGATAAAAAATAAACACGTTATTTGCCGGCAGCGTCGGTCCGGATGAAAAACTGTGCCCTCGGTCTTGAAAACGTCCCGCGCCCTTCGGGCTCGGGCCGTTTTCAAGACCTCGGGCACAGTTTTTCTCATCCGGACCTCGCTGCCGGTAAATAACATATATATATTATTCAGCTCACTCCCTGTCGGGGCTTTTCAGTGACCGATTACATCAAGTATTTCGCTTGCCTATATTACGTACTTAGCCTACACTGTATATTTTTACAACAATTGTGATCTTTACAACAGAGCGCTTACTTACTCAGATTTTCACATGAGTAGAGTCCCCAGCGAGAATCGAACCCACAACTCAGAGGTGAAAGGCGCCAACATTGTATGCATTTCAGTATACCTGACCAACATTGTATGTGTTTCAGTATACTTCACCAACATTGTATGAATTTCGAGTAGTCATTCAACTTGCAAGTACTCACTAAGTACACAAAGCCACCTTAATGTAGGTCGACAAGGTTAAATCTCCCTTAGACTTTGTGACTGTCATTCTAAACTTTGCTTTTATCATATAAATTTCAGACACAGAGTTGGAACCTTATTAGTTGCTGATTAAGTATTAACTAGCACTAACAACCATGGCGGTACAAGTACATTGTTACTGTATTTGGGGGAGTTACCTAAAATGCAGACAATTATGAGAGTGGACCTATTTTATTTTGGTGATTTAACATTGTTAAAATTTATGATAACAGCAATGTTCATTCTGTCTTACTATAAGAGATCATATTTGATCATAGCCCTTAGTAACAGCGTAGTTCCAGTTATTTCGAGTGCTAAGCAATACCCCTAAGATACATTGGTAATTGATAATAGTTGTAGTCTAATGGTATTTGCAATCTTTCATTAAATTCTAAAGATTGGGCACATCACTAAATTATCATTGGAAAATGACCAGATTCGGGAGATGAAGACTTTAAGCATGAAACCAGCACTATTTGGTAAGAAGTTGTAATAAAATTAGTGCTTAACCCTTTTTTATGAGAGAGTATGGGGGCCTATGACACACCGATTGTCGTTCCATTAGGGCACACTGCAGTCTATTTTCAGCATATCAGAGTTTCATGGGTACATACATACAGTACATTAATTATCATTGTTACAAAACATATAAACTGTATTTATAGTTTATAAACTATTTATCAAAGGAACCTACATGTACAGTAGGAATCATATTTTGCCCTGACACCACTTACATGTCCCTCATGTCACTCCTGAAGAGTGCAGTAACATTATTATGCATTTGCCTAATTGCTAAAGTATTGAAAATATTAAGGTAAATACTCAGATGAATATTTTTGACACCATGCTTCTAATTTGTTTTTTAACTATATTATAGAAATTCCAAATTATCTGAGTCCTGAAGAGTGTGATGATATCATAAAACTCGCACAAGAGCAAGGTCTAGAAACATCTGTAACAATAGACGAGGATAGTTTTGAAGAGGTGCAGAATTTTGTATGGGGTCAAAGTGAAGTTTTCGAATATTATGATTATAACAAAGATAATTTTTTGGACGTAGATGAGGTAAGTGTTTTACAGTAATTAAGGAATTAAGGATAAAACGATTAAAAACTTACTGTTTACATGATCCTGTTTTGACCGTCCAGGATGGAAGAAGTGATTATTTTGATTTATTGAACTCCACACTAAATGAATACACAAAAGTTACAACGGTGATATCCCTACAACAAGATTATTTGGTACAAACCCTTGATATTCCCATCATACAGAAAAAAGTGAACATCAAAATAATACTGTGAATAATGCAGTTAAACAAAAAATTATGATTTTGCGCGTGATATTCCCTTGCTTTGCCATGTTCCAATTGCCTATAGGCACTTATATGCCTCTATAGGCTAATAGGATCCTCTATAGGTCGCCTATAGAAATTGTTCCAATTGCCTATACAAGCCTATGGGTTTCTATAGGATCCTATAGGTTGGCCTATAGACTTTTTTTGATATAAAAATCGTACAAACAAACCAACCATGAAGTAAATTCTTTATTATATGAGTATAGATATGAATATTTGACACTGACAGACTCACAGCGAACTCGGAAGCGAACTCGGAACTCGGAAGCGAAATATTCAAGCCTCAAAACAACATTCTTACCGTTTATTTCTTCATTATTTTGCTTAAATTCCGAATAAAGAGGTCCCTTTTATGTTTTTCATGCCAAAATAGTCGCTTCATCGCCCAAAATAAAATAACAAAAACACTTTGGCGACTTCGCCAAAACTGGGCCCATGCATATTTGCAATTTTGAGAGCAAAAAGCACTGCCAATCAAAAAGCTGATACGATCATTTTCACCAGTGAAAAAAGCGTACGACCAATCAAATCGCTGATACGATTTCGTCCGTCGTGGGACACGATTTTATTTCACTTGTTTACTGCACGGATTTCTGTATACTTATATAAAAAAAAAATTCTTCCATGTTCTTCAAACAATTCTCGTTGAGAGATCCTATTTTTATCCCAGACATTACCTTCGAAATATTAATTTTAATTGCAGATTCAGCTTTCACATTGTAACAGTCAACTTTTATGCAGCCAACAAATTCCCATTTCTTTATATTTGTTGATGTAGGTTTTAAACCTGCTCGATACAGAATTGGATTTTTCTCCGGATAAAGAAGACGTCGTTAATATGTAAGGATATTGATAAAGATATGCAAAGAACATACCCTGTACTCAAAAATAGTTCTACGACAATTGTCTCATGTCCCACTGTATTTTTAAATAATAATGTAACTGAAATACAATTTGACAAGAAATGCGTTTTCATTTTTTCTACCATACTTTAAAGCACTAATATTTACATTGTATGCAGGTTCAAGACCCTCGATTTGGACAAAGATGGTGACTGTAAGTACTCAATATTCCGAAATTAATCTGCTAAGGAATGCTAACACACTGGAATTGTTTTTCAAATTCCTTATTATGGAAATAGTATTGATAGTATTTGGAAATATTATGGAAATCCAATTTCTAGATCAACTGCCGTTTCCATACTATGGATATACAGGTACACGTAGTATGGGAGTATGGTGAATATAAAATGCATTTAGTGATGCAATTTTGATTTCCATAGTACGGAACTCGATTTTGATTTTCATAGGGCACGTTTGACCATTTTTGCATGAGTACGGCGCGAGTAGTGAGCTTTTAAACAATGTATTTTACAGTAATTGTCGCAGTTTTTAAAGGCTATTCCTGCCGCATTTATCCAAATGTGGTCAAACGTTGTATAGTCCGTAATAATTTTGAGGTACTCTTTTCAATGTCCTCTTTTCATTTTTTTAGTGCAAAGTTTCACTTTGCAACTATTGTGATTACAGATTATAAATTCACATAAGTGATTCAGATAGGCATAGATAGATGGATAGATAGATAGATTGATAGATGGATAGATGGATGTATAGAGTAAGCAATCCGGGGGGAGCTCACACTTGATGTTCTCTATTAGGTTATATATAATTCAAGGGCTTATTATCACTTTTTCAAACATTGAAAAATTATTATTTTTAGCTACAGTTGCGCGTTTTATATTGTTTGCTGTCTGTTTAATGGAAACGTTGGGAAAGGTTGAAAAATGACCCGCCTAATCGGCCCTACAATATATTTCATATCGTAATGAATTTTCCTTTCGCCAATGATGATTCGGGCTATTTCACCCCCCGTAGCACGAATTTCTGCAAATCAATGCGCATATATAAAATAAACATGGCGATATGAGTGCATGCCGAAATTTAGGATTTAGGATTGGCATATATTATTTGGGTTGCAGTTGTAACGATATTCTATTTCAGTGTACGACTATGGTCTATGGCTATGCTCAATTAATCTGAGGCACGAGTTTTGCCATAAATATGTCCCAATATTGATGTTGACGATTTCAAAATATACAACAAGACCTATCGAAAATGTTGTTCGCGATTTTGTCGGCACTGTTAGACTTGGTAGGTTTTCTACACTTTAAAAACATCTATTACAGACGTGTTCCTGGCGTACATTTCTAGAGACTACTCCATAAATCTGTGTGAAATATATCGATTAATAATTTGAATGCACAAATCAAGCTACGAGCTATATTTCATTTGGTTCGCTACAGGGGTTGCTTGTTGTATTACTACTGCCTGGCAGTTTGTGAAACTCTGACACATCTGTTCATGCAACTGCAATAGAAATGTTATAAAACTAGAAATACATGCATGCAGAATCCCTCGCCCATTTGAACCAAACAATTTACTCCCCAAAAGTTATTGTAACATGAAGTGCCGAATCAATAACTGTAACCATGGTAACACGCAACACTGTATATTTCTTTTATTTTAATTTGTAAAAAATATTGATATTTTGTACTTTTAACTATAAAATTATCATTATAAATTGCCCAACTATATAAAGTGGGTATGCTATTATGTACTCTTTTAGCTTTGATTTACTGTAACATTCAACCTTAGACGTTCACAAAACGTTTCGAAATTTTCATAAAACTTCAACTGCTTTTCGAGCAGTATTTTTATACTTCGAGATTTAAGTATAATTTTCTGCTGGCTGAGGAACGAAAGAAGCGGAAAATGTTTTCTCACACACTCCTGGGGGCCCGATATAATCGGGCGGTGCGGGTTAAGGAAGCACATTTTTGTTGTTGCTTCCGCTATGCTTGACGTTCTATAATAAAGAGTGTTTTATTATATATATTTTTGATCAATCCTACTGTTTTTTCTGGCGATGGAAAAGTCGGGACGATCTTCTAAAGAGTCTTCTCGTGCTATGCAACGGCTCGAACCGTACAATAAAAGCCCGGGTTCCCGTAGGGAGAAAAATAACGAAGAGGCTACCAGCCGTAGCAAATCGCGAAGCGATTCTCGTTCGTCGAAGGATCGTGAAGAAAACGTTCAAAGCGGTGATCGTAGCCAGCATGAACTAAGTGTTCGTAGATCCAGGTCACCAGAAGAACCGCCTGGGCGAGGGAATTACTGAGCCAACAACGGGGAAATGTGGAGGATTTGAAGCGGCTAAAGTCGGAAGTCGCGGAAAAATCCAAGCGTGGTTCGACAGTATTAATAAACGACAGCGAATTCGAAGGAGTTTGAACCGGAGTTTCGTTTTGATGGGAATAGAAATCAATATTGAATAAGAAAGGCGGTGGAAGAGAGTAAAACGTTACGAGGCGCAAAGAGAGCCGAGGCTTAGCGGTCGAAGGCGAAAGATCAGCAGCGAGCGCCACGAAGGCCAACTGGCCAAGTCAGAGTTGAAAAATTACACCTTTTTTATGTCAGAGCGGGAAAGTACTCGCCACGTGAGACGGGTGTCACGTGTTTTCGTTGCGGGCGTCCAGGCCACATCGCAAGAGAATGCAGTTAGCTGTTATGGCTTGCATGGGTACAGCTGTTATGACAATTATGTACCGGTTTGTTTTGGATTGCCCAGCAGTGATTGCTGGGGTGTTTTTAGTGCAGTTATTGCATGTGAACGGTGTGAGCACAGCTCATAGCACAGCTGTCATAGCATGGGTACTCCGTACTCTATTGTTAAAGTTGGTGTAATTTTTGGTTCACCGTTGTCCAGACTGATTTAGCTACGACATTGTAGTCTGTTATGTTCATTCATAAAAAAAAGTCCGGCTAGAACTGTGATTCACCGTCTTGACAAAGCAACACTGGATATTTTATTCCATATTAACATGTACTGGCGTGCTTGGGGAGAAGTCCCTTTCCTGTATTCAATTGTACGATATGTTGTTATTATGAGTTAGATGGGTTATTTCGTGCAGCTGTTTTGGCTTGGCACTTGTGGCCGTCATGGCACAATTTCACTGGCACCAGAGACAAGGTGGATGGCGGACTGCCAGTACAAAGAATAATTACATTAAAGAATTGTTAGACTCCCTTTTGCTAGTGACTAAGTCTATGCAGACAAAAGAACAGGCATAATAAACTTGTAGAGGTGCTCTATCGTTGTTAGGTTGCAGCGGATGGCTGCAGCTGCTCCCAGCAGTGTGTGAGAAGTATAATTTTCTGCTGGCTGAGGAACGAAAGAAGCGGAAAATGTTTTCTCACACACTCCTGGGGGCCCGATATAATCGGGCGGTGCGGGTTAAGGAAGCACATTTTTGTTGTTGCTTCCGCCATGCTTGACGTTCCCCATCCACCCACCCGGTTGTTACTTGCTCTATAAATTACAGTACTCAGGTTGAGTAGTGTTAGTGTATTAGTATGTTGTATGTAAATATTAATAGTTGTGTTAACAAATAAAGGTCAAGCTTGCGGCGGATGGCTGCAGCAGCTCGAGAATGGGTTTTTTTATTTTTCTCTAACGTATTTGAGTAAATACTAAAATACTTTTAAGATCAATCAATGGTATATTGACCACACAGAATGCTATCTATGCATTTGCAAATTCACAAACTATATTGTATGCTATAAATCGGAAAGCAAGTGTGCAAAATAGACACTTTAATACCCGTGTAAAACTCCTTTTTCGGTCTTTCGACTGTTTTTCTAAATTTCTTCTTGTGGATTTGTCCTTTAAATACTTTATCTTGTTTTGGATACTTTTTGATTTGTATTTAAACTATTTATTATGTCCCGACTCCTGAGTATTATAAAATGAGTGCAAAACTATTTTCGAAAAAAGTTTACAAAATGGCGGTCTTCTACTCTTCTCTATTTAACAATTAGTCGCCGAAGGCGAGGTGATTACAAGCCTATAGTCACTGAGCCGAAGGCGAAGTGACTATAGGCTTGTAATCACCGAGCCTGAGGCGACTAATTGTTTTAGTAGAAATTTCAAAGAGAAAAACAAACACAGAAAGTTATGAGGTCAGTTGAAAAGGCTACAGGACAAAATTCAGCGCTTTTCTCAGCGGCCGGTTATTAAAAACATGCCGGCAAAAGACGAGTGTCAAAAATATATCGAAAAAACAAACAATTTCGTGAGAAAAATACTTTGGAAGGGCTCAAATACAAAGTAGAATGGTTTTAAATATATATCACAGCTAGGTGTTTGCTGAATATAACGATATAAATGAGGATAAAACGAATAATTTTCAAAATAAACACTTGAGTGGTTGAGCCGTACGGAAAAAGTTTTATACATTTCAACAGCGAGAAAACGCTGCCTTTCGTGGAAGAAAAATAGTGTATTTGTTATTGCTTACCTTTAAAAATGTCAAAAATATATCCTCCTTTAATTTAGCGGCAGTTTTTTTTCATTTAAAACTTCGAATCAGGCTCAAAAAACGATTTTTGTTTTAAATTCGGCAGCTTGCGAAGAAGCCATTTTGAAAAATAGTGATAGTCACTGACCAGTGACTATCACTTTTTAGAGGCTCAATTTGGACCAATCAGAATGCAGGAAAATCGATAGTCACCTGGAAATTTCTACTAAAGACTATTAGACATTTTTCCAACATAAAATATATAATATGCGTGCAGCATAGCCGGTGAACAGACGTGCTCTCGATCGCAGGAGAGTTGATTTATGGCCAGCGTATTGAAATATACGAGGAAACATATTTCGTTCGCTTTCTAATAAGTCCGTGGCAGTGAATAAAATAATAAATAGTAAAGCGCTCATATGCTGAAATTGACGGAATCACGGCTGCGTGCTAACGAAAAGAATTGAATTTGTTGGAATTTTAAAACAATATTCAATAAAAGTAAACACTATTTACAGCACAGCCACAGGGTGCAGAGGAGTCAATTTCGATTAGAAAATAACCTATTACCTTGTTGATTATAATCTTTGATAGCAGAGTACGATAAAATTCCAATACATACAGTAAACATGTCTTAAAGTTTGAAAATCGACAAAAACAAACCAAAATAATAAAAAATATTTCTAAAATATATAAATTAATAAATACTCCGCTGCCCGCATTACTGCAGACTCGTATTCTCCGAAAGGAACGAACATCGCTCGAAGGGCGACGAATATTGTAAGCCAATCATTCCGGGAAGTGCGAGCCCACAGTAATGCAAGACAGCGGAGTATATTAATTTTGGTTGATGTTACATGAAGTAACATGAAGTACGATTTACCATTTCGACGACAAGGGTATATTTTATGTGTTTTTATATGGTAATACGGATTATATTTCACTAATTTTATAACGACTATCAAAGATTATAATCAACAAGGTAATGGGTTATTTTCTAATCGAAATTGACTCCTCTCCACCCTGTGTTTACAGTGCTATTTATAGAAAGCGATAGACTCATGCAAATGCTTCCGCTTTAAAGGAAATGTCCTTTCGAATGATTCGAAAAATTTGAAATTTCCTTTTGAATGAGTTTTGGAAGAAAGTCATTTGGTACAGTTACACACTGAACAATGAATTACAAGCGCGAATAATTCAGTCATTCAAATAATTTATATTTAAGAGTTGCAAGAAATTACAGCTGTGTTACCTCTATTAAGCTCTTTAACTATAAATATTTTGCATTTAAATTCGAGTATAAAAATGACTCTGTTGTGTAAAAATGACTCTGATCAGATCTTCTGTGATAAGCGTGCATATTGCCAAATCCATACCATATTCATTTGCCTATATGATCAGAGCTTTACCCCATGAACTTTGCACTATCCTTGGGATCTCTGAGTTTATTTTGTCGTCTCTTTACACTCGATTCCAGTCTATTCAACAGCTTCGAAATGGCTAATTCTCAATGGTAGTTTTTCGTTCGGAGTGAAACGAATACATTGCCACATTCGTTTTCCATAGTGACCACTATAGCGATGCGAGAATTTGTTCAGTTTCTGAGTTCGATGATTTTGGAGGAAAAGTACTGTAGACTATGGCTATGTATTACCTATTAGATACGTGTATTAGGGGTTTTAAGCACATGGTGTTCCAAAATCTAAGTCGATTCAGATGATAAATGAGTGCAGACTTAAACCAGTCGCGTGCTAACGTGCAACCAATGTTGGTGTCTTGTCTAGATGGAAGACATGTCCCTTAAATACAATAGGAATTGAGGATATTAGCCCCTTCCTGATCTCAAGTCTAGTTTAATTTACATGTAGTTGGGCAATATATACTTATGTTTTTTAATGAGTGAGGAAAGCTTGTCAGTCACGTGTAGACATAATTTATGTGAAGCATGAATAGTTTTGTGAGTCAATTTGTAACTAAGATAGACTTGCATGTCAATTGCTATTATAATAATACCTTATGTACGTTTTATTTCCAACTAGTGAAGATTAACATGGAAGAATTTCAGACGAATAACGTTAACGGAATGGTTAAATTTGTTGCTCGTACAAAGCGAAATAAACCTTACACGAAGAGCAGAAATAGCAATCAAACCTGGTTGGAAACAGACAGGAACAGCGAGAGAACTTTGCAATCATTACGACAAAGGTGGGATTTATCATACTTTCTATATAGTTTTAAGTGCAAGGAATTTTAAGTTAATTGAAGTACGCTTCAATTAATGTAGCATGGTTTTTAATGTAATTTACGTTCCCTCCTTTTAGGCTTCAGAAACTGACACAGCTACCTGTGCTACTTTTAAACGCTAGTGAGAGCCTTCAGGTATCCATTAGGTTATTTCAGTTGATAACATTACTTTGTTGTTCTAGTCTAATTTTGCTTATTTTCTTGCCGGACTGGTTTCACTGATATAAATTCCCAGGGGTGAGATGCCTCTTTAGAAAGTGTAGGAAAATAAAAACAAGGGGGGCACTCTATAAGCTGGTTCTATCAAAGACTATCATCGAAGTTTTCATTCACGCATGATCAAAGTCTGTTGCAGTGCAAAGTGCAAACTTCTTTTAAAAGCATAATTTTAATTCAATGTTCTTTGTACCTTGCCATCTTAAGGGCTTCCTTTTCTGAGCCCATTTCCTTGGAATCAGACAGCTCCTGAAATTCCCACTTCACCTGGAAGTGATAAAAAATAAGAAGAAATAGATGCCACTAGCTAGATTGGTTTTGTTTTGACTATTTGTGTCTTCTTTCGCCAACTTTCACAAGTTTACTTAAACATTAGGTGGTCAGTTATGGTCCAAGAGGACACTACAATTGTCACATGGACAGTGACGATATTGATACGGAAAAGAGATGTTGTCATTTGGATGATTATGAGTCATCTGATTGCCGCATTTGTAGGTAAGATACTAGGATTAAAAACACACATACACTGGATTGTCAATTGATACAATTGTCACAAGGAAATTACTGCGAGGTATAGGGACTTCTGGGTTGTATATACTGTATGCTCACACTCCTCGACTTATTGTAATTGTTATTATTTTCTGTACATCTAAGTCTAAAGCCTTCATCTGCATTTTGTGCCTGCATACATGGGCAATAGATTTATATTCTGTGTCAATGGGCTGTGATTTGTATTTTACGCATTGCGTACATTTGCCAAGCCTGATGGAATGTCGGGAAACGAATATCATATATTTTCCTCACTCCAATATAAGCGATTCATTTTGTATTCATATTTAGTTTGTCATGCATAGCCTGAACAAACGTGACAGGCACACTACCGGGGGTTTTGAGCCGTAAGTTGAACGGTTCTTATAGTTTTGGGCCAAGAAACATGATACTCCCAGTTTGCGTTAGGCGCCACGCACGTTTGGATTTGGCCATGTTATAGAATTTGTTGTAAAAGTTTTTTGGATTGAAACTTCGTCTACAAAGAGTGTTTTAAACGCCATATAAAGGGGTTCTTTAGCGAAGATCACACGTTTTAAGGGGCAAAAGTTATGATTGACGAAAGCGAACTCGAACTGGTGAACACTGCCAAAATATTAGGTGTGACTATATCTAATTATTTGCAGTGAGTCGACCATGTCACCGATGTCATCAAGAAGGCAAATAAGCGTTTGTATTTTTTTATTCTGCTCAAGCTTGCGAACGTCCCTGCTCGTGATATTATCCGATTCTACTGCACTTGCATCAGGCCACTACTCGAGTATTGTGCACCAGTATTCCATCACGCTCTCCCCGAGTATTTAAGTGACGATCTTGAACGTATTCAAAAGCGTGCGTTTTCTATTGTTTCTCCAGCTTTATCCTATATGGACAATTTGACAACGCGCCATTTCAACACTCTAAAGGACAGGCGCCAGAAACTTTGTACTAAACTATTTGAGAAAGTTATGTCAGATTAAGATCACAAGCTTCACCTTCTACTACCGTCCAAATACATCCCACTACTGCATAACCTAAGAAACGGCGTACTTTTGATATTCCAGCTACAAGAACTAACCGTTCAGGAAATCTTTTATCGTTTCTATGTCAAAAGGGTAGTGTAGTTAAGAAACGTTCTATCCATTTTTAACATTTTATATAACAATAATTATTCATCTCTACATTCTATTAACGACTTTAGGATTAAAGATACCAGTTAATTACTTATTGTGATCTCAGTGTATGTGTGTATATATATCTTGTGTGTGTGTATATATATTTATATATATTTGTATGTATAACAGTTTAACTATTTGTTTTGTTGTAATTTTTACGCAATTCAGCCTTTTAGGCTGCGATGTAAAATCTTATTAAACTATCTATCTACCTATCTATCTATCTATCTATCTATCTATCTATCTATCTATCTATCTAAGGTACTGGATATATAATAGTTTCAAAATGCCCACTGCATGCTGGCCGAAACATTGCGTATTCAGAAATTATTAAATAGGCTAACAATACTTCTGTTGTTTAGATATTTAACAGTGTTGTACTTTTTAAATGAAGTTGAAGAGGGGGGAGAAACAGCTTTTCCTCTTGCTGATAATGAAACGTACGATGAAGACGTGAGTTATTTTATATTATTAAGAATATTTCACAAATAAATAATTTCACCGTCGTCTGCTTGTTATAGCACAGATAACATCAGAAAGTGCATGGTAAGAACAAAACGGTGGCGCACGAAACCCGGGCACTGATGTTCTTACCACGTTATGACGTCCTCGGTATTTACAGTATAACTGAACAAATAATTTTTGTAATGTTTTAGTTGTCGAGGAATTACACCATACGTTACGAGTGTAATGTAGTTGTTTGGCGAATGTATCACACATTAAATGCATAATAAAATAATAATTGAAATCAGTTCTCGCATGATATCGAGAATCATCAAGACCTCAGCTTGCGTTGTCCGCCTCAACTTTCAGCTTTGGCAGACAACGCAAAATTTGGCCTTATTAATTCTCGATATCATGCTCAACATTAATCAATAATTGTTTATTTTCTGTATAGGCCAGTAACCAATCAAAACAGTGAATTGATGAGAAATGCATAATATAATTGATTTTGTCCAAAGGTAGCATATAGAGACGAGAAAAGAGTTTGCAATGTTGGTCGCAATTGCCACCAGTCAAATCTTCGTGTGAAGCCTGAGAAAGGTAAAGCAATCTTGTGGTACAGCCATGAGATAAACGAAGACACAGGATGGATGGGTGACGCTGATCCGTATGGTGTCCATGGTGGTTGTGATGTGAAGAAAGGTAGAAAGTGGATTGCAAACAACTGGATATCTGTCAGTGAAAACCGCAGTGATGACGTCAACTATTGGATTAAAAAAATGCAAAATGCAGGTAATTTTTAAAGTTAGGTTGACTATGACTAAGTTTCAAGATTAATTTAAAAGTATTAACCTGATCTTAAGGCATGCATATATACAGTATTATATACCATGGGCGAACAATTAAATTCCATCGCCATATACAGTTTGAAAAAAGATTCGGAGAATAGTCCGAAAACGCACTTCTTGAAAAGCCCAACACAAAGACTAAGATCAAGATGAAGTTTAGTAATCTGATATTTCGACTTGACTCCAAAGTCTTCTTACCGTTTAGAACCATGCAGTATTTAATTTACATATATGGTAATTTTTCCTGGTTGATATTTCTGCATTCTACATTGGGGTATAAAAAAGGTAGATCGCACAGTATCGCAGTTTGTATATAAATTATATATATATACATATATGATTTCGGAATCATGATTTCGAATGAATGTCACACAAAATGCCCGACCGGATTATGCGTTTTATGCTTGATTTAATCTTCAAGATAACGTCAGAGCGCACATAGCTTCACTCTAACTATGAATTGATAGAGTTTCATTTACTTCTGAGAATAAACAAAAGTGTAAACTGAACACTGCCTAATGAAGTCAACGTTCTTTCACGTACAGATGGATGTTTAGCAAGCGGCAAATATGTTGAACTATTTGTAAGATTGGTTTGGTTGAGATGGATACAGTATAGCCTGCGTGGCAGGCGTTCTATTGTGGGGGAGGGAGTTTTGTTTAAAGCGCGCGCTTTTTCTACGCAGGCCACGCAGGCTAGATACAGTATAACTCTTGGGGGAGTTTATTTGCCTACGCCGAAATTTTTCACAAATACCGTATGGCATTTATACAGGATTATTTTGCATTATATAGGATAATTTAGCATTATATAGCATTATTTAGCATTATATGTAATATATACAAACCGCACAAGAGGTCTTTATCAGATTTAAAACATCGAGGCGCAGCCGAGTGTTTTAGATGTGATAAAGGCCGAACTGTAAGGTTTGTATATGACTTCTAAAATGACTCGTTTTGTACGCTCACTGGCGTTGGAATTTTGAAGATTGATGTTATCTACGCTGTAAAAATTGAAGGAGAAAATTTGAGCAAGTCTATATCAAATATATAGATCCGCTACGGGTCATGAGTTTCCTTTGTATTTTTCCTATGAATAATTAATGAATTTTAGAAAGTATTATATAGCATTATATAGCATAAATATGGATTATATAGGATTATTTAGCATTATATAATATTATTTAGCATTATTTAGGATTATATAGCATTATTTAGCATTATATAGCATTATTGCATTTCATTTCTTATATTTATAGATAGCAGTGCAGTACGAAAACATAAAACCAAGTCTAATAGTGAAAATAAAAGCGGTGTCTTTGATGATTTTTTGCAAGCGGTCGAGTCAGAAAATACGAGGAAAGAGCAAGACATTAACGCAATATTCGACACTCCAGAACATTCTGATGTTGAAAATATAGAAAACAGAGAAGAACTGTGAGGTCTGGATTTCTCTTTTAATACAGAAATGAATGTAAAGGAATGGTCCGCACGTATACATAATTAGTTTTCTCCTATAGAAAGTAAAACCAATAGATAAAAAATTTCATTAATTTTGACGTATAGGGATTTTGTATATTACCTGAAGTAATTTAAACTGTACTCTGTATAGTTTTAGAAACTGTAATATTTATTTATATTTTACTATAATTTAATTTAAGCGTCTTTTGTACACACATTAATTTTTTACTCTGCATATTTATACCTCGTAGGTCGAACTCGGTAGTAAAATAGATTGTTTTCTTTATTTCGTTCTAACGTCACGTAATATTTTTTTGTTTTGTGAAAAACATGCACCGCATTTGTTTAATTTCTCATTGCTTTCGTTCGTGATCCCGGATATTGTACTGCGTGATGATGATGATGAAGTTGACCTATGTGATTTACTGGATACGTTGACAAGAATAAGGCTAGTAGCTCAAACCTGGCGAAAAATGTAGTTGCTGCTGTATTGTGTGAAATCACATACGTCAGGAGGAGAATCGGATCGTGTGAAAAAATTTTCGGTCTTCGAATTTCAAATAAAAGGGCTTCAAATAGAAAATGAGAATCTACCGGTTCTAGCTTTAAACCTTGGTCATGCGAGGATGAGAGTTAACGTTAGCATTAGGGAGAGTTTGCACGAGAGTTTCAACAACTCTCATGCCCAGGTCAAACGAGAACAAGAGTTGCATGAGAGTTGACTGGATTCTACCATGGGTACCGGTCAAACGAGCAAAAACTCTCATCAAAATTTGAATTAGTTCAAAGTTGATGAGACAAGAGAATTTCTCTGTGTACGATCTTCCGTTTGAACCCACATGTCTTCATCACTCGAGTCTGCGCTATCACTTTGAATAGAAGGTATTTTCTTCCCATTTCCTTCCTTGATGAGACCATGCGTACCGGATCGACTTTCATCAACCCTCATTCTCGTTTGACCGGGGCTTAACGTTGATTATCACGGACCGGTTTTTGAATCAATGGAATTCATTATTTCCTCAGTCGCGTATGAGAAGAATGCTTCAGTGGCACCCTATTGCGCGATAGTGCTTAGTGAAACACACCTTTTTGTTCTACAAGAATTGCTAATCGCGCCATCCGTCCTATACAATCGGAGAGAGTTGCTGCAAACAGTGGTTTTGATGTTTTGTGGTAAGTTAATTTTTAGCGTCGTTCACGATTATGTTCACGATGTATGATTAGTTGTGTTGTGTTGTGTTGTGTTGTGTTGTGTCGTGTCGTGTCGTGTCGTGTCGTGTTGTGTTGTTGTTGCACTTGCACAATTTGTAAAACATCAAGGCTAGTTTACGTATATTACTGATGAACTGCAAACCTTTACTTAAATGTCGTAAAATTCATAATAATTCCTATTTTTTCCCCTTCATGCATAAGAATATTCCCTGCAAAGGAGCTGTAATGTAGAGGTAAACTTGAGCAGTGACGGCGAAATGTTGGATTGGTTGGGGGGACGGTAAGGCTAACTCTAGGGGTCAAAGGTTAATTTGAGTAATTGGATTGTAGACGTAGAAATATATGAACTGAAAACATTGTTGTATTAAGACTTGTATGATAGAAGTTTGCCGCATGAGTAATTGGGTCGTAGGAAAATATATTTCTTGCAAGAAACTACGACTGAAAATACATAAATTTTTCAACATTTTCTATACCACCTAATGTAAATCAATAATATTGCATAAATACGTACTTGTGTTTTCTATCGTCCAGAGTCCGGACACCGTTTTGTTTCATTTATTGTTGTAATTGCAAGCTAATTAATAAATATTTTTAATGACTGTGTTAAAATGTTGGATGTGAAGCTCAATGTGTATGAAATGTATTCATATTTTAAGAAAGTTTTATACTATTATCAAAGTTTCTTTAACGACAAAGTACCTCAGTGTTTTTGTACTGGTTTATACTGCCATTTTTAGGCTGATTTACAATATGAATGTTCTTTTGAACAAAGTAGAGTCTGACAAAATTGTGTGTGAAATGCAAACCTAATTTTTGGGCTGGTATACAATATTAAAAGTTTATCTGAAGAAAGTACAGTTTGGTCAAAGTGTGTGAAGTGTAAACCTATTTTAAGATTGGTTTACACTTTGAAAGTTTCTCTGAACAAAGTACAGTTTGATCTATTAAGTAGTTGCGTGAAATGTAAACCAATTTTAAGATTCGATTACACTTTCAAATTTACTGTCAACAAAGTAGAGTATGGTTAGTTAATTTCTGATATGTAGTTTGATCCTATAAAGACACGCAGGCATGAAAAATTCTACAAGAACTTCGACGTTTCAAGCGAAGGTCCTTCGGCGCTCGAAGCGTCAAACTTTTTCTCTAATTTTTCATGTAATTTAATTGATCTAATTTAAGTTTGCCCTGCTGGGTTCTCACAAGTTGCGCGTCATATATGCATGATAAAAAATTGTTAAGGTTTTTCACTTCAAACGTATCGTAACGTAGCGCAACAGGGCCTTTTTTAACTAATGTACTGGAGGGGCCAAAGCCCCCCCAGCTCCCATGTTGGCCCCCCAGTAAGCTATTTTGGCCCCCCCAGTGAAGGTCCCTTTTTTTCAAAATGTAACCAAAAAAGGGGAAAAAACTGAGTTTAGAGGAAAGTTATGGTATTCTCACAACAAAACCTGGCTCCGTTTAGACGGCATATATCAAAAATTGTCTCTGAAAATGCAGGAAATCAAGCCACAGAGACTCAAGAATACAAAAATTTTCTGGGGGAGGACCCCCAGACCCCCTTCAATTTCCCGCACCTGTAATACACCACCTACTTGTTACGTCCCCTTTCGATGATGGCCCCCCCACTAACGATTTCTTAAAAAAGGCCCTATAGCGCAATGCATTTTCTTTTGCGCCGAAGTCATTAGTTCTACCCGAGTGCTCAGAAAAACAGCCTTGAAAGTCAACGACATGAAAAGTAACAGTAATAAAACTGCTATAGCGAAGTTCTTGAAAATCTCAGCTCAGAATAATCTCAGCTCAGAGTGACTGCATGGTGGCATAGAAATGAGTGGAATCTTCAAATCTTGAATTATGTGCGATTCTGCGAGTTGCAATCCCTTTTTGCAAGCCTCGAGCCACTTCGCGACCCATCATTTATGTTTCTTGCTACCCTTAAGTTTTTGTACTAAATTTTAAAGATTTAGCTAGAATGCGTATACACATATCAGTAGTACACTACTGATTATTAACAGTTTAGACCTAATAAGTCTTCGTCATTCCGCGCCCATTTATAACTTGTTTATGTTGTTATAGTTCAGGTGCATTGTGGTCCACAAATCCGTTATTTTTGAAGGAATATAGTCTATATATATTTAGTAGTGTACACTAAATTCCAATGGTATAATTAGTAGTGTACACTAGAAGATAGCAAGGTTGGTTTTTAATACAACAAAAATAGACTTCGCAAAATAGAGCAACCCCCTTGAAAAGACAATATTGAACATCAATTCCGAATACTGGATCGTGACTGGATGGCACTATTATTATGCTAAGTACTATGCAAGCCAAAGATTCATGGACAAATGACTGTTCGCGTGAGTACCTGCTTGATTGTTTAAAAAACTTTGGTAAAGCATGTTCAATTATTCATAACATGGATTGCGTATAGACACCCACAATAATAAATATTTTGCTGCTGTCTAAGCGATTCATTTGCTGCAGAACGATATTAAGATGGTCTTGAATTTTCACTCCTTCGAAAAAGAAGAAAGCTCAGTGAAGGAGGTTAGTATCTGGTATATTTTTCAGTTTTCTCATAACATAGTTGTGCATGTGATTATAATTTCTCCTCCGACTACGTTCAAACGAATTCGGTATCGTATACGAAAATTCGTCCGGTTCCAGTTGTTCACAAGGGAATTCGTATACGTCCGATTTCATCCATTCCATGTATACGCAAGACAGAATTTCAGTAGGATTCCGAATTCATCTACTTCTGTGTGAAAGGAGCTCCAGTAGCATGTAAAAAGAGCGCTTCTTTTTTACTCTACCAAACATAACAGGTTATCGCCAGGCATTCCCGCTTCTTTCTGTATAGTAGCATTGCTGATCAAGAAGAAAAGGGCCTTGCATGCTGGATCACTAGGAAGCAGGAACCTCAGAGCAGGGGGCGCTGGGGGGTTTTAGGCCCCAAATAATTTGTCATGCATGTAGTGATTTCTAGTAGAATACACATATAGTTAAACACATTATGATTTTGAAGAAAACATTATATATACAAGATCTCTTCCATTCTTAAGGCTTATTGTTTACTTAAATCTAGCAGGGAATCGTCCGACTTTTTGGCGCTACTTTTCAGGTTTTTTTAAAGTATTAATGTTTTAGGTATTAGATTATTATTAGGTATTTTATTCTCTTCTTCAGTCTTGTCCGTAAATACTGAATCGTTGCGTAGGTACCATCGGCAGGTTTGGCGGTCAGCAGCTTTTCGTTCGACCAAATATTTGAAAATAATTCTTGTGACATTGCATTTCAGAGACTGTAGATTTTAAAATTTTCTGGGACAGCACGCCCCCATACCCCCTAAAGGTCTCGCTCCTTCAGCACTCGACATTAGTGTCACTGCGCCCTCGAATATATGTAGCCCCGTTTCTCCCCCAATCCAAACAACGCTCCCAGGCTGGGGAGAACAGTTTATAACTAAGTGCATGAGTTATCGAATGCAAATAAAGTTAGTTTATAGTTTAGGGTTCCTCCTGTAGTAACACTGGACCAATATGGACCCTAAGGGAGAACACTTTAGTCTATAGGTTATAAGAATACGGTACTTTAGGTTTCTATTTTAGTAACCCTTACGAAAATTATAAAATATAAAAATGTAAATTCCACATGTGAAATAGTTTTTCACATATTATGAACATTTACTTTCACGAAATTCGAAATTTTACTTTCACGAAATTCGAATTCATGTGCATTTTCACATGTGAAATGTTCCAATTCCACACATAATTTTACATGCGAAAATGATATGTAAAATGTTCGTAAGGGAAGACTGGTTTAGATTGATCGAGTTATCAGATAAATTGTTAGTTTCGGTTAGAATATATTTCCTTTTGTTTTAACATTGGACCAATAAGGGAGGGATGGTTCTAACTGGACCTCTAGGTTCTAGGGAAAGCAGTTTAAAACTGTTGGATGGATATATCCAGCATAAATAATGTTAGTTTAGTTTCGGTTTCCACCTGTAGTAACACTGGACTAATAAGAATTTACCTTTACAGTGTACTGGATCTCTAGGGAGTACAGTTGAAACTTGTAGAGTCATGTAGTATAGGCAAAGTTAGTTTAGAAAATCTAAATAAGGTGGCTCGATACAGTTTTCAAAAATTCAGGTGTCCAACACTTTGACAGATTTTTAAACTCCGTGTTTTTAGGTTTTATTCACCAGGTATCGGGGTTTTCATATATTTTGATCTTTATACTTTTCATTTTTTTGAAAAAGGCAAATAATTTTTTTTTGGCATTACAGCATTTTTTAGTTTTGGTTTAATGAAATATTTTTTCGTTGCAATACAGCGTGCAAAATTGGAACATAGGTAATCGGTCATTGTTTTTCAAAAATGAAAGTTTTTAATGACGTCAGCAATTGACATGAAAACGGTATATAACATGCGCGATGACGCGAGATGGCGCAAGCGACTCGCAATGTCAGGTAGTTTTGGAAGTTCTTTCGTTTAATATACCTGCGCCCATGAATGGTCAGGCGAGTTTCTTCAAATTGCATAAAGATTTGTTTTCGCGATTCTTGCATAATGGATCTTATGAGAATTAGTGTATCGAGCCACCTTAAAGACAACAATATTCTTTGTGTTCTAGATGTCAATATTAACGACGTTTGGAAAAGCATGCTGTATTATACTTGCTGTTCTGCAATGCTCCGTCTGTGCTTTTGATGGCTGCAACACGGATTCATTAAACATGGTCCGAAATCTCTATCATAGATGCAGATTGAGGTCACGTGTTATTGCGAGTCAGCCAATCAGCAGGCCGATCGAATGTCACATGAAGTGTATGAAAAACTGCGGTTGTCTTTCTTACAATGTTTGTAATGGCGGCAAATTGTGTGAACTAAATTCAGAGAAAAAAGAGAACAACATTTCTCTGTATGAAACCAGTGATGAATGCGATTATCATGAATTTAGCTTTAATAAAAAGGTGGGTTAATTATAGTTATGTCAGTTCTGTCGCAATTGTTCTCTCGATTTAGAGGTCTAGAATCCAGCATCTTTATTTGTCCTGCGTTACTACAGCAGGAAACCTAAACTAAACTAACTTTATTTAGACTCAGTTCTAAGCTGTTCTCCCTGGAAGTCCAGTAATAAGCTTAACTAGCTTGCGGTGCAGGCGTTCTGTTGTGGGGGAGCGGTTGAGTTTTGGCTTAGTTTCTTCTCATCTCGCATAATTGTTCTCGCGCGCGCGCGCTCTAAACAAAACTCGCTCGCACACAACAGAACGCTTGCCACGCAGGCTAAAGCTTAACCGACTCTATATTAATATACTTGATAGCTCTATCAGTTCTGTTTATTACCGCCGCTAGGTAATAATAAAAATATCAACATTTGAATACGAAAATTTGTAGAGGTAATGGACATAAGCTAAGGGCAAGTTGGTTAAATTTTGGTTCAGTTTGGATGAAAATGGGATGAGAAATTTCCGAAAGTTTGTCTTGTTTTCCCCGGCTGAACAGAACTGAATGCGTATTAGGGCACGTATAATTTTTGTTTTGTCAAAATCATTTATCTTAATTGTTTACATTTTGCTGCCAGACAAATTCCGATTATACAAAACATTATGTTCTCCATTGTGATTCAACAATGCATATCGCAATAGCGAAGCTCGAGCCTCTTGGGAGCTTTGACAAGCTTTTGCCTGCTAGAGAAACGTAAACAAGGCAAGGGGCCAAACCTTGACTTAATATGTTGGCGGAGGTATGCCATATTGAGTGCTCTCTAGTTTTAAACTCTTCTTACTAGACGTCCGATCCAGGTTAAAGTTTAGGGTTAGGATTGGGTTTAGGATTAGGATTGGGACAAGGTTAAGGATTGGGATTAGGGTATGTTTTTATGTAGGGTTGTTAATATGGAAATTTCGATGATAAATATTTTCTCAATTCCAGCAATCAAGTGGTTGTAAGGACCGCTGCTGCTCTACATCACAACCTTGCCTTAATGGTGCTCGCTGCCGAGCGTCATGTATGGAAAACGGTAGGCGATTTCAATGCGATTGTGCAGAAGGCCAAAATGGAGATAGATGTGAAAATATAGCCAGAAATTGTGCGTTTTACGCAAATTCCGCAAACCAAACTCAAGGTCTGCGCGTAATCTACACGCCCGACAAGACCCCATACCGTGCTTTTTGTTATTTTGGCAAATCTTGTACACATACCTTAGCCATGTCCTATTCAGTAGAAAACCAGCCGCTTTTTAAAAATCAACCGTTGACAAGCGACTACCCTGTGCTTGAAGACTCGCATAACTGGCAGAAGTATCGTTTAGGATTGGCGCGCATGACCGGTTTGCACGAGGGGGCCAAAAAATGGAAGCTCGCTTGTTCGTTTGACCAACTTGGCATGGATGGAAACAATCTACTCAAAGTGAAAATGCGAGATTTGGATCCGTTGGAGGTTAGCGGAGTAAATTGCCCTGAGGTCGAAAATATTCAAATTAATGGTCAAGGATGTGAGCTATGTGTAGTAGGTACGACTATAATTTTTTATGCGCAGTCCTAAAATTGTAATACGCAGTAAAAAATTCGATTCTCAGAATAATTATTGTGTGAAGGCATGCAAATACGTTGAGCGTGCTGCCCCTTACATTTGACTTCAGCCTGCTACTGTAGGGCATGGGTTAGCTGGGTATATACTTAGGTGGTCTATAGGGGCCGCGGACCCATGGGGTGGGGGGTGGCATGTGCCCTTCAGATGTTGCAGAGACCTTAGAAATGAGAATTTTTCTCGAGGGTGATCTCGTCGGACCCACCTACAATGCTTGTTCCTTACATTGTGCCATCACGAATCACTATATTTTTGACCAACCCAAAAATGACCCTGGGTATACCACTGATAGGTGCCCTTTTATGCGGTGCCCCCCTACTTTTGAAATGCTTCCTCGGCCTTTGGGCTGGTGTAACTCCCCTGTACTTTAAAACTCATTTAAGTAGAGTGTGGTTGGTTCTCTCCTATGCTTTGAGGGTCCTATGTTTTCCCTCTCTTACCAAAATTTAACCCTTAGCCATAAACCGGGCCCATGCACTACGATCTTAGTCGGCAGGTTTATGGTTTATGTGCATGGTATTTAACAAAGCCATTCCAGAGGAGCGAGAATAATGAACTCACAGATCATATCACCTAGCGTTTCGCGTTTTAACGTGCCTCTAAATCATAAATCGGACGACTAAAATTATAGCTTGTGCGCCCGTCTTTAGTTGTCGAGCACGTGTCATGAGCCTCTGGCTTAGGTGAATTGTCAACCACACTCTGTACAATCATGGCGAAGTCGTAAATTGGCAACCACACTCTGTGCAATCGTGACGGAGTCGTCAGACCAACCGTCTCTCACCTCTCAGATTATTGGTTTAATTAATTCTCGCTACGGACACGAGGCATTCATGTGGGAAGCGTCATGGTCAACACTCTGCCAAAAGTCGTGGATTTTCTCCGGGTACTCCGGGTTTTCACCCACAGGGAATGTTGACAGGGTGTGTTAGAATACGTATAGGAAAATCCCTTAAAGCACAGAAGAGAGCCAATCGAACAGTACTTTCAAGTACAGAGAAAAGGAGGGCCCGTGTCAGACACTACTCCACTCATGCGCCGAACTTAATTGTACTGATTAGATACGATCCTGGGGGGAAACAAGAGCGACAGTGATTCAAACGGCGTGCAAAATATGATGTGAGCGCATTCGCGCGGGAATTCTAAATACAACTCAGAAAATAAGTAAACATTACAAAGTGGCTAACATAATCCTAAAAAACTACAGTAAATTTTGATTTAATTTAGGTTTGGTACATGAGTGGAGCGGCGTATGAATCAATGTCGCTCCAACGTCGCATTATGCGACAGGCTCTGTCGAACATCTGCTGAACTTATGTCGCTGTCGTACCTAATTCATTCATACGTCGCTCTTCAGTCGCACCTTATTCGTCATTTTAATTCGGAGCATAAGTAGAGCGGCGTCATCAACCCTCAATCTCAGCGCAAAACGCATCTACCACCCGCGCTTCCATTTCAAGGAAAGCAGCATTTTTTTACATTGCGGGGCTAAAAATCTCAGAGGGTACAGTGGCACTAGAACCGAATGTTGAAGGCGTAAGACCTTTATGGGGGTATGCTCCCTCAGAAAATTTTGAAATCTAAAGAATGCCATTTCGTGCACTTTGGGAGAAGATTTAAGAGCATTGTCACAAGAATACTTACAAGAATACGTGCAAATATTTGGTAGAACTAAAAGTAGCTGACAACCAAATCTATACTGATCGTACTTACGCAACGAGTCATGAAATGATCATGAAATTGCGTCTTCTTTAAACCCGTCTATCATGCTATTTACATTACGTTCGGAAAATATGCATCCGCGGTATTTGTAGCTTATTTAGCCATCTGATCCAGATATCGAACAATTAAGTAACATCTGATCGTTAACAAATCACAAAAGCCCTTTATAGTTAGGTAAACTGGCGTATATATAAAAGTGTTTTCTTTAGTTTAACTTCTTTATGGTTCGCAAATTACTAGAAATCGCAATTTGTATGACAAATTATTGGGGGGGGGTAGGGGAGAGGCTTTGACACCCCTGCTGCGCGGTCCTGCATTTTTATGAAGTTCTTATTTTTTCTACCCTGTAGGTATCTCACAAGGAGCAAGTGCGTTGCACATGATGTACCATCATGTCGAATTCTGTCCTTCAGCAGTTCAGGTTTTACCCAAGCTATCCTGTCCAGGTGGATTGTTCAGTTATTTTGGCAACTATGATACCAACTGCTTAGACGATAATTTTTCATGCTCTAGCTCACCGAAGACTACCACTCAACTCTGGTTCATTCATTACGCGTAAAATAAACTACAGTCAAAACACACATAAAAGAACCATTGGATCAAAATAAACAGTGCAAGAACCACTCCAAACTAACAAACAGGTCGGTTCTTAGAGAACCAAAACTAACTTTCGTGATTTAGTAGCCATGCATACATACATACATACATACATACATACGAACTTTATTTAAAACACGGAATCTTTCACATTTTACGAAATGCTCTTCCGAAGACTCGTGTGTTATATAAAAACAAATAAAATAGTATAGAAAGAAATAAGTAGATCCATAATATCAGACTTTAGATTCACATAAAGCCATCCCGTCATCGAAGCCTAGGCCAATAAGAGTTCACAAAACAAGCCCAGCTAACGACGAAATGGGTACACAGAATAAGCAGTGTTGATAGAATTCTAGTGAAGAACTTAATTAATTCATTCATTTCCTCTTAAAAATTTCAACACTGCTTGACAACCTCATTTCAACAGGCAACGAATTCCAAATAACTGCTCTATTGTAAGCCAGACTACGCTTGAGGAAATTAGTGTTAGGTTTAGGTTTAGGTTTAGGAACACTAAGATTGATATGGTTGCCCTTAGTGTTGTATTCATGCACCCTCTCCCCCGTTGAAAATTGCTCCGAAAGATAGGAAGGGACCATATCATTGGTGGCTTTATACATTAGAACTGCCTTATTGATCCACCAACGGTATTCAAGATTTTGCCAACCTAATTGTGCTAGCACATCAGTCGATCTAGGTAATCGTTAGGTAATTGTTAGTTGTTAGGTAATTATATTAAAGAGATTTAGCAATTATCAGTTGAAACACTATACTATATTGATTAGAATATTGAAAGTGTTTGACTGTTTGTAAATGGAAATTTCGAGCGAAAATGATATACATATTTTTAAACATCCCCTCTGGCATGCAGGAATCGAACCTGCAGTCCTGCAATTCCGGTGCAGCGCTCTGCAAACTGAGCTAGCTGGAAATATCTACGTAATTTTCGCTCCAAAATAAGATGGCCAAAATTTTGAATATTGATTAGAATACACTTTAAAACACCTTAGCCCGCAGGCTAAGTTAAAAAGCACCTGCGGTACTTAATAAAATAAATATATATTAAAGTCATTTTATAATGGTAATTGCACTATAATGGAGTCGTGCGAAGAACCGAAAGCGGTATTCAATCAGGTAATTTATGACGATAAACCGGAAGCGGTATTCAATTAGTCTTTGTTTACAATTGGCACTTCCCACTGACCTATACTAAATGGACTGAGCGCTCGAGGTCAAAAAGTGTCCGCACCGTTACTGACGTCATATCGGTCCTCACGTCGATGAAAATTTCCGCATACCGATATTTTGCTAATGTTTGTGCTCGTGGACGAATTTGAATTTTTGAAATTTGACAAAGTTTGATTTTAAATTTTTTTTCAATTCTGTATTGCCTTTTTGCAAACTTTGCTGTTTTTGGTAAATATTTACTTGCTTCGAGTTGAGAACAACCTTTTCCAAGATAGGAGTATATTTTCCAGTTGCAAGTTTGAAAACAAATATTTTAAATAAAATGATGGTTTTGGTATGTTTTTATATATATTTACGGCACTTGAGCACACCTACAAATATATAAAGTATTGGTATTATGAGCTATTATTGAGATATTCGTTCTTATTTACAGTCATCTTTTGAAAGCAGTATGTTGTTCTTGATTGACACAACATAACTTTATTTTCACTATAACCCCCTTGCCTTGTTTACGTTTTTCTGGCAGGCGAAATTTTTTGAAAGTTCTCAAGAGAGCTTCGGTATTGTGATATGTATTGTTGAATCACAATGGAGAATATATTCTTTTGTATAATCGGAATTTTTCTGCCAGGAAAATGTAAACAAGGGAAGGGGTCTTATTTGTAGACCCAAATTTCCTTTTAACAAGACCACTAGCATCACTACTAAACAACTTATGGTATATACTTCAGGAATTTTGTGCGTATCAAAATTGTGTCACCCCAGCCGTAGTGAACGCCGGCGTCTTGGTTTGTCTAAAGTGTCGTGTTCCTATGGACACTTGGTAATTGTTTTTTGTTCAGTTTCACGGTTGTTCAACTGTTTTTTTTGAACGAGTGGTGTTTTTATTGATAGCCAAAGATTTTAGTTCGTCTACTTCTTCGTTGGGCACTTCTGGAAATCTTGACACATCTATTTCGTTGTTTATATGGACACTTGTAGTTGTTTGTTGTTCAATTTGACGGTGCTCGAGCCTCGAGTGGACAATTTATCTCAAGGGAAATTTACCATCAAATGCATTACCAGAAGGTCAACTTCCTCAATGTTCAAAAATTATCTTCCAAGAACTGTGAGTAATTAAATTCATCCAGTGATATTTTTTGTAAAAAGTTATTATATTTTGGCGAAAATTTATATAAAAATGTTTAAAAATCTTGTGCGATTCGTGCTCAAATCGCACTGCTAACAGCCAATCAATTGCACGAAAAACACGGTTGATTTCAAAATGAATATAATAAAGTTCGAAATATTTTTGATGAAGATGTTAAAACAGTATGCATTACCTGTAATTTCCCCTGTCCGATTTGTGAAAAGTTCTTCCGTTGAGGAAGTATTGACTCTATTGACTCTTATACTATTTAAAACACGAGAAGGACGACTTTCGAGTGTTTTAAATGGCTTCAAAAACGACTACAATAGAGTGATTTCTATGCGTATTGTTCTTTATTTTCGTTATAGGCTAGGTTTGAGTTGCTTAGCCAATAATATCGACTCTGAAATTACAAATTAATTGAGATAGCTTTCTCCGGGGTTTACGATGTCAACTTGGACGTAAAGCCACTTGCGCAATAACGTTTCCTTTGATGTGGTTATAAACGTCTATTTACTGTTTACTCAATTTAATGCGAAAGAAAATGCCGTTTTAAGTATTAGTATCCTTACTAAAATGAATTCAACGAATGCAACTCAGTCGCGTGTTTCGAAAACCAAAAGGCGTAGAAGATGAGAAAGAGCTGCTGGATAGCACTATCCCTAAATCAACGCGGCACTCTACAAAATGGGCGTTAAAAATATTTCATGAATGGCAAATGGCAAGACAAAATCAAGACGCCAAATTAGAACAGTGCTCTTTTGCATTTGATTGCCATAAAGTGCAGAATTTGGGCATGAGCATTACACAGATGAATGGAGAAACACTGAATTTCTGGTTCGCAGTTTATCGAGGAAGTTTATCGAGGAAGTATGTAAACCAAATGGTGAACGATACCCTGCGAGAACCTTGTGTGCTATTGCCTGTGGTTTAAATCGACATTTGCAAGAAGAATGGGAAGTACCAGTGTCAATTTTGGATAAGAATGAGACGAGGTAAATATCGGCCATTTCGTTCGTGTTATGTATTGATTTTATTTTAACTTTGTAGCTAGTTTAGAACTTGTGTGCATGCATGTAGTATAATATTGCATTAAATGATTATCTATACATTAATTTGCCAAGGCAAGAAATGGTAAATTTGCACGACCAATGTTCGGTTTACTTTGGGAAAATATAGATATTTAGTAGGTTCAGTATAAGCTGCTATATAGTACTTAATTTTGTTTACAAGATATACTGAGATAAGTGTGATGATTAATGTTGTGTGTTAATAAACGATACTACAGTGCTATATATTTATTTACGTTGTGTCCAAAGTCGATTAGATTTTTTGAATTTTTAACGTGAAATTTTATATAAAATTTCACGTTCATTAGTATTCTTTATATAAAAGTTCACGTTAATTAGCATTTTCATTGTTTCATTGAATAATCCCATATTTCCCCTGAGACAGAATTCAAATACCCTCCCTTGGCTTTTAAAATGAAAGATTTTACCACGTATAAAACGCATGCACGTGAATAAATGAAGAAAGGCGATTGGCTTATTTGTCTAATGAATAATAATGAATTTTTGAAATGTAGATAACACCCCCCTAGAATAGATGGATTTCAGAAACAGAGACCCAACCAACGGGGGGGAGGGAGTGATACACTTTACTAAGTTTTGATTCAACCATTCTACAGTGTTACAGCGATAAAATTCCCGAACTTACTAAAGTCCAAATTAAAGTATCGTACACTTTTTAGGAGTGATTTGCCCCTCGCAATAAAGAGCTTATGATTTGACTATATATACTGTATTTACTCGTTTGAGCGCCACGGCGCTCTTTAAATTTTTAGAGTTTTTGATGAGGCGCTCTTTATGCTGTTTGTATATGCCTTAACAACGAATTGCGCATTTCATTTACATCGCATTTACCGATCGTATGATCTCCTACCGGCTTGCTGAAATACTCTCGTAAAAGTACGGCTGTAAAACAGCTGTGTTATCAAGCCAAATGAGTCTATGTACCTAAATCATAATCGGTCCACTAAAATCGTGGCGTGTGTTTCAGCCTTTAACTTAGATAAGATTGATTCATTGCAATGCAATTTCTCTTGAGTACTTTTTGTCATTTTAGAAATCATGAAAATTCAACAGTATGGTATGCATTTGCACATTGCTGTTACACATTGCTGTTAGATTTTTTAATGCGCTATATTGTCTCTCAGAGGCGGGTATAATTTTCTCTTTTCTTCAAAAATCTGCATCTAATCAAAAGAAACGTCGAAAAAAAACACTCTATTTTTTTCCAAACACGCATTAAGAAACTTGAAAACCATGACAGTGAATGATTTTGACCCATTTTCATTAATTTCTAACACATTTATTTAACATTTAAATAGTTAAATACTACAATGTTTATCTATTTGTGCGAGTGTAAGACCCAAATTGAAATATATCATGCATGCAAATAATAAACTAATTAATGTTCTTTACACTTAAATCAATGTTCGTTTTCACTGAAACTAATGTTCTTTTAAACTAAGATTACAATCTCCTTTTAAACTAATTACGCACTATATAACATGATTTGGTTTAAGTCCAATGAGACAAAACATTCTGAACATATCAGAACTTTATAGCACGAATCAAGTCCATTGTACTCCTCCGCTGTGGCACTCAGTAGATAGTATTTTTTTAAAGTATACACTTTTCGAAATTTTCTTAGCTTCAAATAACATGCGACCGGAAAACAACAAGAGCGTGGATAAAGTTATTGCAAATAGGGGCCTTTTTGTGTTGAATGCCCGTTACCATGGCAACAGCGTACTTAGAATAAAGTTTACTTTGTGCCTTCTTCATTGAAAATTTTGTAAAATATCGAAACATGCATGCGCTTGAGCGGAAAGGACTTGACTAGTACTTTAACAAATTTAAGGGAAAAACGCAAAATTAAGAATTGCCATGCAAACTTACAAATAACTATAGATTTTTGCATTCTATGCATGGTATACAAATTACTTACTTATAAATTATTAGACTAATATGTATAATATGGTAAAATGGCATGTGCCAATAACACAATATAGTCAAGAAGCTTAAGTTACTTGATAAAAGGTCCACATCATAGAAGTATTAGATACAGAATGCGTATACTCCTATACTTTCTCACTGAAAATTTTGTTTCCATGCACAAATGGCGGATTTATTAGGCATCTCGACTCGTTCCAGTCTGCTGCGACAGGGAATTTTCCGCGGTTGCGAGGAGTGCGAATTGTTTTTCAAACAAAATTTGCAAAACAGATTTTATATTGAGACTTAAAATGGGAAAAAAGTTTTGGAAGATAAACCTGTTCTTGTCGAGTGTTTTTCATGAAAAAGATTATAATCCTAAACAGAAGATCTACCGAAATTGTTGTTTAAAGATTTAGTTTCGGGGTTGCTGTGAAGACCAAAACAACACTCAAAGAAAATATTCAAAGTCAATATGTATATATGTTTGAAAAAATATTTCAATCGTTTTATAACATAGCTGGAGTAAAATAATATTTCTAAACTCGTACAATTACTGCTTTTGATCGAGACGGCAGCTTTCAACGATATATAGTCATAGACCATATATAGTATATTATAGTTTTTGCTATTAAAAACATGAAAACAATATATTTGTTTCACTATTAAAAGCTGACAAAGTATAATTTTGTAATTTCATGAGATAAATTGAACAAGTATTAGTGAAACGGTGATAGAGAACTCGATATTTCTAAAACTACATTTTAACAGCAAATTAGACAGCAAGACAAAACTTTGAGACGATGAAAACCTAGTTTCATCTTTGTTTATACTTTGTAGTTTTCACTACTGATTTTCACTCCTAGTTAAATTCAATATGGCGGATTTATAAGGGCAGGCATGAGAAAAAGTGGAGACATGATTCGTGATGAAGTACGCATTCTATTACTATATCTACCTTTTTTATGCATGTAACTAAGGCGTAACAAGATCACAAAGCTGAAATAAGCAATGTTTGTACTTGAATTTCAGAGGCATATTTGGACCGAGATATGAGCGAATTGCCTCTTTTCAATAATTATAAAGTCATCCGTAGGGTTGAATAGCCTACGGGGATTTGTGTGTTTACTCTCATGAGAATAGAGTCTTGTACTCTATACACCTAGCTATCGTAGTTTACTAATGAGATCCATTTTCTCTTCGGAAAACCCTACGATGGACTGATGTCACATCTTGTAATCGGCTGTGTGATATATCATACATGCACAAGAAGTGTTTTTTATGGTTAAAACACAATAGCCAAAGCTTTGGGTGTTTACAGTAAATCGAGTATGTGGTATGACTTCTCAAACGAAACATGACGTATACGAAATAGATTTGACACAAAAATTTCTATAAAGATCCTGAGTCTTGAAAGAAAAGCAGGATTTAGTTCAGCCCAGCTTCATTTAAACGCAAATTGATTTCAAATTAATTTGTGCTAATAGGAAATAGAACCACAATTTCAAGCAAAACTTAAACGGGCTGGACTTTCCGTTTAGCTTGACCAGGGATTTCGCTAAATCTGGTTCGCCTACATATTCTTTGATTTTATCTAGACTTTCAATGAAAAGGGTGCATTGGCCATTGTAATTTCACCCAACCAACCAATCAAAAGCAATGTTTCGGTTTATGTATCCATTCATGTTAATATACACAATCATTATGGTATATTTTTGACATCGCTACTGTTTGATTTGGGGATAAAACAATAATTAATAAGCACGTAAAGACAGACGAACATATTTTGGGATAAACATAAATATAGATAATTCTATACATTTTTACTATCTGAAATGAATAGATAATGTCTAGGAATAGAGAGTTAGCCGAGGTACCCAGACCTGCGTGTTTAACTCTGACACAAACACTCACTAATTGAACATAAAGTTAGAATATACCCCTTCAGGAATAGGTTGCTATGGTTATAGAGCCTCGTTTTTCCTATTGGAAGCCTCAGGGGGTTTTACAGCCTTGATTTTGAAGAGTTTGATTTATTTACCTGAATAAGGAAGTAACAATGATGTACAGATGATGCAATGTAGAGAAATATCCCAGTAGTTAACGAGGAAATCGTTGTTCTTACCAAGTTGTGATGCCTTCTTAAAAACAAATTTCATAGCAACGTTGTCGAAATGTAGATGAATTCTCATATCATTGCATTATTTTAATCGAATCGGAACTTTGTGTTTCGTGATAAGTCGGTATTTTCAAATTTTTATAGTATGTAGAAATAACAAATTTTTCTATTCTATTACTTCGTTTCTTAGGGGATAGGAAGTAAATGGGTGTCCTCTTATGCATAGAGTCCCCGAATTAAGCTGTTTTATAAAGTAATTTCGGCAATTTTGTGGGACCGCAGTAATTGGCGTAAGCTGTTGCGGTTGCCCTGCCAGTTGTGTTGCGTATGTCGACGTCTGTATTGTATTGTGTTGTATTGTATTGTATTGTATTATGATTTGTTGTTTAAATATGGCAAAGCAAGTAAAATAAAATAAAAATAATTAAGTTATCAACGTTTAAAACGTTAAAACCCAGGTGACATATTCTGAAACGACATATTTTATTTCCTAGTCTATTTTTGTTAAACTATGGCTCCTGCCTCGTACCCAGGCGCTATATAAACAACTACGACGGGTGAACGAACCAGTGTACTCTTCCCGACAGCCTCACTCTCGCATCGCCTGTCCATGGTAGTAGTTCGTGTTCCCTACCTTATAGCGCCTGCGTACGAGACAGCTAAAAGTGTACTTTCTAAAAATAATTACCGTAAATGCTCTAATAGCCGTCTGGGCGCTTAAATTTTCGTATTCTAATTAGAGGCGTTTCTTAGGTAAGAGGCGTCTATTCTTACATACAGCAATTTTAAGTTTCTTAGACAACGCTTTCCAGCAATTTTTTCCAGCAGTCGTTAAATAGTTTAAACAAAAGTCAAAACACTTCAACTTTCATAGCTCTAACGCATAATTTCATCTAATAAGTGTTTAATGTGATAAGCATATAATTTAAACTAATAAACGCCTCTGCCGGGAAGGGGCGTTGATTAGATACGGGACGTTTATAAGAAAGTAGGCGTTTATTAGATAATTTACGACATACGTGACTTGTTTGTCAAAAAAATTTACCTTGAGGTTAAAGTTTTAATTTAAATATAACACTTCAATTTCGAATGGAGTGAATTTATAACTCCCTGCAAGGAGGGATTTTGTATTGGATTGGCCGTAAGTGTAACCGGGTGGAAGTTGGTAGCTGGAACCAAAATATGTGGAGGATTTGGTATTTGATATCGACATGTTGGCAATGCGCAAGTCATAACCAAGGCCAAAGGTTGGTCCATATCCACTACTTCGGTAAATTGCGTTCCAGTAATTCTGATTTTTCAGCGGAGCCTTGAAAGGCGCAAGGTCATCTTTATTACGAAGAGAAAACAAAAAGGAACCGGGAGCAGATGTTCCACCATCTGTAAATAACAAACAGAACAATCTTTAGTTAAATGTGATTATCTCACTCGTCGATTAAACTAAAATATTTCGTGAGAGGAATGCGGCTTATGACTATATACAGGTATCAAAAGAAAGTTATGAGCCCAGAGAGTGTGCCAGAATCAAGGCCGATGAAGAGCTGGGGTTTTCTTTGTAAATTCAAAAAACAAATTGCGCCCACTAAACTAGGTATCAGTGGGAAGTAGGGAAGTACCTCAAATTGCGTGCCCTGCAAAGTTGGCACAGCTCCATTTTTTTGGTGTTCGTTCGTTCGGAATCTTAAGCTGCTAAGCAATTAAGATGCCAATACTCCATGTATGCCTATTATTTTGTCAACAATTAAATGTCCGGCGTGTTTTTCTGCTACGAATATTAATTTAGAGCAAGGAATGAGCCGTCACAAAAACGTTCTGAGAGGAAGGTTCTTCTCAACATTTTAAGCAGAGTACGCATGGTAAACTTCGGACTACTCGCCATATTGGCCTGCAAATCAGGCCCGTAGCTGGCCCCCTTTGGCCGGGGGGGCACGTTTCCATGTCTGTCCACGTTCGTCAAAATATTTTATCTTTTCCGACAGAAATTCTTTCTTTTATTGTCGACGGGGCGGGAGGGTGAAATTTTTTTTTCCGGAAATCACATACTATTGGGTTAGTAATGTATTACTTAATAGTTTAACAAATTCACTTTTCCAAATGAAATATATAACAAATTTACTTTTTCAAAATGAAAATTTACGTTACTGTTATTTGTGCTATGGGGGGCACAGGGGGGGCACAATTTTCCGCTAGGGGGGCCTTGCCCCCCTGGGGCCCCCCAGCTACGGGCCTGCTGCAAATATGTGCATGTTGTTGCTCGATTTGTATAATGCATTTTTTCGACTATCGAGCCTTTTTGGTGAATTTTTTCGCTTGTTGAAATTGACGAATTCAGGCTATAACGTCTTTTGCTCGATATATAATAAACACATCGCCCCTAAAGGTAATGTTTTTTCAATAAAGAGACTTGTAAATGCTTTTGAACGAAGCAAAACCAACACAAACTTAGAGATCGTCTAAACACAATGTCGCTTGCCTTATCGGATCTAAACCAAAAGGTTAAGGAGACCGAAAACGAAAAGCAGAGTTTAATAACTGCCTTGAAAATTTTGCATGAGGAATTTGCTTCTCAAGATCACCGCACTCGGCAAATCTCGACATACAGATCAATAATAATAGCGACAACAATACTCATTGGTGAGTAAAAATAATACGTCCACCAGGAAAACGACACCATCTAGCCCGAAGATAACGAAATAAGTTATTAATTTAGACTCAACCACGAAGGATCAAACTATACATTGTCGGCACACAGAATCGGTAATGAATTGCATAACAATAATTCGACCACCAGCTCAAATTATAGAGATGGCCGAAGTGCTGTAAATATAGATGATGACAATGATGTAATACATGATACAATATCTGATAATATAAATAATTAAAATATTCTTACTGAACTTAAGAAACTTAAAGGTTTTCGTGCTAGCAATTTAAGCATTACTTCACTCACAAAGCACATCGATAAACCACTGGACATTTTGAGTGTTCATGAAACTAGATTGGACAATTGTGTGGACAATAATACAATCCAGCTAGAAGGATATAACCTTGTTCGAAAAGATGGATCACGTGAAGGAGGTGGTGTAGCAATCTATTTCAGAGATCATTTAAATGTGAAAGTTCGTAATGAATTGATTCCTGAAAATGTAGTCAAAACCGATACCTGTAACATCTTTATATGGACCACCTAACGCACGAATGGAAACATTTGATGAAATTGAAAATTCCATTGAGAACTTGGCTGAAGAAAACAAGGATTCCAAAAATATTTTATTCGGAGATCTTCATGGCGATCTTTTAGCTTTTAATAGACTTAATATCACCAACAGGCTTCTTGATATTGCAAATTTATTTCACCTCATTCTGCAGTTAATTACTGAGTCAACACGTATTACGGTCAACACACAAACTTTGTTGGCTTTGTTCTTTACTAATAAACCGGAAAATATTATTGCTTCTGTGGTGCTGCATTTGGGAATCAGTGATAATAGTCCTATATGTGGCATACAAAACATTGGAATACAAGCGGGGTGTTTCTGTGGCCTTTCCGAATTGTTACTGGACCACAGATTATCCAAATGCGCTATTTAAACAGTTTAATGACAAGTTAAATCAGGGTGCTGATCTACATGCTCCTATAAAGCTTAGAAAGGTTAGAAGTAGATATGTCCCATTAATATGACTAAATATATATAATAATTTTTATCTAGTCAGATTGCACCATATTTCTACTTATACAGTTGAAACACTTTTAAACAAGCTGAGAATTTCGAAATCAAGTGGAAAAGTCAGTTTTATCAATATTGTTATATCAAGCATGTAACGGACTTGTTGGAACAACCTTGTAACAAGTCTGATAATGCCATCAAGCTTGCTACAATTTGTTAACAAGTTGTTCCATACTTGTTGACAACTTGGGACAAGCAGTGCGAAGACAACTTGTTGGTGGCTTGTTGGCAGACTTGTTACAAGATGTGAGATTTTTGCGTGTGTAGTTGACTGTTGTGTAAAACTACCTGAAAAATACAATGAGAACTTCGACGTTTCGAGCGAAGGCCCTTCGTCTGGAAGTTAGTAGGAAGAAGGGCCTTCGCTCGAAACGTGGAAGTTCTCATTGTATTGTTCAGGTAGTTTTACACAACAGTCAACCGCCGTATTATTTTTTAATGCCGTTAAAACTACGTTTTTTCCAAATGCTGACGTTTTTTCCAAATGCTGACGTCAGCAATACGAATTATTCAAACCTTTTAAAACTCGCGAAGGAATAATTGTATCGACTTGAAATTTGTTTTGAATACTTGTTATAATGACATACAAAACATGTTAAACAGCCAGCTTGATAGGTTGCACGTTGCATAGTTTATAGATTAGTCACGTGATAATGCAAAACCTCTATTGCTATTTGAGAGAGAAAAAAAGATTATTCCTAAGTTTCAGTCTGGTTTTAGAGAAGGTCATTCAACTACAACATTAGTCAAATGGATTTTGGCCTTATTTAACGGAATTCTTTTCCTGCATCTCAAAAAAGCATTTGATTGATATGATTACCACCAGATTCTTATTAGGAAATTAGAATTATATGGAATCAAAAACCCTGGTTTTCCTCATATCTACGTAAGAGAACACGAAATGAAAATAAATCAAAATTTGGATTGAGGGCAAATTATGAAAATGACGGGCAGTTATCGAAATGACGAGCAGTTATCGAAAAGACGGGCAGTTATGGAAAGATCGGCAATTATGGAAAAGATCGGCAGTTATAGAAAAGGCGGACATGCAGTTGTAAGATACATTTTTGGAGCATCTATAACGATGAAGATCATTTTTTTAAAAGGTATAACAGCCTAAATCAATCGTATGCGTGCGCGCTAGGCCTATAAAATGACAAAACACTTTTCGCTTGACATGTGTTTAACGAAGAAAAACAAGAAAGGGCATTTGTGTAAGCACTAATATTTAAATGATGGATCTGGAAAAAATAATTTTCAATTTTCATAATTTTTCTTAGCATCAATCATTCCTTCTAAATCAATATTTCCTGTTAATCATTGTTGTAATTAATTATAAAAAATATGTAAATAGTATCAAATCGAAATAGTGTGAAATAAAGTTGAATTGAATTAAACTTTTCCTTTCACGTTATTGCCTTCGTAGTTTAAAATAGAAACAATGTGTCCACTTTCCTGATGAGGAGACTTTGGTAAAAACTTCGGTAGTTTGAGTTGTTAGTGTATATCAGTTCTACGTCGCAGTTGAAGCTGAGCCGCCAGGACGGTTAATTAAAAAGGAAGTGAAACAAAATTGAGAACGGCACACTATGTCAAAATAACTTGGAAAATATGCTTTATAAGCTATGAAAAAATGAATACTAAAACTCAAATCCAATGTCACTCCAATTATTGGTAAGAATGACAGTGACATTTCTTACAGGAATAAACAGTATAAGTAAGACATTTCAAACTTACTTCCACTCCATGTGGCAGTAGTGTAACCGCCGAAAATATACCGAGTCATATTATTCATTACAACTTGAACAATCGTCAAAGTCGGTATTTTTCCATCACACCTGCGGTGGAATGTACTGGTCTCCCATCCATCTCTAGTGGCTCGCCAACAAACACTCCAGTTTCCTTCTTGTGGCAACCATCCTCTCAGGTCTTGTCGAAAGCTCAATGGTTGATATTCCAATATCTCTATAATATGCAAATTCCAAATATGATTAAGAGATGGACTTATCTTTCTTTCGAAAAACTGATGTAGGGAGATTTTTAAATACAATTGAACGAAGTATATTGTTTTTCTATTTTTATTTTAAAGTGTCTTTCGATATAGACACCAACGAGCAATTTCTGTAAAAATTTTAGATTCTAATTAAAATGTTTGATTATGGATTATCTAACAAAACGTCGTAAGTGAAAAAAAACCTTTTCATTAGACATAATTCATGTCTAAACACCCTTATTAATGATTACATTTTAAGAATCAATTGTTATCCACCAAAATGATTAAAAGAATAAATTATTAACCATTGTATTACAGTCAAATCCAGTGTTCTGTTGCGAGGAACATTGCAATATTGTCATGCAATATTGCAATTTTGGAGATTGCTCTGAGCAATTTGCAACTACTGCGAACAAATTGCAAATTGAAATTCACAACCAGTTATGTAAACAAAGCCTCTGATTGGCTTCTGGCAAAAGAAGAAACCAATCAAATGCTCTGAGCAATTGGATTGGAGCTTCCTTTTTGCTAGTAGCAAAATTATCGTCTACAGACTACACATAAAGATCGAAGAAGCGGTCATACGGCACGGAATCGTCTTGCTGTAGTTGTTTACCAACTAATTATTCGATTCCGGCTTAAATTTATATACCATTGATTTATATGCATAGTTTAAATATATTTAATACAATACGATCACATATTTTTAGATCGATACAAACGCGACAACGAGTGTATCAATTTCGTGAACTATAAATATTATATGGCTGTAAAAATTTCACACATAAAGCTTGAATTATTTTTACAAAATGAATTTTGCATACAAACTGACTTTGGGTAAATAGTAAATGAAAAAGAATCGAATTGAAAACAATATGAGTAAAGAAAAGTAAATCGTACAAGTTAATTAATATGCACTACTCATATATACTCTGTCCAACATACCCACCCTAGCAACAAATTAATCTATATCCCAAAATCTGGGATGTCAAATGACCAGAGAGTAACAGGATTTCGCCAGAGCGGCTGTTAGGGGGGCGTGGCGGAGGTGAAACCCTGGGAAACAGGTTGCTCAGATGATAGAGTCTAACCGGATAATTAACAGTTATTCAATTGTACGAACTCGAGTCGGCTATCAGGCATATACGACGAGAGTGAGTAGAATAACTCTTTTATTATATACACAAGCTCTGGATATGAACAGAACATTTTGGCGTACTTTTTTCAAGTAAAACTTGAATTTCCTCTTTATTTAATTGTCCAAATCTGCCAGCCATTTTCTACTCTTCTCTACTAGCAGGATATGAGCTAATATCGGCTTGTAGAGAACCAATCAGATTGCAGAATACCTCATATCCAGAGCTTGTGTATATAATAATAGCGGATATTATTCGGCTCGACTTTGTACGTACCGAGAGCTTTTCCTAGTGATCGAAAGCTGACAAGCGACTCAGGCAAACACAGTGAAAGAAATTATGTAACCTTTATTGAACCATTTAAAATGCTCACTCGATTTTGGATACCTTGGATGGAACAGTTTCATATTTTTTCATTTACAAACAATAAATCCTTAATAACCTAGAACCGGACTTAGGGGGATGAAATGTGCGAACCGGTGTCAACTGCTACTATAAATTAATAAGGGCTGAGCCAGCGAGTAAACTTTACCGTTCATTTTCACGAATTGTTCATGCGCAATATGCAAGTGATGCAAACTAATCCCAAGCAGATAAAAAGACGTGAGTATGCAATAATTATGCTGATGCAGATAATCATGCTGATGCAGATTCTATATTATACAGCAGAATCTATGAACGTATTGCCTTTATTGTTTTTATCGTTGTGATAAGTCATGAATATGGGATGTGAAACGGAATTCCCGGAAAAATGGAATTGATTGTTTATTCAAAGTTTAATTTCGCATTGCATATATTCGATATGCTAATTAAGCAAGTATTCTATCTACCTATTCTATAATTCTATATATACAGCTATTTCAATTAAGGTTGTCTCCGAGCAAAGCGGAAAAGTCGAATACAAGCGTGAAAGGCTTGCTGGGAATCGCCAAAAAATTAATGGCCAAGAATTTGACAAACCTCAGTGAATTCCTACGAAATTGACATATTGTTCTTAAGTACAAGACTTTATGCTACTCATACGATTAGAAGGCATTTTAAATTCCCAAGGGTATAAAATCTTATCGTTAAGAAGAATATGTTAATTTCGAAAGGTTTGTTTTTTTATGCACCCTGTACAGGGTGTATAAAAAAAACGCAATCACTTAATATTCTAAGATATTCACTTTGTTTTCAAGCACAATAGATTTTAGGCCCCTGGGAATTCAGCGGCAATGTTTTCCTCTGATCGTGCTGTTCTTCGCCTGCCAGAATTACCTTTGTTGAGATTAAGGCTCGTTCCTTCACTCGAATATTTCCTGACGTTCCTCAAGATTGTCGCTTTGTGAGGAGGGTCCCGATCAGGAAATCTTGCTCGAAAAAGGTTTTGCACTTCAGTTGTGTTTTGATTTCGGTTGTACTGTAAAACTATGAAAATTCGTTGTTCGGTTGTGAGCTGCACCATTATTAGTTTAGCTGATTTGTGCGATTAGAAGCCATTTTAAATTCCCAGGGGCCTAGCATATCTTGTGCTTAAGAACAATATGAATATCTTAGAATATTAAGTGGTTGCGTTTTTTTTTTATACACCCTGTATACCAATTTGCAATTAAAGTGCTGCAAAACTTATGATTATTCGTGACTCCTGTCGTTATAACGTAGTGGAAAATGCCTCGAACTAGTTCGATCACAAAATTGTATGTCAGCCATAAATGCCACCTTGATTCATTCACGGCTCTGAGCCACTGATGCATAAAAACATCTCAAAGGAATTACCCACAAAGAACATAGCCCACAAAACATTTAATACGTTTCTACTTTGAAATTATTATTGCTACTTTCTTAGGAATCCACTGAGGTTTGTCAAATTCTTGGCCATTAATATTTTAGCGATTCCCAGCAAGCCTTTCGCGCTCGTATTCGACTTTTCCGCTTTGCTCGGGGACAACCTTGATTGAAATAGCTGTATATATAGTAAATATGAAGTCACTCGCATCTAGACAGCATTACAAGCTGCACTGACGAGCAGTTGAACGGCGAAACATGCATGTCTGCAGATTTGACTATATATGCTCCTTCACTTGTGTTGTTGAGCACTCTGTGAGGTTAATTGGTGGCTATATAAGCTATAATGCAAAAGCTCACTTCCCTTGTGGTGGTTTGAGCACTCTGGCCCCAAGACACTTCACGCATGTCTGGATGCGCATGTGTCTGAGTATTGTACCACATGCGCTTGGTGAGGGCAAGAGTATGGTGTATAAATATGAAGTCACTCGCATCTAGACTGCGGTACAAGCTGCACTGACGAGCCGTTGAACGGCGAAACATGCATGTCTGCAGATTTGACCATATATGCTCCTTCACTTGTGTTGTTGAGCACTCTGTGAGGTTAATTGGTGGCTATATAAGCTATAATGCAAAAGCTCACTTCCCTTGTGGTCGTTTGAGCAATCTGGCCCCAAGACACTTCACGCATGTCTGGATGCGCATGTGTCTGAGTATTGTACCACATGCGCTTGGTGAGGGCAAGAGTATGGTGTATAAATATGAAGTCACTCGCATCTAGACTGCGGTACAAGCTGCACTGACGAGCCGTTGAACGGCGAAACATGCATGTCTGCAGATTTGACTATATATATATATATATATATACAATTTTTCGTTGTCCGTAGCAGAACGAAGAGTGCTCAATAACAGAATATGAAAGAGCAAAATATAGTAAATAAAATAAAAATATAGTAAATAAAAATATAGTAAATAAAAGCGGTGAATATATTTTAAGATTAAGCTACTATATATATATATATATATATAGATTTTCGCTTACCTCAAAACTTGTCTGCAACAGGCTGTTTCATCTGTAAAAGAATCATCAGGCAGTGACTGCCTGATGATTCTTTTACAGATGAAACAGCCTGTTGCAGACAAGTTTTGAGGTAAGCGAAAATCTATAATTTGCTCTAACTATATGTTGTCGAGCACTCTTTGCGTTTCGTAGACCTAAACCTACACGTATATATATATATATATATTTACAATTTTTCGTTGTCCGTAAGAGAACAAAGAGTGCTCAATAACAGAATATCAAAGGGCAAAATATAGACAAAATTATTTGCGAAATTCCGCAACCGTAATTCGTTTAGCGCGCGAAATTTTAAACGCACGCGCAAATAATCGAACGCGTCAACAAACCGTTAGTTTACGCAATCAAACTATTATTTGAGTAGAATCGCCTGAAGATCGCTTTGAAAGAGGCGTGAAACACTGTGTAGCGGTGAATATATTTTAAGATTAAGCTACTATATATATCGCATCTAGACTGCGTTACAAGCTGCACTGACGAGCCGTTGAACGGCGAAACATGCATGTCTGCAGATTTGACTATATATACATATATAAATATATATATATATATATATATATAGACACTCGTTTACAAAAAGGTTGTCGTATGCAGATAGATAGATAGATAGATAGATAGATAGATGTAATCTTTGTTTACAAGAGAAACTTTTTATTCTGAAAGCGGATAAGTCAACCTTGCTTAACAAGAGACGCGAGGTCTTTTCGAAATGCCTCCGCCAAAAGCGATTCATGGCCGGAAAATTCAAACGTGCGCACGCGCAACAACACGCAAGCAGTCCAACGGAAACTAACGCCATCAAGCAGGATATTTTAGTTGAACATTACATCACAGAGTAATCACATACAGAGGCGTCTCTTCATGTCGGCCCTTTGATGTCGGCGTAAGGGCTTTTTCGGCAAAATCCGCCATGTTCTTAGCCAGTCCAGTAAAGAGAGGCCGTCAGCATACGTAAACTGCGCATGTGCAGGTACTGGCTAAGAACATGGCGGCCAGTAAAAAACACCTTACGGTTTTTCCGTGAAGAGACACCTCTGTATGTGATTACTCTGTGATTACATCTCGTCGCCTGAAGATCGTGAAAACGTGAAACTCGGAGTTGTGACTTTATTTTAACTAAACAAAACAATTACCTCAAAACTGGTCTGCAACAGGCTGTTGCATCTGTAAAAGAATCATCAGGCAATGATGAAACAGCCTGTTGCAGACCAGTTTTGAGGTAAGCGAAAATCTGTAATTTGCTCTAACTATATATGTTGTCGAGCACTCTTTGCGTTTCGTAGACCTAAACCTACACGTATATATGTATATTTTCTGCGCATATGTATATATTTTCATACGAAGTCACTCGCATCTAGACTGCGTTACAAGCTGCACTGACGAGCCGTTGAACGGCGAAACATGCATGTCTGCAGATTTGACTATATATGCTCCTTCACTTGTGTTGTTGAGCACTCTGTGAGGTTAATTGGTGGCTATAAGCTATAATGCAAAAGCTCACTTCCCTTGTGGTCGTTTGAGCACTCTGGCCCCAAGACACCTCACGCATGTCTGGATGCGCATGTGTCTGAGTATTGTACCACATGCGCTTGGTGAGGGCAAGTGTATGGTGTATAAATACGAAGTCACTCGCATCTAGACTGCGTTACAAGCTGCACTGACGAGCCGTTGAACGGCGAAACATGCATGTCTGCAGATTTGACTATATATGCTCCTTCACTTGTGTTGTTGAGCACTCTGTGAGGTTAATTGGTGGCTATAAGCTATAATGCAAAAGCTCACTTCCTTGTGGTCGTTTGAGCACTCTGGCCCCAAGACACTTCACGCATGTCTGGATGCGCATGTGTCTGATGTACCACATGCGCTTGGTGAGGGCAAGTGTATGGTGTATAAATACGAAGTCACTCGCATCTGAACTGCGTTACAAACTGCACTGACGAGCCGTTGAACGGCGAAACATGCATGTCTGCAGATTTGACTATATATGCTCCTTCACTTGTGTTGTTGAGCACTCTGTGAGGTTAATTGGTGGCTATAAGCTATAATGCAAAAGCTCACTTCCCTTGTGGTCGTTTGAGCACTCTGGCCCCAAGACACTTCACGCATGTCTGGATGCGCATGTGTCTGAGTATTGTACCACATGCGCTTGGTGAGGGCAAGTGTATGGTGTATAAATACGAAGTCACTCGCATCTAGACTGCGTTACAAGCTGCACTGACGAGCCGTTGAACGGCGAAACATGCATGTCTGCAGATTTGACTATATATATGTATATATATATATATATTTATTTCATCAAATTATACAAACATTTGATATAACATTTGATATAACATTTGATATAACATTTGATATAACATTTTATATATATTATATATATATAATATATATATATATATATATATATATACTATATATATATATATATATATATATATATATTATATATATATTATATATATATATATATATGTAATATATACAAACCGCACAAGAGGTCTTTATCAGATTTAAAACATCGAGGCGCAGCCGAGTGTTTTAGATCTGATAAAGGCCGAACTGTAAGGTTTGTATATGACTTCTAAAATGACTCGTTTTGTACGCTCACTGGCGTTGGAATTTTGAAGATTGATGTTATCTACGCTATAAAAATTGAAGGAGAAAATTTGATCAAGTCTATATCAAATATATAGATCCGCTACGGGTCATGAGTTTCCTTTGTATTTTGCCTATGAATAATTAATGAATTTTAGAAATATATTTATAATATAGTTATCCATCGTATATGAGCTACTCTGCAATCTGAATGGTTGAGCTACTCGCCGTATATCAGCACATATACAATGAGCAGCAAAAACAAAATGGTGGCACAAAAACTATAAGAGTTTTGCCAACCCGAAAACAACTTTTTGGAGACTTATATTAATTGAGAACTGAAAACAGCACGAAAAACTTCCAGCAATTGTTCACATTTTATCAAATGGATTTATAATGTAGAGACTATAGTTTAGATATAAGTTTCTTACAAGAAGTAGCACCGAAAGAGCAACGAAAAAACATTATTTTTCAGAATATAAATTTTTTTTGAGAAAATAGCAAGCAAGCAAGCACCTGAAAACCTATATCCCAAGTCTTCAGAAATGTTCTAAAACGTTACCGTTTCACTTTACGTTTTAAAACAAAAACATAACAAAAACATTTGAACTTTTTAGGTCCACACATTGTGACACGGATTGTGGCTGCACAAACTGTCAAATGGCTATATTATAAAACAATTATACCATTCGCTCTCGGCGTATATGGCTGATAGCCAAGTCGGTGCTACGCACCTCGTAGGCTATCAGCTCATATACGACTCAAGCTCATGGTATAATTGTTAAATATTGTGAATTTAGGAAAGGTTATATAGGTATATATATATCTCACACGTGACCACATATATGGAAACATTAACTAGCTTTGATAACTAATTATAAATTCATATTTTTACTGTTTGGTAAAGGAGTGCAAGTCGAACATTTGCAATACGAACGAAGTGCATAACACATTTTCATGTGAGTAGGCGTCATATTCTATACACTCTTTAGCATTTCTTTAATTTTTGCTATCAAGATATTTAGCATAAGATATACAAACTGTTGATGTGTGTTAGTATAATACATGATATGCCTTGCCCTGACAATCTATTTGTTTTCACTGGTTATTTCATAAGCGAAAACTTATATATTGACATATTGTAGCTGAGATAAAACACATTAAATATCACAGCACGATCATATAAAACTCAATTGCTAATATACATATCACAAGCTTTTGTAACGTATAGTAAAGAGAGTGCTCAATACTTAAAATTCAGGAGAACGAATAGTAGTATATACATGTTTAACATATATAGTACAGCTCATGCACTTCCTTTAAAGAGTGCTCGATACCATAAAGACAGATCAAATAATAAGAATTTGAGACAAGCGTAACTATACTGCTTGCTCTACCTTTATTGCATCGAGCACACTCTCACATTTCGTAAACCAAAACACACTTATGTATAATTATGTATATAATATTTTATGTGTGAATCATAATACATAATTGTGATTTAATCCTGTCAAAGATGTTCTTAAATCTATTATACCTGAGCAAGTTTCCCCTTGTCCAAAATTTCCATTACGACATACACACTCGTACGAAGAAATTCTGCTGATGCATTTTTCTTTGTAGCTGTTACATGGTTGCTTTGTACAATGGTTAACTAAAGTAAAGAGTAAAAATTTGATCGGCAAATTGGTTTTATAATACGTTTTATACATTTTAGTAGGCAATAACTATACAACGATTTCACAATCAGAATCCTAGATCCTGAAGATCCTGTAACTAAAGTTAGTCGTTTATATTTTCTATAGATTATTCTGTTACGAACTATTCTATGCCTAAGTTCATCCGTTTCTACTGTAGTTTGGACCAATATAAAAATACATGTGCGAGTATTTTCATTTCCTGAATAACCCTTACACGACATTTATATTGATATGAGCTTGGATTATTGGAACAGTTAGCACTAGAGTCGCATGTGCATGTGGGTTGTGTGTGAGGTCATTCCTGATGTGATTTATACCCAATGTGAGACAAGTAGTAGTGTAGGTAGTCCCCGAGCCGGCGCGAAGCGCCGTGCGAGGGTACTAATTCCGCTCGGATATTTACGCCCGGGTATGTAAAAACATTGTGGAATGCAAAGTCGTCCGCCATTTTTTTTTGTCATGGACGGGACGGTTTTGTAAGTTATGCGCATGCGCGATTTCAAGCCGAGAGAAGACTTCCTTTTTGCAAACTTTTTTCAAAAATAGTTTTGCACTCATTTTATAAGCAAGTCTCTAAAACTCTCTATGTAAGTAAGTTTATATGTTAAATATCCAAAACAAGATAAATGAAAATTACTTAGAGGACAAATTAACAAGAGGAAAAACAGTCGAAAGACCGAAGAAGGAGCGTTTTAAACGGCAAGTGTCTATTTTGCATGCTTGCTTTGCCGATTTATAGCATGCAGTATAGTTTGTGAATTTGAAAATATGTAGATCGTTCTGTGTGGTCAATGCAATGATTCAAATACGTAAAAATAAAAACATTAAATCTCAAAAACTTCATTATTTTCAAAAGCAAGTGCGAAGTATAAAAATACTGCTCGAAAAGCAGTTAAAGTTTTATGAAAATTTTGAAACGTTTTGTGAAGGTCTAAGGTTGAATGTTACAGTAAATCAAAGCTAAAAGAGTACATAATATCATACCACTTTATATAGTTGGGCTTTTAGTTGGGCAATTGATAATTTTATAGTTAAAAACAAAATAACAATATTTTGTACAAATTAAAATATAAAAAATATACAGCGTTGCGTGTTACCATGGTTACAATAACATTTGGGGAGTAAATTGTTTGGTTCAAATGGGCGAGGGGATTCTGCATGCATGTATTTCTAGTTTTCGACCCGGATTTTTGGGGTGGCACGGGGTGGTACGTGGTTATTAGCATATGAGGGTTGTGTGTTTAACTTAATTAACATAAGAAAGGGAGGACGCAACTCATCATTAACATAAACATAATTAAGTATACAACTCGGTCCTACTCCTTTGGGATTTCTCAACCTTCATTCAATGACGTCACGGAACAAGGCCAGACAATTTTTGCTGAGTTCAACATGTCACGCGGGCAAGCTTGGGCAAGACTTGCTGACTCTGCAATTTTTACCATCCCACCAACCCACATATTCCGGCAGAAGTAATTAGTGTGCAAGACCAATGACGTCACAACAGAGTAGCGCTACCAAGTAGCGCGACCAAACAAAGTAGCGCTATCAAAGAGTATAAACACCAAAACAAAAGCTATAGCGTCCTTATATAGTTTGCCAAGAGTTGTGTTCCAAACAAAGTCCGTTTCGACAGCGAGTAAATATATTCTCGCATCTAATATCACCTTATACGAAACGGCTTAGACAACGAATATAGCGACGCTTAACCTAGTAAAATATTATTGCCTGATGCGAAGTAATAACAAGCACAAATATAGCTTTCTAAAACAAGAAGATCTTAAAGTTTAATCGGCATAGCTAAGGTCTTATAGAGAAATACAAATATATGTTTGCCAAGCGAATGTATAAACATAGTTCTTAGAGGGATTTAAACCTTACAAAGTTTCAAGCGTTTTAGATGTTGCAGAGGATGAAAAGCAGTGATTTTTAAGCGAGATTTACGAGCATATACAAACATTGTAGGTAAACACAATTCTATGCGTAGGTTTGTAAGTCATTATTGAGAATTTATAGGACGGGAAAATATTGTACAATGTACATACAGCACAGACATTTTTAAAACACATTTATTGAATAAGATTTATTTTACAGAGTGTCTTAAATGTCATCTTGGGAGTATTCACTGTCCGAGTCAATCTCATCGCTACTTTCTTCATCAGTTATCCATCTGGTAGGTTTTACATGCGCCTCTTCTGGATGGTAACACAGTTTTTGTGTTTTGGCGGATGCTATATTACTACCTGAAACTCTTCGTCTCTTGTTTCCTTGGCCTGATTGTCGTAGCAACTTCTTAACACTCTGTTCAGCAAAGTCTTTGACAACTTCTCGTCCACGAGACTTTATTGATTTTGATACATTTTTCCCATCGAGTACATCTTGACCAACTTTCGTTGCAGCTTGTAATGCTCTTTTACCAACTGTTTTAGCGCCTTGTTTGAATAAAGGTATTGCAAATCTAGCAAGGCTTCTGAAAATACCCCCGATCCCATATCCCCTCTGCATACGTACACCGCGAAATCCTTCAATACTACCACCACGTTGATTTCTTGTGTAATGATCAGTAAGTAGTTTTACGTCGGGGATATGTACGCCTCTCATCTTTTTTATGTGTCTTGGTCGGCTTCCAACGTTCAACTGATAGGAAAATGTATCACTTTTATATTTTATTTGGACTCATAAAAGTACCTTTTATTTGTACCCACATCTAATATTTCATCACAATGACAATGTAAACAACACGCAACCGTATGTACAAAATCATCTTTGTAAAGTCTATAAAGACAAATCATATAGTGACATCCGGTACAACTCGAATACAAATCTGTCCATGCACAGATAGGGCATGTACCCAATTGACATATGTGTAAACAATTTTCACAATTATTACATCTTGTATCTTCAGACGAATCCTCAGTCTGTGTATCTTGCTGTAACTCCATCCGTGCTAACATTGTGAGGATTCGTCCATTGGCGATTATATATTTATCAATTTCCAATGCCGCAAGACCTGAGAAATATATTCAATCCATAAGGCTCTGGAATCATAGCATTATAAGGTAAAACTATATATTGTAAAAGATCTACAATATTTGTCCCGCGTATATTTTGCCCTCTGTAGACGATTTCTCCTTTGGCATTCCACGTCAAAATGTCCGTAGATGTGAGAGTGGACTGAACGATTTCTTCAGCGTTGTATTTATCAACTTTATCGTTTAATCGCCTGAGTATGTCTTGAACGCGCCAATGGATCGGAGATGTTCCTTTGTTGCTGTCCATAGTTAGAATGAGGAGATGAATTTAATGTTGATCATTTTATACCAATTCTGCAATTCCTTCTAAGATTGGAGCAAGTACTAATCCAAAGAAACCATTTCCACGCTGAACAAGTATCTTCCTTTTTGTTTTAACACTTATATTTTTGTTAGTCAGATCAATAATATCGTGTTCGAAAGGTCTAAGTTTGTCCATTGTGTGTTTAGGAAGTGTAAGATCCATAAAATTTTCCATACAATTACATAGAAACCGAATCTGTCCTTGTGATGCAGAACTCAACAGGGTTTGTTGTTGAGCTCGATGAGAAAAACATAGAAGCTCTATAAACGATCTGTGTTTGGTAAGATTAGTCATATCTGCTCGACAACCAACAACGTAATGAAGACCTTATTGGGAGACATACATATATAAGGATATCGTACAATATCTTAAGATATCATACAGTATCTTAGGATATCTATACGCAGGTACTCGCATAAATGTGACGGTACTCATATTCCGAATTCATTTTGCGTTTGACTGTGAGCCTGTAAACATGTCTTATCCATGCAAAGTCTGTGAAAAGACCTTTCCACACCAGGTAACCGTTCACGTCACAAAAAGCAGATGCATGGTACGAAGGCAGACAAAGAAAAGTTGAGTGTTACCGTCAAAGGGTCTACAGTTCTGCAACATCCTTTAACTTGTATCGTAGCAGGATGTACACAAAGTGGTCAGACTGTATGGGTGAAAAGTCTATTGGAGAGTGCCCAGAAAATCATAAGTCCACCTCCTCAGCGTATCATCTGGTGTTATGGTCAATGGCAGCCATCCTATTTTGATATGATGAGAACGATGCCTGGAGTAGAATTCAATGAAGGAATACCTGAAGATATCGACAAAGCAGATTACCCAGATATTTCTCAACGCAATTTGATCGTACTAGATGATCTCATGGCACAATATGGCAAGGACAAAAGTATAGCTGATCTTTTCACAAAAGGGAGTCATCACAGAAATTTGTCCGTCATCTACATTGTCCAAAATATATTTCATCAGGGTAAAGAGATGAAATATATTAGTCTCAACGCCCATTATATCGTGCTGTTTAAGTCACCAAAAGATAAGCAACAAATTAAATCTCTATGCTTGCAAGACAAATTCATCCTGGCAGAGTGCGAGAGTTTATGAGGAGTTATGAAGAAGCCAGGAGCCGTCTTCATGGGTATTTGATGTTGGATATAAAACCTACAACGGATGATCAACAACGACTCAAAACAAATGTATTACCAGGCGAGGTCTTAGTAGAATATGTACTGAAACAGTCCTATCGTCAATCACCCCTTGTAAATGCAATGTATAACACTGAGCAGCGAATGCAAGAGATCATTAAAGCACCACAGCTTACCGCGGTTGAAAAAAGCAAGCTGTATTCTGACCAACTAAATCGATTTCTAACTTTTAAAAACAAGATGGATGCTTAAGTCCATCATCCTGCAGTTCTTGTAGCCCCAGATATCGTTGAACCACCAACCGCGCTTGAGATAACACAACCTATAGAGATAACACAACCAACCACTCGTAGATCTATCGAGATGACACAACCTGTGCCGGCTACTCCTAAACCTGCCTTTCTCACACCACCACCAACACAAGGAGAACGACCCAAACTCAAACACAACTTTTTCCACAATTGGGTAGACTCGGCTGATTGGAAAGAAAGTGATTTGGCTATGATGACACACAAGGAAAGAGAGCGATGTGAACGTTTCTTATTGAGGGGCAGACCAAAATATATTCCTATGAAAGCTGAGGATATAGTAAGATTATCACCCGAAGACAGACAAGAATATGAGAACTCTTTACATATACAAAAGACGCCTAAACGATATGCTCTTAGGAGCAGACCTTCTTACTAATGTTGTAAAATAAATTTTAATCAATAAATGTGTTTTAAGAGTGTCTGTGCTGTATGTACATTGTACAATATTTTCACGAGCTTTTGAAAAACTCGGTTTATAAATAAGTGTATGATTTAATAAGCGTGTTTTTTCAGTCAATAAACAAGAGAATTTGAAATGCATTGAAGTTTTCTGTTTTCAGCGCTAGCTGAAGATCTTTCAGCGAATTTATAAAAATATCATCCATTTTGTGATTTGTTTTTTTTCTTGCGGTGTTTAACCCTCGTAATATCTCCTGCCCATGGACCTTCCTCGTTTTACCTAAACGAGATAACGTCATTGTAGCGCTACGTCGTGGCACTACTGTATTGCGACGTCATTGATCTTGCACACTAATTTCTTCTGTCGGGATATGTGGGTTGGAGGAATGCTAAAAATTGCAGAGGTAGCAAGTCTTGCCCAAGCTTGCCCGCGTGACATGATGAACTCAGCAAAAATTGTCTGGCCTTGTTCCGTGACGTCATTGTATGAAGGTTGAGAAATTCCAAAGGAGTAGGACCGAGTTGCATAATTAATAATGTTTTCGTTAATGATGAGTTGCGGCGCCCTTTTTATGTTAATTACGTAACACGCCACCCTCATACGCTAATGACCACGTGCCACCCCGTACCACCCCAAAAATCCGGGTCGAAAACTATCTACACCACTACTGAGACATGTATACCCAATGCATGTGGAAATTATTTGCCCTTATCTTAATCTCTCTTCAGTTAAAGGTATTATGTGGGTGAAAATATTCTCACTGGCAGTTTTCTTCGACAATACCAAATAGTTTGAATATTTATTCATCAGTATAGCATTGATTGACTAGTATACCAATCTAGAAACACCACATAAAATAGCATAAAGCTAGCATGAAATCAATATTTTTGAATATTTGCTACCGAAAGGTAAGACGGTGTTGGAAAGTTTTTGTCACAACCTCCTCTCCTCGGCTGTGATACCCCCTTAGCTTCACCAAGACACCAGACTCAACCAACGAAAATTATTTATCCGCTCTTCAAATTATTTAATTTTAATCTCTCTTTCGCTGAAGGTTTTTGTTGGGGAGCGAACAGTGAGAATGCATGTGTGACTATAATGCAAGCAGGTGTAGAAATTTTGCCTGTTTGTTTACGTTATCTTGTTTCGCCAATTCATATCTGCCGGTTTGAGCCTGTTGTCTCGCATTTACAAAAAAAATAATTTTGCTTTATATGAAAACAAAATGTTTGCCACGACACCGGGGTAAATGATTATGGATAACAATGTCTAAATAAGTCTCTAAATATGTCTCTAAATAGCAGCTTTCGCTTTCTTAGTACGTTGCTGCGAGCGAAGCGAGCAGCACGCTATTCGTACACGTTTTGCGTATGCGAGGACTTAATATACTGTAACGAACCCGACATTTTGGTTGGTATGATGGAACATTATAGCCTTCGAAATGCATGATCAGCGGTAACTCTACCGCGCTTGCGTATGTACTTCATCTTCTGGAGCCAAAGTGGGTCCTTGAACCACAAGCTTGTATATATTGAATTAGCTCATCAGTTTAGTGATATTTCACGGGGAGGGCAATGTCCTGTTATTATGTGCCCAAGTATATCCAATACGACATTGGCGCCGTTTAACGGTAGAGAGCAGGCGATAATATCTTAAATAAAATGGTGAAAATCTTTAAAAAAAGGTGAAATACCTAATGCAGAAACTATATCGGTTAACTGGTTATAACTGCCTTAATATAGATAGCAAGATAGAGTGCAACATTAACGTCAACAAAGGAAACATCGCCACATTATTGGGGTGACAAAAAATAACCAAACCGTTGCTATAGTCCGATGTTTGGCAACGTTAATTTCCCTGTTTATAAAAACCCAATTCTAACACTTGGTTATTAAATAAAGTCCAGGGCTCACATATACATTTCACAGCTATTCACTTTCTATTAGAAATTTCTAGTATTGAATTATGCAAAGCTATAAATTGCGGTTAATATATTTATGTTAAGTAAATAAATATGTTCAAGAAGATTCCAATTACCCTATGACATTGCCAGTCTGTCAACACAATTAGCGCATTAAGGTACTTGCCTTATAGATATAACCAATGACGTTCTTAAAAATTTGGATAGTATACAGTAAACCTGTACAGTAGTCAAGCTAGACAGGTCGAAGTCTTGGTGAGTAAAGCCATGCATAAGAAGAAACGAAAGAGCCTTACTGGAAAGTGGAATGTTCGAGTTGATGAGAAGACGGTCGAACGAATTGCAAGATTTCCATGATGGGGTGGTGATAGAAAATTTCAAACACGATTTCTTACACTGCCGAAATCAACTGAAATGGTCGATTTGAGCAGGATTTGAACTCACACCTTCGAGACTCGGGTCCACCGCTCTACCTATTGAGGAATCGAGTCAACAGGGATTGGAGGCGAGTTTTATCCAATTTAAGTGCACGAAATATTTTCCGTGAACCTTTTTCAGTTGACTTCGGCAGGGCAAAAAATCAAGTTTCTTTTAATTCATTTGTTTCTCTGAGGATGGTTCTGTAATAGAATCGAAACACTGTTGGCTACATCCGTTTAAGTCGATACGTGAATATATATAGAGCGGCATACCTGTGTCTCGAAACGGTGTGAGTTCAAATTAATTAAGTTCAAGTCAAGGAAGACAGAGAGTTTCGAGAAACGTTCAGTTTCGCTGCAGTGAAAAGGTGCAGTGAACTGATTATTTCAAATCGTTGAGAGATTCACATAAAAGGAACACTCGACTGACAGTACACGTAATCACGCATACATGTCTTGTACAGAGTCATCGCCATTTCGTAAAAGAGCTGTCACCTTTCGAAGAGAGTTGACATGCAGGAACAACGATCAGAGGAGCTTTCGACGATTATATAAACAGTAATGTAAATTATAAAATATTATGAAACAAACCTAATGTGAAGTTAATTGTATCTGTTTTAATTCCATTTGCTGCAAAACATCGATAATCCCCAAGGTTTGTTTCATCAACTTTGTCAAAATGTAGCTCGTTACTGCGCTCGTTTTTCACACGTTTGAATGCTAATGTTTTTTCATCTTTTTTCTCCCACCAAACACGTGGCTTAGGATTGCCACTTGCAACACACTCTTGGAAGAATTTTTCACCAAGTACTGTTTCTGTTCGTTGGAATCTAGGTTCGCTGATGATCGAAGGAGCTAGGGTTAAATACAAAAATGTTTATTTTTCTATTGTATGTAGAAATACCTGTTACTTGTCTTAACTCCAAGTATAATTGATATATATATATATATATGTATAGTCAAATCTGCAGACATGCATGTTTCGCCGTTCAACGGCTCGTCAGTGCAGCTTGTAACGCAGTCTAGATGCGAGTGACTTCGTTATATATGAACCTGTCTCAGAGCACACCTTGTATTCCGTAAGTAAAACCAGTTTTGCATGGTATAAGTGATCAAACTATTGAATTGCCTGGGGAGGGAAATAATATGACCAATGCAACTAAGAAAAGATTGCATAGTGGCAACAAGGGTTTCAAAATAGCACATCTTAATATTAGAAGAATAGTAAAAATATTGATCAATTAGAGTATATGTCTCTAACCATGAATATGACATTATATGCGTTAATAAAACCTGGCTAGATGACACGGTCAGTGACCATGATCGAAGTGGGTATAGATGGCTATGATCTAGTACGTAAAGATAGGAATCGCATGGGAGGCTGAGTAGCTATGTTTATTCGAAATTCAATAAACTATAAAATTAGGCTAGACATAATACCAGAAAATTTGGAGATAATCACGGTAGAAATTACCAAAACTAAAGCCAAGCCGTTCTTTCTTAACTCATGGTACAGGCCACCTGACATGCATGCCTGCATGTAGAATCTTTTAATGAGTATGAACAAGGTTTACAAAAAAATGGATTATGAAAACAAGGAAATTGTAGGCATTGGTAATTTCAATTGTGATTGGCTCCTACCTGAGGAAAACGAGACTAAAAGGTTATTAGACTTGGCTAAAATGTTTCATCCTGATCATTTCATTGAAGTGCCTACTAGAATTACTGATAAAACTCGGCAAAAATGGACTTAGTTTTTAGTAATCGTCCAGAGATAATAATTAGGTCAGGTGTTCATCACATTGAAATTATAGCGATCATAGCTTTATCCATATCCACAGGAAAATATCGATCTCAGCACGGGTATAAAAGTGGCACGGGTAACATTTTTATCCGTGCCGTGCCAAATATTGAGCGTAATGTAAATGGGCCTTAAAACAAAAATGTATAATAGGGATTTTCTAAAGAAAAAGGCAGTAAAAACAGGTTCAAATCATTTTCACAATGCGTATAAAAAGGCTAGAAATGAATTGAACAAGTTAGTTAAAGATACAAAAGCCAATTACTATAACAAAGCGATAAATCAATGCAATAAGGATCCAAAATCTATGTGGAAAACTACTAACCAACTAACAAATAAGAAATTGAAAACAACAAATATTTATGAATTGGTAATCGATCAAGAAGCTACTGCATCACGAAACCTGATTTAATAGCAGATGCTATGAATACTTATTTTAATGAGATTGAATCTGATCTGGCAAATAATCTTCCAAAAGGGGATAGTTGTTTTGAAAGTTATATCACCCCAATTGACACCACATTTTAAGTTCAAGAAATTTTTGCGTCGGAGGTCAAAAGTGAAATTTCGAGAATTAAAACTTCTAAAGCAACCGGACACGATCGAATATCACCCAAACTTTTATAAAAGATAGTGCAGAAATTATTGCCGAATCATTTAGTAATATATTCAATAAATCCAGTGAAATGGGCGTATTTCTTGATGATTTTAAAGTTGCGTGCATATCTCCTGTATATAAAGGGGAAAGCAAATTAGATTGTAGTAGTTACAGACCAATATCTATTATCTCTGTAGTAGCGAAAGTGTTTGGAAAGCTTATCTCCAGGCAATTCATTGGATACTTAGAATCTAACCACTTGCTGTCAGATAGCCAAGCTTGCTTCAGGAAAAAGAGCTCGACCACAACTTCTATTTTAAATAATACGAACCAATGATACATAAATATGGATAAGGGTCTCCTAAACGGAATTATTTTTCTTGATTTAAAAAAGCCTTCGATTGTGTCGACTACGGCATCTTGATTGAAAAATTATCTTATTTTAAATAACATAATTATCCTATTTATTCAAGCAACGCAAAATGTCGAACAATTGGCTGCGGAGTACCTCAAAGTTAAAATTTGGGCCTAATATTGTTTCTTATTTCAGTAAACGATTTACCTGACTATTTAAAAACAACTACAGCCAGCATGTTTGCAGATGATACCAATCTAACAGCAAGTGTCGCCTCAATAATAGACATCCAAACCAAATTGAATACTGATTTGGAAAATATACACCAATGGTTGTTGGCCAAGACATTAACACTCAATAAGAATAAAACTGAATATATGATTGCTAATGATCCTGATATTAAACTGGGAGATAGTAATATAAAAAGAGTAAAAGAAACAAAAACTTTAGCTAGGGGTTATTGTTGACAATCAACTTAAATAGAATACTCATATAGACAATGTTGTTACCAAGGTTTCAAAGGCCATAGGAATGATTCGACAAATAGGTCATGCTTATTGACTTGAAAAGCTTCAAAAATGCAAAACAGTGCTGCTAGAGTCATTACTGGAAAATCATATGAAACGGTTAGGTCCAAGTACATTTTACAGGAATTAAGCTGGCAACCATTGATAGAAAATGGAAAGAAAACAAAGCGGTTTTTATTTATAAGGTTAGAAAAGGCAATTCCTCAAGAAAGATCACAAATATGTTTAAAGTGATAATCAAAATTATAATTTACGCAATAATGATTGTGATTGTTCTCTTGAAAAACCTAAAACTAGTTTTCTTAAAAAAAGCATTGGCTATTCAGGCGCAAAGATTTGGAACGAATTACCGACGGAACTTACCAAGACTTAAGGCTCTGCTCCGAGACAGTGAAACTTAATTAACTTTTTTCATATTGTACAATATTATTGCTTGCTCAAATAAGTATATTTGCATCTTATTGTTTGTGTGTAAAATTTTTATATATATTTTTTATTAGTATTTTCATTAGTCAACGGCCCCTTAAAAATCAGCTAATTCTTTTGCTGAAGGGCAACCGTTGCCTGTATGTAAATAAGATTAAATAATATTATTATATAGCAAGTGTCAAAGTTCAACTTTCCTGTTTGCCGATTGGACAAAACCATATCACGTGCCGGTCGACAAAACGTCATGTTCGACAACCGATCAACAATGAAACAATTGTTTACCGGTCAATAAATAAACCCGGAAGTGAGGCGCGAGCTGCTCGCGTCTGCCGGTCGGTTTGCAAGTCGTCCAGAAGAAGATATTAATCTATTATTACGAGATAAAGACGCGGAATACCTGGTGAATTATTGACACTTGCTATATAATAAAACACTTATTTACTGAGACCTCGGGAAAACAGCGTGTTTTGTGGCCCCTCGACCGCCGTTGTTGCCCTCGGCTTCGCCTCGGGCAACAACGGCGGTCTCGGGGCCACAAAACACGCTGTTTCCCTCGGTCTCAGTAAATAAGTGATAAATAAAATAATAATAATACTAGCATGCTTTCCAGGGAATGTGGAGAAGAAAAACATTCACCAATTAATGGCACGACGAAGTTACTTTGGGGTCTTTGAAAAATACACGAGTATCGATTGTTTATCACACGAGAATTCATGCTGTGACAGTACTATTTTTTTATTAATACTGTACAGTATTGTTATATATCATAAAAAATAATCAGATGAAGAACACCAAAAATTAAATCCTAGAATACTGACTGGTTTTCTACAAATTGAATAAAAACGTTTACTTGCACTGTATTTAAAAAAAATTTCGCTGCTCTTTAGCCAATCAGAATCGACATTTTTACGTCTATTATATAATAATATAAAAATCTATAAGAAATAGAATACTCACCAAGTATGTCTATCAAGGCCTTAGCTGTACCATTTCCCAGTTCGTTACGTGCTGTACATGAAAACTGACCTGACTGTTTTTTGTAATCTGCTTTGCAGATAACCAATACACTCGCATGATCTTTGTCTTCATTTGACAACATGTAGATACCGTTTAACCTGCTCTTACAATCACGTGTTCCTTGAACTGAATCCCCATGCACTTCCGCTACTTCGCCATTTATTTCCCATGTAATTCGAGGTTTCGGATGGCCACCAACGTTACAGCGAACGATGAAGGAAGAACCTTGTTTTGTTGTAAAGTTTTTGAGAGAGACCGTTGGCGCTTTTAATTCTAAATTGAAGAAAGATTTAAAAATTTACCTCATGCAGTTAATAAATATTTATGAAAGAAATGAAATCAAATTATCGTTTATATCGTTTGACCGAAACTATATAGGACGCTTATAAATTCAGAAACTTTTGGCTCGAATTCTTCTCAGTCAATGACAATGTTGTGAATTATATTGTTGTCCTCGCCCAGATCTTTCTACCAGACCTTTCTGAGAGGTCTGATCGTGTAAATGGAGAGCGCGCTTAGAAACCAGATAATAAACGTTTAAAATTTTTCAATAAAAATGTTTCGAAGTCCACCCGCCCACATTTCGCCTGCAACCATTTTAAGCGACCCGAAATCAGTATTTTTCATTCGCCTGGCGATTGTGCTTAGCGTAAACCATGCAGTAGCTGCGAACTGAAGTTTTTGAGACCGAAATACACCTTGCCTGGTATATTTCCCATTTTCTATACATATTTTACTGCGCAATAACAAAATATATATGTGTATATATTACCTCGTATTTTTAGCTGTATCTCAGCTATAACAGTTATGCCACTAAACTCGCCAAAGCACTTGTATTTACCAGCATCAGTAACGTTGACTTTCTTAATATGTAACGTACTATATACAGTACCATTAGTAGTTGAACTTACAACTCTCATACGTGGACCTAGCTGCACATCGACATTGTTGAATAACCAATTAACTTGGTTAGATGCAAACTTTGCAACTTTACAAGATAGCTTCACATTCTCTTCTTCATCAACTTCCACTAATCTATCAAAAGCTATTAATGGCTGCGCCCCTGAAACATTAAATCAAACATTTACTATTAATGTTGGCCAATGGCTAAATTAAGATTTCACAAAAAGGCCTGGGTGTGGAACAAAAAATTCAGCAGGAAAAGTATAATTATGAAAGCCAAAGTAGCTGATTTGAAACATCGAAGAGTGGTTAGAAATTACACAAGGGAAAATCGATTGTATGTGTCAAACAAAATATACTATAACGTGGTCGAGATGGGTCATCAATTATCGTTATATACATGGCCTGTGGGCAAGAGACTAGAATAATAATAATGTATTTTTCATAGTTATATAATGATTAATATAGGGATGATTAATGGCAGATAGTTACAACAAGAGTATCGATATACAACTCGTAGCTAATCGGAAGATGATAAATACCTATCACAGGGATAACTTTCCAATCATGGTGGTCTTCTCCGATAACGTTAGTTGCTGTACATCTGTAGAAGAAATGCTGCTCAGTTTGTTCAAGGGTTAACGTACTATAGCCGTTATTGGATTCAATTCTTAAACCACTTGCTGTTGTTGTAATATCTTGCCAGTTGGAATTATTTGGTTTACAGTAAGTGTTTGCACAGTCTGTTAATTGGGCCTTCCAGGTAAAGCTTATTTGGTTTGGGTTTGCTGCATTCACCTTGCAAAGTAACTCTATTCCTTGCATGCTGTCTTTGTACACATGGACGAGAGTTTCCTTTTTGTTCCCGACAATCTTTGGTTTGGCTAAAGTAAAGTAAAGTAAAGTAAAGTAAAGTAAAGTAAAGTAAAGTAAAGTAAAGTAAATTAGAAAGTATAGTATCATCGTTTCCTTTTTGTTGTGTTTTGTTGATAATTTCATGTTTTGGCAACGCTATCGATCCATACTGAGCCCGATTCATCAGTAATTCAAATAGTGATACGAGCCTACAGATCGAAAACTTTCCCAAGATTTTCACCATGCGAATGCAGCTATTTTAATTAAGGTTGTCACAAGCAATAGTCAAATGGAGAACTATATACTTGACAGAATTAAAGGATTGGAAGGGAAAGATGCAAAACAATTGTCAAAACAAAAATGAGCTATAGTCATAGGCTATTTCACTGGCTGCATTAAACAGCCAAAAATATTAACATATAATTGATATGATATACCCATCATGCTGGAATTGTTCATTTGACTATTGCTTGTGACAACCTTAATTGAAATAGCTGTATACAAGGAATTTAGAAAGTAAGGTATATAGGTAAGTATAAAGTGAAGTAGAAGAACTTAATTTAAAACAGTACGGTACATTTACAAAAATACTGTAAGATAAAAATAAAAATAAAAAGTGATATTTCGACTTCAATTTCTAGTTCAGACGAAATGAATAGAATCTTAATATCAAAGCACCTTATTTTTAGTCCATATCTTGGATTTTTTAAAATGCATTTTTGGAAAATTATTTCTATATTCTATTTGACTTTGTTGTTGAGTTTCTTTGCATAAAAGATTTAGTTAGTTAAAATAGTAACGATTCCCTTATTGTCTTTAGACTTGCCCCAAGACTCTCATTCTCTCCGTTCTGTGTCGCTGTACCATATTTTACGCATAGCATGCAGCGCAAAGAGGGCGTGCTCGTGTTATGCAAACTATAGTGGAGCAACACAGGAAATCAGAGAAGGTAAAGTCTATATTTTAATTTTATACCAGTATAATGCAGTTTTGGACATTTTAAGTCAAAGACATTTTAGGTGAATTTTAATATAACTGTATCTTATATAGATGCACCAAAGGTGTAGCTAAGTCAGTTCCCAATCATTTTATGTTCCCATGCATACCAAGGACAGTTATTTTTTCTCAAACTCATTAAATATTATCTTTATTCCTAAGTTAATTTTTGTGTTAACTTTAATTTATATTAAAATGCTGGTTCGCATATAGTAGCCGTTGTTATATGTGATATATAAAAGACTGCAAACTATTATATAAAAATATCTGCTAGTATATGCGTCGTTTTTAAACATGTTCTTCATACATTCTTGAGATATATATATATATATATAATCAGATGCACAAACCTTTTCATAATGGTATAAATAACTTACCTAACACATGAAGTTTAAATATCTTCGTTACAGTACCAAGAAAATTTGAAGCTACACATTTGTACGTGCTATTATCATCCGGAAAGGATAAGGCATAGTGTGAAAACTGTATCCTTGTAATATATAGATAATGGTCTTTTGGGAATGAGCAATAACCACCAACATCATCACTGCACTTGGACAGTAATTCGTCCTTGTCATCATTCATTTTGTACCAGGTAATTGAAGGATTGGGTGAACCTTCGACTTTGTACGTTTCTGTAATTTCAGTGTAGGGCTTCGGCTTAACAGTAATAAGAGGTTCAGGGAACTTTGTAAATGTCGGCTTTTGGAAACCTAGATAAATATATTTTAAATATTCCTGAGACAAATGTATGTAACGCAAGATTTGATAAAAGGTTTGTTTCATCAAAATACCATTGGGTATACTAAAGGATTCAGCATCTGTCAAAGCTTCAATTTGCATACTGCATACTGCAGTGCATACTGCATACTGTATACTGCATACTGCACGACCATGCATGTGAGAGACCCGATATTATATGAATATTATAAACAGGTAATTAAAAAGTAAACATATACCAGCTGATTTATATCAAAAGATGCTATTGCACCACATTTAATTGATGATGCATACTGTACCTTTGATTGAGACTTAATAGATTTTATCTGCTATAATACTGCGATTTCCAGTTCAGTAATGGTTTTATCGTAAGGTTTCGACGCTTGAACAAATAATTTTGACGTAATGCGAGTTATGTTGTCTGGGTGTTGTTGCACTACGTTGTCAAAGACTTTTATAGACGTTGTCAAGCCAGGGCCGCACAGAGACATTTGGGGGCCCAAGGCAAAAATTGGCTTTGGGGCCCCAGTTATTTTCCATCCTGAAAGATCTTTGTGGTCATGTACTTTTTTAGAAAACTGATTTCTATACATTTGAACTTCTGGACTACGTCCTGTAGTTTTTAACGTTTTATTTTGAAAAACATTTTGAAATTTATGGTCTCAGGAATGGAAAATTCCCGCATTCTCAGAGACGATTTGACAGTAATATATATGCATAATTCACTTCATTTCTACTTGGGGGCCCCCTTTAGCTGGGACCCGGGTAAAAATTTCCACATTTGATCCCCCCCCTCTGGGCGGCCATGGACTCAAAGTGTTGTTGACTTCTAACCTTAACTAGAAATCGCAGTATTTATGCCCGTTGCCTTCCATAGATTTCCGGCTTCACTTTTCATTCAGACAATTATAGAGTTAAGCCTGCTGATGTAGATCGAGGCTGGGGGTTTAGTTAGGATGGGTAAGTTACTTGTACTTAAAAACTTGAAAAAAACACTCTGTGTAATTAATCGACAGCATTAAATATATCTCATTATATCAACATTATCATGATCAATTACTGAGATTATTATTGGATTGATTATAGTCTACGCCGGTCAACGAACATATTAATGCATTATTCTCCACTGTCATCACTGCTGTATATACTCAAGCATTTGTTGTTGTCATTCGTAGAATGCTGGACAAAACATGTTAATAAAATTCTGAGATCTCAATGTTAAAGTTTAACAATGTTGGTTAATAATAGCAACATTGGATGAGGCCTGAGAGGTAGGAGGCAAAACTAAAGCCTATAATGAAATTGTAATGATAGTGTATACTTATTCCTATAGAATTAACCCATGCACGGTCAGTGAGAGTGGGTTTACCACACGCGAGATACATACCTTTAATGCCAACATACGTTTCTGCATGTGCCCTCCACTTAACGCTCTCTCTGTATAGATCACATATGTACACTCCATTGTCACTTACATTAAACTTTTTAATGACTAAAGACCGTTTAGTTTCTCTTTTAGTCCCCTTGAAACTGATCGTTAATTTTTCGGAGTTCATCAATTGCCAGTCCTTTCTGGTTCCATTTCGTTTACTTTTATACCAAGTTAATTTAACTGAACCAATGGCAGAACATCTCAGTTCAACATTTTTTCCATATCTAGCGATGCCTTCCATAATTGATATTTTAGGTTCTGGTCTTGGTACGCCATCTAAAAAATTAATATGAATATTCATGATAACATGAACTAATTATAGAGAGATAGAAATTACTGTCTGTTTTCAAAACGCTCATATAACTTAAAGTTGAATGACGTAATATACAAGTCCTGCTAAAGGTACGTTTACACGCTGCGATTTGTAGGACCGATTTAAGGTTTTGCTAAATGTTAATGTGGAATATTGTCAGTTGATGACGTTTGCCACGTATTTTTCAAATATCATTAAAGTGCGTCTGAAATCAGCCCGACAAATCGCAGCGTGTAAATATACTGTACCTTAAACACGAAAATTTGGCTGTTTTGGATGTGGAAAAGCATGAAACTTGGCCTATATTACATACATTTCTGTACGTTTCGACCGCGTTCTCATCATGCAGTTGACTAATGAGAACTACTACTATATAAGAGTTGGTATAACGTAAATATCAAGGGCGAAAATCCATGTCAAAAAGTGGGGGGGTGGAGCATGCTAATAGTCATGGAGACATGTAACACGTTTAAAGTTTTTTCAGGGCATTTCCGCATCATTTATAGACACTCCCCGGCAAAAAGCAAAAAGAGTTTACTCTGTTGTATAAAAAGCTACTTTTCTCCATAAATCTTGCCGGCGATATTAGTTAACAGAGTAAGACTGTGTCTGTGATTGTGTGTTTGCGAAATTTTTACGACTTATTTACGAGTTTGCAATTTACTGTAATTTAAACGGCCATACTCATATATAACCAATTTCTTAATGATCGTATATTGAGTGATCTGATTTTCAACGACAATTTGACCCAAATGTTCTTTCCTCGCATAAAAACGAATAGACTAAATTTTCGAGCCTTAATATACAGAGGAAATATGGTGAGCCGTTTCTAAACGAATTTGGTCAGCGAATTTGAGCAAGATGGGAGCAAGAATATATATATATGACGTTGCTGTTTCTAGCTCTAGTATATGAATCAGTGCCATGCACTGAGCTGTACAGGGTGTATATAAAAAAGGTAATCCTTACTTTAGCGTGCTTTTGTGCGTTCAAAATTGCATGCAAAAATTTGATTTTTTTATATTTGCAAAGATTAGGGTTTTAGCTTTTGACGGACATCTTTCTTGTATCATTCCAAGCAGAAATGACCAAATACAAGCAGGTTAAAAATTGTCGGTCAAAAATACTCTTTGTATAATTTAAGCAGTAGCTACACAACAAAAGAAAAAGCAATTAATCAATAATGTGTCTTGCTAAACAATACTCTTAAAAGACTTATTTAATTTTATTCCATACGTTATAACTTTTTAAAGTACAATTCGTGAGTTTGAGATCCAAATGGGTTATTTTCAATAGTTTTGCACCCAATTCCCAACGGTGAAAAAATGCGATTTCGACCGACAGTTTTTATTCGATTCATACTTGGTCATTTTCCCTTATAATGATACAAGAAAGGTATCATTGGACAGCTAAAATCCTGATTGTTGTTGCTGTGTAAAAAATTTAGCGAAAACACAATATCAAACGCACACAGATATGCTAGTGGTCGCACACAGATATATAGTATATAGCTCAGTGGTCAGTGCCTTCTATAAATGGAACCAAACAATCAATTTAAAATGTAGGACGTTAACCATATTGTGAAAATGAAATAGTGATATCACCTCCAATTTTTATCAATATTAGAAAACTGTCTGTATACATCGTACACTATATAACACAAAATATCAATTTTTGCTATGCCTATAAAAACCGAAAACACGATATACAATCACGCATGATTATTTGGAAAAGGACTTCCCTTTTTCATTTGACACATTTGATGTTGTCATTTTGTCCGCTTTGTCTTTGTCTTCGCTGATGACCTCTTTTAAAATATCTCAAATAATATTTTGGTTCAACCCAAAAACCCAGGCTTTAACCTAAATCAACCATAACTTATACTGAAAGTCTTTAAAACATTGGCATTGCTTTTTCATGAAAAAAGAACCACTTAACATTACTGCGAAAATCGGCAAAGCCAAAGGCAAAGAAAGATTTGCCATTGAATGATAGTCTCGAAAATACTTATTTAATAAAGTCCTCAGAATTTCTTTTTAATCAACAATATATTAAAATAAGTCAAAGACTAACGCCCGTATTCTAAAAGCTTACTCACACTCACACTCAAAGAGTGGAGGTTCAATCTGAGCTTCCCTTGAGTGTCAGTGCTGTTTTTGAATAGCTGCAGGGTTAGTGCCGTACCATACTATGCGAGTACTCACCCTCCAGCTATTCAAAAACAGCATTGACACTCAAGGGAAGCTCAGATTTAACCTCCACTCTTTGAGTGTGAGTGTGAGTGAGCTTTTAGAATACGGGCGTAAGGCTCTGAAACTGCAACTGATAATTATTCTATTTTTTCACAGCATGAATAAAGTTTTGGTATACTGTAATTATTATAAAGAAATTAGTTTGATACATTGCCATTGGACATCAAAGGAGGCAGGAAAGCTGTCATATAAGCAGTTGATATTAAAACATATTAAAATACATGGCGCAGAAATTTAAAGAAACAACGCTGTTAAAAACCAACGCTCCTCATTTCAAAAAGTAATTATCATGTCATCATTCTACAGCGTATTTTCAATTAATATTACACAACACCTGCTCTTTTCGCTTATTTTTAAAAATCATCATTAAGTATATCACGACATAAGGCTTATTTTTAGTACAGGTTACAGATACGTAGAAACTATACTTTTGCATGCATACGCTTTCAAGGTCTATACAAGATTAAAAATTCACGAGTCATTTAATGTTCGTAAACCGCAAGACCGCGGGTTTGCATGGGGTATAGAATATAGCATAGCGCAAGTTCTCAAATGTCAATTGACAAGAATTAAACGTCAAATATCGACTGTTTCATGTTGTTTACATGCATGTTAATGCGATGAATCGCGTTTCAATTAAATTTCGTCGAGTTTATACAGTACGTTAGACAAAATGTCAGCCGCACAAGATCAGATTTGACGATTATTCCAGACAATATATTGACTTATCACAAACTTGTGCCTTTATTAGGGAGAAAACAGGGTGACATAAAAACGATATGTCACTGATAACATTTTTTGTCACTGATATCGTTTTTTGTCACTGATATCGCTTTTTGTCCCGTTCAAAACATTCAAGATGGCCGCCGCCTCTGAGATTTCAGAATGTGTCAGTAGACTAGTTCATTGCTGAAAATAAAAATTCAAATACCAAAATAAGAACGTCAGGGGTAGATCAGTTTTATCACTCTCGTGACGATATTACAATGGTCCCTCGTTCGCTGCGCTCACTCGTGACAATTATGATATCGTCCCTCGAGCGATAAAACTGATATCACCTCACCCCTCATGTGATAACGTATACATATCCAGCTAAGAATATAACACGGCCTAGCAAAGCGGATATATATAAGGACAAAGCCCCGTGTCTCTTATGAATTGATATACATACATTTATACATATATTTATATAAATGTTCATGAAATCTTGTGGTCACGAATATTATGTTATTCCCTAGAATTCTTTTTGTCACTAATATATTTTATAGAATTATTTAGATATACGATTAAAATACTTAGAAACATTTAGAATTATTTTAATCAATCAGACTGATTTCCAAATCGTCCAAGTTCTCAACAATACAACCTACATAACGGACTCGGAAAACAATAATAACTTCTGTAAACTGGTGAATCGTACAAACATTTAATAGGGATCGCGCCCGCTCTGGGGTCTGGTGTTGGAAGACGGTAATTTTCTTTGCAAAATAGGTCGTGTTCAACATAATATAACTACAAAACTCTAACATTTCAGGCTATGAAATTTGAAAAATTTATAGATGACGCATCCATCTACGCAATCACACAATTTTTGAAATTTAGGCGGCTTATAATTACGATGAAATAACGCTCGAAAGTGTGCTATTTTCGTGTTTATATGCGGCTCCGAAAATGCTCGTAACCTACTCGTGTTTAACCGTAAATGGGATAGATGATGGATCAACTGTCTTAAAATAGTAAAAATTATAATGTGCAAAAATTATATATTTTTATGTTACATATAACCGTCCTTCTTTTGCTTATGGGAGATTTTGACGTCACAAATTGTTTGAAGTCATTAACGTCAAGAAAATAGGGCGGGAGGCGCGCGAGCTTGCAGGTTCAGTAACGTCATAATCGTTAGTACGTAAGAAAGGCAATTACGTAATTACTTTGCAGAAGGTTTCTATTATATTGTTGAAAATATAGTTTTTTAAAGTAAGAATGGTGTACAAAGGTAAAATATCAGCCCAACAAAGGGAACTGGCAATGTATTTAAAAATGGATTCTTCTACGGAGAGATAGCGCAAAACTGTAAGATGTCAAAGTCGTCTGCTGAGAGGATGTGCAAAAGTGGTTTCAACTCAGAAGGAAAATCAAAATCTTCCAAAACGGGAAGACGGAAAAAAATTGATGAGCGGAGCTCACGGATTTTACTTAGATCGTTGAAGAAATGTAGAAAGGAAAATATGCAAGCAGCAAGTGGATTAAGTTTGCAGCTGGCCAGTAGGCGGACATTCTCGCTGCATTTAAATTTATTAGGATGCGGATTTTTGCAAGATCGGAAAAAGGGATTGTAGAGCGAAAAGGGACGATTAAATTATGCACGAAAAACAAAGAGACTTTGTTTGATCCAAAATCCAGAGTTTTGGTGTAATGAGGTCGCATTCTACTTAGACGGTGTTTCCTTTGTACCCAAGTATAACCCATTCGCTACAGCAACGACGCCCAAATCAAGAGTTTGGCGAAAGAAAAGCGAAGGATTGGAAATTACGACGAAAGGTTCGAAAGAGCCTCCAGGTAGACGAAGGGTTCATGTGATGGTTGCAATTGCTTATGGAAAAGGAGTTGAGCTAGGCGTACCGTATACAAAAATTGACGTTCCCTTTTTTACACAGTTTATTAAAGACCAATTTCGTATTTCGTTTGCTCGGGCTGGTCCTAAACGCAACGGGAGGCGTTTATTCATAATGGATAATGACCCTTGCCAGACAAGTAAAGTGGCACGGAATGCTCTTGAAGAAATCGAGGCAGAAATGCATGTGATACCTCCTCGTTCTCCAGATCTAAATCCAATAGAGAACATATTTCATATAGTGAAGGCGGATTTAGAGCGCCAAGCTATATGTGAGAATATTTACAGCTGAATCATTCAAAGAATTTGAAACAAGAATTTTACTGTCGTTCCAATTGAAGTGTTCCTCAAATATTGATTCGATACATTACCTCGCGCAGACCATTTCATTTGTTCAAGTTCATCGAGATATTCATACACTTCCTGTGAAAGTTGACCAATCACAATCCGTATGTGATTGAATACGAATCAACTGACCAATGAGGAACTGATCCTGCATTGCAGGACGTAAACAATATTCAAAAATCAAATTCCTATTTCGGATTCGGTTGTTTTCATCATTCATGTAAATTCAATTCTTCAAATGTTCTTCAAATGTGTTTACATTTGTGCTCAGAAAAACGTTTAATTGAAATATTGCTTCAATTGTTGAAGATTTTCTAAATGGTTTAGAACCAGAATTGAATAAATATGCAAAGCCGTTGCGAGATCAAGGTATTACTTCAACAAATATAACAAATATTCATTTTATTTTTCGAAACTAAGCGATCAAACGTGGGGGTTTTCTAATCTATATTTTAAAGGAAAATGTCACTTTCATCTGTTTACAATATATTTTTCGCGTTAACTCTTTTAGTATAGTAAAGTGTATGACAAAAATGACAGGCGTCATTTTATAGTGCAATAAATGTCAGTGGCAAATTTTGGTTTATAGACCAAATAATTTATGGTAAAGGTGCGATGAAAAGTTTTTCTAACTTTCAAATTTGTTCTCTGTATGAAATTGTAACAAACTTTACTGTAATATAGTAATATTATTAGAAACAATATAGATTATAATACAATTTTATAGTTTTAGAACACACACATATGTATTTATGTACTTGCTTGACATTTATGATTTTAATATTATCTATTCGTATTATATATCAGAATCGAACCTCAAATAGCGCCACAAAAATAAACACTGTCACTGTTTGTCTGATTCAATATTACTATATTACAGTAAAGTTTGTTACAATTTCATACAGAGAACAAATTTGAAAGTTAGAAAAACTTTCTTCGTACCTTTACAATAAATTATTTGGTCTATAAACCAAAATTTGCCACTGACATTTATTGCACTATAAAATGACGCCTGTCATTTTTGTCATACACTTTACTATACTAAAAGAGTTAACGCGAAAAATATATTGTAAACAGATGAAAGTGACATTTTCTTTTAAAATATAGATTAGAAAACCCCCACGTTTGATCGCTTAGTTTCTAAAAATAAAATGAATATTTGTTATATTTGTTGAAGTAATACCTTGATCTCGCAACGGCTTTGCATATTTATTCAATTCTGGTTCTAAACCATTTAGAAAATCTTCAACAATTGAAGCAATATTTCAATTAAAGGTTTTTCTGAGCATTGAATTTGATTTTTGAATATTGTTTACTTCCTGCAATGCAGGATCAGTTCCTCATTGGTCAGTCGATTCGTATTCAAATCACATACGGATTGTGATTGGTCAACTTTCACAGCAGAGGAGGGTGGACAGCTGTCACATGATATTTTTCGACCAATGAGGAGACGCTATTTTCTCAGCGCTCGCAAGAAGAAAGTGAACTGTGAAATTTGCATTGGTCTCATAAATACGGAAATATTTCGCTTTGTTATTCAAATTTGCAATTAAATTCGATGCACACCCGTTCAATGAATATTAATCTACTCCCAAGCGAAGAATTTTGGAAGGTAAACGTCGTTTTGTACTATATTTTTATATTTAATGCAGGCACTTATGCGTCACGCGGAAATACGAGGCTGTTTCAACTATCAACTTTTGAAATAGAAAATATCGAATTTCCATGGTTCGATTTCGCTAATTTTCGCATAATGTGATAGATTAAAGCCTAATCTTTCGTTTTAACTGCCCCCCCCTATCCGCCCAACTCACCGTTTTCGAGATATTCGCTGCTGAATTTTTAATACGATTTTGCACTTTCTAAAAATAACTATCTCCAACTTTTGAAGTTTCCCTTCTTATCATTTGCATTTTATTAAAATATTTTAAATTTTTTGTAATATCAATGAATTATATGTTTAAACGCATTTGCTTGATCAGTTTTTGATGGATATTTTAGAAATTATGAAACGTGTTTTTGTTTGCTTTCATGATTGAAGTCAGTCGTGTCTTCGCGACGTGTTGACTAAAGTCCGCGTCTGTTTACAATTTTCAAACTAAAGTATCTAGAATTTCCATGGTTCGATTTTCGTAATTTTTGTATAATGATGAAGACAAATGTATAAACTTTAAATCTGCTGGAATGATCCTAGTGATCCCCTGGCAGTTTTCAAGATATTAGGCATCGAAGTGATCATAGTCATTTCGACGTTTGCCAAAATGGCATCTAATAGTTTAGGAAGATATTGAGCCACCAAAGCTTGTTTTTCCCAATGAATCTTGAAACTTCTTTAATAGAAAGAGCGTTATTCTTTAGAGCAAGCGTTAAAGTACTTTTGAATGAATTTTAGGAGATTTAGGAGTTATTTGCGTGTTGTTTAGAGATTTTATATCTGGGCTAGCGTCTGGCTCTGTCTGCAATTTTGTTGTCTGATGGCCCGCTCGACTCGCAAATATCGAATATTTTGTCATTGTTATTCAATTTTTTTTCTGGAATGCATCCATGCTATTTCAATAACTATTGATCTACCTATGTGAGCAGTATTTTGTAAGGTAAACGTTATTTTGATCTTTTTTGTAGGCTGTACGTCGTCATATTGTATTAATCCGATGCCATTTCTGTCAACAATCTTTGAAGTTGAACACCTCGAATTTCCACAATTGACGCAGTGATTGCTCGTTTTTTCTGAAGAAGTGGACTTTACTGTTTAAAATAAGTGCTGAGTTTTAGAAGAAAATTTTAGAAGTAAAATTTGTTGTTTATTTACAGATTTGTATTTTGGGTTGAATTCTATCATTGTATTGTAAATTTGCCTTCTTGGTGAATATTTGCTTTCTTTAATATTTCTTTATATATGTAGAGAATATGCATGTGCTATCACTGCTATGTATTTTCAATAAAAATGGAACTGTATATTACTGTAAAGTTTGTTTTGTCTACATTTCACCCGTAATTTCTGTTGCAAAAAAGTATATTGAAGTTCTTTGACAACGTCAATATGCGGGTTTTCAGTAGTCACAATGTGCTATTGGGATAAATAAATAACTAAATACATATTAAAAGTCGAATCCTTTGATGCCAGCAGAATCAATCTGGCCAATAAATATTTAGTTAACTGTCTGTACTGCACTCACTAGTTGCACAATGTACATTACAAATACAGACGATCACTCGCAGCCTTTGAGATTTCTGCACAATAAATCCTCAGAGAGACTCAAAGAGCCTTGTTATACCTCCATTACAAAACACTAAACACATCCATAATGATGGCATTGAGTCTCTGTAACAATAGCGTCTATTTTCGCAGAATTTGCTATGGCCAGAGATGTTGACTTCACGGCAGTCAACGCATAAATGAGGCCGCACGTGGAAACATACGCTCATTACCCATCATGCTTTGCGGCCTGCTGTCCACCCTCCTCTGCTTTCACAGGAAGTGTATGAATATCTCGATGAACTTGAACAAATGAATTGGTCTGCGCGAGGTAATGTATCGAATCAATATTTGAGGAACACTTCAATTGGAACGACAGTAAATGCATTGGATAATATTTCTGTAGATGTAATAGATCGCACAATAAATAGTATGTCTCAAAGAATTAATGCTGTAATTAAATCAAGGGATTTCGAATAAAATATTGACACCTTATACGTGTATTAACAATTAAACCGGATATATGTTGAATAACATGTAAACTAACATTTCTCACACACACGGGAGAACAGAGAACAGTTCTCGTCTACAATTTCAACGATAAATACAATATTATTAATTTGTTACACTAAAGTTTAGTGACATTTGTCTTTATATCGTATTTCCCTTATAAACAAACGTTAATATTAAGGATTAAAGGGTGTAATTTGCGACATTCAACAGTTCTTGCTCTTGAGTAAATAAATTTAAAATTTATTCCACTTTTTATACTGAAAACTAGTGAGAACTGTTCAAAATACGTTCAAACGGCTTTTCCTAAACACAAGAAGTGAGTTTAGAAGTTGTGCAGCAGTAAATTAAATCAGTTTAGAGGATCATCTGAAATATATCATAAAAATCAAGTGCGCAATTTTGAATAATAATACTGAGAACTGTGTGTGAGTATTGTACTATGTATTGTTTACATAGAGTATAACAGAACGTAGTTAAATATTAACTGTCAGTGCATGTGGGCAATTACAGCACTTGTTTTTACTGTTTAGAATCTTGGCCAAAAGGCCAAGGAAACAACATTATCAGGGGATATCCCCCCCCCCCCGAATCAATGTTGAATTTACGGGAATGTTCGAGTGAAATTTGGCAAACTTGCAATATTTAAAAGGGTGGGGAGAGGTGATGGGAAGGTGACTTTTGAAAATTAAAGCTATAAAATGGTCAGTGTCCCAAGACTTTTGTCCAGGATTGAAGCTTTACGAAGGCATGTTTTTCTTCCTGAAATTCATTTTGTGAATGAAAGCTATTAAAGACTCAATTTTAAAGTTCGAATTTCTACATTTTTTGGTGAATAATGTCCGAAGAAAAAGGTAGAGTTTTTTTTATCATGTATCAAGGTTTTCGGGCATATATGCAAGATTTTTACCCTCTGCACCTGGAGTGTGAAGAAAATGTTGAATCTTCTTGGCAATCATTTATCTGTTATCTGAAAAAGGGAATTAGTAAATTTGTTCCAACTAAGCTTGCGAGATCCAGAAACAACCTGCCCTGGATAAATGCTGACCTCAGACGTATGATCCGAAAGAGAAACAAGTACTTTAGAATCAAGAGCAAAACAAACAACCCGAGAGGTATTAAACAACATAAATCTCTAAAAAATGAAGTGCAAAGAAAAATCCGCCAAGCTTATTGGGAGTACGTGAATAATATTTTTGAGGAAGCAGATGTCAGGAGTCAACAACAAAAACCTTGTTGGGGTAAACGGTTTTGGTCCTTCATTAAGCATGCACGAACTGACAAAGTAGGAATTCCTTCACTTAAACTAGGAGACTCAGTGGTGACTGACCCTTGCATTAAAGCAGAACTGTTGAATGATCAATTCAAAAGCAATTTTTCGCAGTCTGATCCAATGAAGCTTGCACATATTGCAGAGATAGCACAAAGACAACAAATATCAGACCCGTGCTACTACCCACACATGCCTCAAATTGACATTACAGTGGAAGGGGTCAGGAAATTACTATGAAGCTTAAAGCCACATAAGGCAGCTGGGCCTGACAGTCTACATCCACGTGTATTAAAAGAGCTGAGCACAGTCATCGCTCCAACTTTGTGCAATATATTCAGAACTTCTCTCCAGACTGGTGTAGTTCCATCAGATTGGAAACTAGCATTCGTGACAGCAATTTTGAGGAAGGGATCCAAGCAATTGCCCGGAAATTACAGGCCAATCTCACTTACGTGTATTTGCAGCAAGATCATGGAACACATCTTAGTGTCTAATGTTATCAATCACTTTGAAAAACACCATATACATAATGACTTTCAACATGGTTTTTGCAAATTCCATTCATGCGAAACTCAGTTGATTGGGTTCATTAATGACATTGCAAAGGAAATGCAAGGCGGAGGGCAGACTGATGTCATTGTAATGGACTTCTCAAAAGCATTTGAAAACATCCCGCATAACAGGGGCGGATCTAGGGGTTGTCAAACTCAGGGACGCCGGAGCGATAGTAGGGCAGGGGGGGGGCAGTGCGAACGTAAGGGCAGTCGAGAACATTTTTCGCTGTCACGCCCTTTCGATGGGATTTCGATGATTTTCAAATTTCAACTCATTTAAATGTTATTTCTATGTACAAATATAGATCTAAAGAAGTACGGAACGAAAACAATAGCTTTTCATTATGCACTGATCGTCTAGTACAGCTGTATTCTCTCTTCTTTGCCATTAATGCTCCAATACGTTTAGTTAATATTTAAAACAATTCAGAGACAATAAAGTACACACAATGTTGTGGGAGAAGGGTTGTTGGGGAGAAATGCTCCGATTATACTTTAAACTGAGGCCAAAGTGTCACCCCACAGACTCATTGTTTAAACTAATTAATGTCCTCAGGGGGTATTGGTCCCCATGTTGGACTCTAGTGTAATTGACGTCCTCAGGGGGTATTGGTCCCCATGTTGGACTTGTGACGTCCTCAGGGGGTATTGGTCCCCATGTTGGACTGGTGCAATTAATGTCCTCAGGGGGTATTGGTCCCCATGTTGGACTCTAGTGTAATTGATGTCCTCAGGGGGTATTGGTCCCCATGTTGGACTGGTGACGTCCTCAGGGGGTATTGGTCCCCATGTTGGACTGGTGCAATTAATGTCCTCAGGGGGTATTGGTCCCCATGTTGGACTGGTGACGTCCTCAGGGGGTATTGGTCCCCATGTTGGACTGGTGCAATTAATGTCCTCAGGGGTAGTGGTCCCCATGTTGGACATGATCTACTTAATCTAATATTTTAACTGTATAGTACATCGATTTGTGAGTCTATGGGGTTGAGGGTGACCTTTGGGAGCACTCCATCCCCAAAAACCAAAATTTTTATTTTTACAAAACACAGACTTGCAAAGTCAATTCCTTATAGTATGCATTACAGAACGTGGACATAAGTAACATAATTCATTAGGAACTCTCCATAATTCAGTTAACACTGCACCCATTGCAGTCCATAAGATTCTTGATAATAGCCCACGATACAGTATAAATGAAACGCTATATACATTTTTTCTTTTTTGTATATATATCTATATAAACTGATAAATTGGTACAAAATCATTGAAGGGTGGGATGGGTGGAAAAATCAACTTTTCGCCGCAAAGGGTCCTTCGCTTTGGCTTGCAAGTGACACAATGAGTCTTGTGACCCAAGCAGGAAGCATATACAGACAAAACGGTGAGACCTGATTGGTCTATTTTCCCATGCACAAGAGAGGAAGTGTTTGACAATGGTTCATTGTTACTTTCCTGGCACTTTACGCATGTCTGATCTTTACGCGTGTCTGATCACGCGTTTCAGAGGCTGACCTTTGTACCTGACCTGATGCAATTGAAGATAACCAGACTTTGCACAACTTTACTTTTTATCCGAACGCTTGTTTCATTAACTTAACTTTATAATGCCTATGGGCATGTATAAACTTGCTTTAATGCTCCAATACGTTTAGTTAATATTTAAAACAATTCAGAGACAATAAAGTACACACAATGTTGTGGGAGAAGGGTTGTTGGGGAGAAATGCTCCGATTATACTTTAAACTGAGGCCAAAGTGTCACCCCACAGACTCATTGTTTAAACTAATTAATGTCCTCAGGGGGTATTGGTCCCCATGTTGGACTCTAGTGTAATTGACGTCCTCAGGGGGTATTGGTCCCCATGTTGGACTTGTGACGTCCTCAGGGGGTATTGGTCCCCATGTTGGACTGGTGCAATTAATGTCCTCAGGGGGTATTGGTCCCCATGTTGGACTCTAGTGTAATTGATGTCCTCAGGGGGTATTGGTCCCCATGTTGGACTGGTGACGTCCTCAGGGGGTATTGGTCCCCATGTTGGACTGGTGCAATTAATGTCCTCAGGGGGTATTGGTCCCCATGTTGGACTGGTGACGTCCTCAGGGGGTATTGGTCCCCATGTTGGACTGGTGCAATTAATGTCCTCAGGGGGTAGTGGTCCCCATGTTGGACATGATCTACTTTAATCTAATATTTTAACTGTATAGTACATCGATTTGTGAGTCTATGGGGTTGAGGGTGACCTTTGGGAGCACTCCATCCCCACAAATGTGCAGCATGCGCATTCCCCATAGACGAAACACCCTCCCCCTGAAAGTTGGACCAGAAATTTTTATTGAGATAGAATTTCAAATCTTGGCCAGTGTGGCTGCAACATTCAATAGTGTTGATGAAGGAGTTTGTATATATCGTTCATAACAATCCGAAGACCAGTGACCCAAAGTTTTAAAGAGCCAGGAAGGTAATTTTGCTGCGGCTGCTGTAGTTGCAGCACCAATTCTGTAGCTATAACCCGCAAAGTCTGAGGCGTTGAACCCAGCTTGACTGAGCAATTTCCTTGTTTCGAGTGTTAAGGCCTGTTTTGTGAGTGGTTTACCCGCAACATTTACAAACAGAGGCCCTGATTTTGGCTGCCTTATGGCTAAATATTGTTTCATGGCCAACACTGGACAAAGGGATGTGTTTGTTCCTCCAATACTTATTACATGTCCTACTCTGAAGGGGTCAGTTTTGGATTCTTTTATCCGTATGAACATGGCAGTAGTTGGTTGTAGTTCGTTGGAAAAAACAACATCTTCTGGCATTAGGTGGGAATCAGAATTGAATTTTGAGTTGAATTTAACTCTCCAAGCCACAAAAAAAAAAAAAAAATGCCAATGTTATGGCAGCCCAAAACATAATTGAGTTGAAACTTGTTGTGACAGGTATTGCGGAGTTTGTATATAACGTTCCTACAATATTTGGATGGGTAAGGGCAGTAGGTTTTGAAAATCTAGGTGCCCTCTGCCCTTCAAAACCTATTCGGCCCCATCCCTTAAATTAGAACATAATTGTGAAACAAGCGTTGGTTCGGGATGTCCTGCTAGAAAATCTTCTACCTTAGCTACAAAAATAGGTGTTAGTGGTCTAACTACATTACTCTCGTTTATCTTGGTTGGGATGGCGCTGGCTGCCGGATGAATGAACTTTCTCTTTTGTTCTATGTGCTCGGGGTCTTTTCATCATCTGGACAGTAAAGCCCGGCATGCTCCCCGTCGCAGCGATTACAGATATACTTATCGATGTCCGTAATATTCGTTGTACACTGAGTGGACGGCTTAACTTTAATGATAGAGTTTTCGAGCGTTAACATAACAGGCTGTTCGTCTACTCTACTAAATAAATTTCTTTAGCAAAAGTTTAGACAGTTCGGAAAACTCACCCGACTGGATATTCTTCACACATGTGCGTGGCACGCGAAAGCGTGGCACAGATGTTGTCTCGAGTGCTATTTGCTATTTGCTCGCGATATCGACAATCGTCTCGGCTTCTGTGGCGGTATTGTTCCATGAAGACGTTGAAGCATGTTGTTGCAGTCTCGCGATCAATGTGTTTCAACGGCCGTGGTCAGACAGTCCTTTGTCTATAAAAGCATTGTTGTCGAAGCTCGTTGAATTGCATTCTCCGCGCGTTGTCGTCGAACACGAGGCATAGCTCCGCAGAAGTATGTCCAGGAATTGCGATATATTATAATTTCTATGTCCAAAGATTGCGGTTTATTATAATTTAAATCAACTTTTCGCCGCAAAGGGTCCTTCGCTTTGGCTTGCAAGTGACACAAAGAGTCTTGTGACCCAAGCAGGAAGCATATACAGACAAAACGGTGAGACCTGATTGGTCTATTTTCCCATGCACAAGAGAGGAAGTGTTTGACAATGGTTCATTGTTACTTTCCTGGCACTTTACGCATGTCTGATCTTTACGCGTGTCTGATCACGCGTTTCAGAGGCTGACCTTTGTACCTGACCTGATGCAATTGAAGATAACCAGACTTTGCACAACTTTACTTTTTATCCGAACGCTTGTTTCATTAACTTAACTTTATAATGCCTATGGGCATGTATAAACTTGCTGTATTATTATTGTTTCATTTATATTATAAGGGCACTTTTGCCCCCCTTGCCCCCTTAGGAAAGGGCAGGAGGGGCGCTTTCCCCCCCCCCTATTATTTTAATTACTAACATTGTTAAATATGCATAAGGAAGTACGTCACGGCCGAACATGCGCGTGCGACTCATCATTTTTCGAAGCTTGTCGCCTTGTCAACAGTTCAAATTACAAGTTAACAGTTTGGCTCAAATATTGCCGTATAAATCAAACAGAAATGTACTGTTATTTATAAATCATTGTCAACGAGTGTTCATATTTACATTAAATGTAAACTGGCAATTGTTAAATGACCTAGATGGCAGAAAGCGGACAAAATTCCTTTTCCCAATATATATATGACACAACATCAAATATAAAACAACAATACAAATATAGTAGGAATTGTCGTATATATATGTGCTAATTCTTAAATATAAAACATGTTCTCAAATATACAGAACGTTCCCCAAATATATAAATCACCTCGCAAATATAAACAATGTTGCCAATTATACAACGTGTGCCAAATATATAAAGGGTGGTTACACAGTGCCACGTTCGATTTAACCGAATTATATGAAGTACTGCTTAAACCAATAAACACACATCTTGCTAAAGTGCGGGCGCTTCTTCACTCGACGTTGGTCATGGCTGACAAGCACATGCAAATTTTGGCAAATTTAATAAAAGCAGTAACCAATGTTGCTGATCGTGGCACATCACAGGAATCGAATAGCGAGGGAAGTAGTTCGGTTACTGTCGAAGAAGCTATAAAGCGGTTGTTTCCATCAAAGAGGGTGGGCAAGGTGCAAACGGCACACAAAATGCAGTGCCAGGAGAGCGCGCCGCGGAACAAGAAAGGAATGAAAACCCTGATAGGCATACAGTTACAAGTATTGCGCGGTTTAATCCAAGCACAGTGTACAGACCAAAACGGAAAACGGGCTAAATCATCATCGTCTAAAGCCCCAAAAAAACAGCGTACAAAAGCGTCTGAAACCGAACGAAAATCGGTAAAGGATGTTATTTTACTGCCCGGACCAAAAGTCAATTGTGTTCCAAAAGGCGTTGCACGTGAAGAACTTTATGTGCGGAGATTTACAATAACTTTCGAACTGTCTTCGTCAGTGAGCGAGGAAGAGATACAGCGTGTTTTAGAGGAAAAATTGAAAGATAAACTTGGTAATGTAGCAGGATCGAAGTTTATTTTCGTACGAGCAGTAAGCAACAAAATAATTGTTCCTGGTTTGTCCAAAACGGAAAGCTTTGATGGTCGGATGGTAAAACGTTTTTCCGGACAAGGGCCAATTTACATTAGAGCCCTCACAGATATCAGTTCTGCACTTATCCAAGGTCAATGGAAAAGGATGGAACCTGATAGCAGTGCCAGTGGTGATGAGAGCGATGACAATGCAAGTGGAAAATCAACTGCATGTGGACCATGTTCTGGACGATTACACCCTCCAGGCCCAGATATCTCTACCACATATCTCTTCATCAGAGCCATCGACCTCCACTGCAAGTGAACCGAGCTGCTCCAGAAATCTTGTTGCATGTCCCACATGCCATAATGCTTTCCCTGCTGGTGAGATAGAAATGCATGCAGATGCTTGTGCGGAGGAGAAATATGGAAGTGTCGAACAAAATCAGTACAATAATCTCATGGAATCATTTGATGATATTAATGACATTGAGAATACAAGCCATGTGGAAACACCAACTATCAATATTGATGACGATATCAATGAAATTCATAATGATGACATTCTCATGCCTGATAATCACAAAGAAAAAATAAAGGAGGCAGTTTTCAGGTTAAATAAACTTGTACCTGAGAAACAGAACAAATATCACATCAGAAGAAAAACAATCTTCGATGATTATGTCAACTCACATGAACGCAGCAAATGGATGAAGCCAGAAAACAAGATTAGAGTTGCTTTTGTGGGAGAAAAATGGATAGATGGCGGTGGGCCCAAGCGAGAATTCTTAACAGGTAAGATTCAAATTATTATGTTTATACTCTAACAGTCTAACTACAGACAATTCTATGTGTACAGTAAAATTGTCAATGAGTAAAATTGTCTGGTGGTGACTGCTGCATATGGGCATTGAAGGGTTAGGGCATGGTTAGGGCAGCCTTGAGGGAAGAAAGTGAGATGTGTGGGTTTGATTGGTGTGGGTTTGATTGTTGGGTGGAGTTTGGGAACGATTTTAGTTATAAATGTTAATGTCAATATCATGCTATATGGTTTTTAATTAAAAATTTTCCCCATGAAAGAAATTGGAAGTTGACCTACCCCGGATGTCCTAGTACATTTTACTGATATTTTATTCAAGTGGCAGATTTCTCCATCTGCCCCAACAGATAACACATATTTCCTCCATAAGAGGATTGTTGGTCTTTTCTATAGCAACCCATAATATTGTCATGGTAGAACAATAAATGTGCGGGCATATAAATTAAGACATATAGCAGTTGGTACTCAGTTTTCCAAATTTGTAAATTTAGAATTCCTTAGGTAATTTCTCTTATTGATAGATGTGTTGAAACATGTTGAAATGCAACTATTCGATGGGCAGGGTATGCTTATCCCAAGCACAGTGGCTCTAACATCCGGGCATTTCAAATATGCTGGAGAACTAATGGCTCTATCAGTAGTGCAAGGTGGTCCTTGTCCTAACTTTTTTTCACGGCAACTATACAATCTCATGACAAAGGGGATTAAAGCAATACATTTCACCACTGACGTGATTAAAGATGAAAAAATGAGAACTGTTGCTGAAAAGGTACCTTAGTTAAATAATCTAAGCAATTACTGCTTAAGTTGCTGTGCATTTGACATGCGACAAGTCATATGAACCATTCCATTGCGTAACATTGCTTGCAATGACCAAAATTATTGTTTGACTTTTTGTAACTGTTTTAGTGTTATTCCCCAGTGCAACTTATGGTGCAATGTTTAATCACTGAATGGCTTTGCTTTCTATTGGCACTTATCAGACACTTTAGTACCAAATGACCGCACAAGGCCATTGCGTTATTTTTTGCCATGCAATTAAAGTTTCATTTTCTGTTGCTCAGTGAAACACCTCTAGCAATACAAAGGCAAAATCGTCTTTCTCACAATTACGACAAATTGCACCATGTTAAATAGTATATGACAAGGTAGACAAGATAGTCTTACCTGTTGATGGTTAATTAATGAGCTCTACAATTATTTACAAAACGTTTTGATTTAGAATTATTGTGTTTGCCCTTTATTCAGATTGCTCAAACTCAGACCAATGAAGAACTGACAGCTGTATTAAGCGAAGATGAAACACTTTCACTTCTTTCTCTGGTGGGGTATAGAGGAGTTCCCTCTAGAGAAACCCTTTCTTCAAAGGAAAATATTGTCAGGTGAGAAAGTTAACTAACCCATTTAACGGTACCTACAAATGGCAAAGACAATCCCCCTTGGAAGTAAAATTGTCAGGTTCAACATGGCACAAAAATAATTGTGTATTAGAGGACAATGTGACTTAACCCATTGCGCTGCAATGCGCCCTAGTTCGTTATTTTACTCTGTCTAGCGTCAGACGATTTTACTTGTCAGGGGTACGGGTACTGCCAATTAATGGGTTAATAATACACGACTGCACCCAACTTCTGTCTCACAAGTTATTTATTCAATCATTATCAACCTTATTTATAACACAAGTCAATTACAGTGAAGGCAGTCATTGAGCCACAACTAGGCATGCTATCACAATTAGAGGAAGGTTTGAGGATGTATGGATTTCTTCAGGAAGTGAAAAACAATCCGGATTTGTTTCGGCCTTTGTTTGTTGCTGATGCTTCATCGATGTTTGATGTTTCACCTGACGAGTTCCTGACGGATGTAATTGTGATATACAGCTAGAGGCAAGTTGAGAAACATGCAGAGGAGGATACTTTTAAGCACTTTTGTGACTTTGTGGAATTCCTATTTCATGCTGGTAAGAATATATGGTATCCTTTCTTTAGAATATTTTTTTTGAAATATCAAGTAAGACCAAATTAAGACTCACATTGTATATAAAAGAAAATACAACTACAAGGATGGCGCCTTTTCGAAAAATAATAGAACACGCAATACATGATCTTGACACTCGCCTTTTATATATAACATATTTATTATTTAGGTCCTAGTGATGTTGACCTGTCGCTGTCAGATCTGCTTAAGTTTGTAACTGGTTCTTTCATCATTCCACCACTTGGCCTAGGAGATCAAATTGAAATTTGTTTTGTACATGCATGTGATGAAGGCTGCAAATGCAGACCAACTACATCCACCTGCTTGTTAAAGTTATGCTTGCCAGTACACCTCAACAGCTTTGATTCCATGAAAGAACTGCTGATTTCTGCCATTCAAGAAGGAAGGGGTTTTGGAAATTTCTAGTTAATATTAGTATAAATTTTGTTGATTTGTTTAGTTGAGAAACAGAACTGAACTCATTTATTAGGTTTCCAAATTCATTGTTATGTTGGTAAAGTGATCATACACATTTAATTTTACAAGGGTATAATTTGCAGCACATGGGGCTCTTTATGTGAAACCAGCCAGCAGTAGAGTTGTGCCTAGGCTTGTTATAATCAGACTAAAACTTAATATACCAGACACATTTAACATTTCCAGACCTTGCTCGTTTGCTTTTTGAACACATTCAACCTTTAACTACTGTATGCAAAGATATCTTGATCACCCAGTAATCAGGCTAACAAGACCTTGCATCATACTGGAATTCTTAAATAATTTTTGTTGTATGTTGTTTAGGGGTGCACTGGAACCACTATTTCAAGTTCCGGTGTAACAGACTAACAGTGGATAGTGTCCTCCCACTGATAGTGTCCGGCATGAGACAATGACTTAACCCATTAATGTGCAAGACCCTTCCCGTGACAAGTAAAATCGTCTGGTGTTAGACAGAATAAAATAACAAAGTAGGGCACATTGCAGCTGAATGGGTTAACCCATTGTCTACATTGGGGAAATGGTCAAAAATGGTTTATATTATACGCAAGAACTAAATCTTTTGGTCAGAATCTGTGAGGGGGGACACTATCTGTGTTGCATATATTGTACAGTGAGATACTATCTAGTGTCTGGGGGACACTTGCTGCTGGGGACATTATCCACTGTGACACCAGTGCAACCCTACCCTACATACCCATATCCATTGAAACTTTAGTAATGGTTGCTTATATAAACAAATGTTCTAAACTATTAATCCCTTTCTGCCAAAAGTGTTTCAATTGTTGCACGAACTATCAAGTAGGCTTGTTCACCATGCTCATTGTTAGGGATATCTGATGTTGCTAATTCTTGTAATGAAAAATTTCATTCTCAGTAAGATCAACATCAATTTCTGGTACAGTGACATTATTTCGTGTCTGTATGTCTGGGACAGGACCTTCATCATCAACCCCAATATTTCTCACATTCTCATTTCTCTGAAGGAGATCTAGAATAGCTTCATGATTGGAGTTAGCATGACTGTAAAATCCTTCTGTCCAGATTTGGTAAGGACTTCTGTTCCCTTCTGTTGAAACAGGATGATGATTCCATTGTTGAACAAAAGATTCTACTGCTCTGTTGATCCGATGTTTGCAAACAAAATGTAAGGCAAGCAAATGTACCTCATTCACTGGGTCTAACAACTGAATAGATTCAAAATAGTAAAAAAGGTTTTTGAAATATTGCACAATGTAAAGGTTGACATCTTTCCATAATCGTTCAATCCTCTGGTTGTGAACTGAGAGACCAGTAATGACTGGATTTCTTAAAGTACCATAATGATGTAGCATATGACGTGCAACAGCCACATTTTCAGTCGCATGGTCACATCTAACTCTTCTTGGTAGATGGAATTGTTGACTTGCTTTCAAAAATAACGAAAAAACAGTATCTGCTCTGTTGTTATCTGAACATGCCAAGTAAACAATTGTCCGGGAAAAGCCATCAATTCCACCATTTGTGTTGCATCACAAATCTCCAACGAATTAATTTATGATTTCCGTCAATATGCCTATAGTGAGATTTTTTGTGCACTGAAGTACAATACTTGCAAAAAATATCCTCGATATGAGTGAAGGGTGAAAATATGTATTATGACCACATTGCAATACATACCATAATGCATTAGGTGTTGGCACATTGTACACACGACGATTAATAGCTGTTCTTCTTCTCATTTCTCGACTAATAGGGTCCACACGACCAATGGCTTCTCGTACACGATTTCTTTGAACTTTCATTCCTTGTGCTCTTAAAGACCCAAGAACCATTCTTTCACCAGACTGTGGAGATAAATCCAATATTCTTCTGATAAATACATCTAACTCATCATCTGGAATATCGCTATAGGAATTTTGATATCCAATCATCATTCCTAGTTCATGTCTCCTTCGCCTAATAGTTTTCTCTGACACGCCCAGCATTTCTGCAATTTTCTTCCAGGAAAAATGCAATGAACGCAAGCCTTGTAATTGGTCCCTTGGTATAAGGAACCGTGGCCTCCCAGCACCAACGCACGATTCGTCTTGTTCTTCGTATGGACACTGGTAACATTCTTCATTTTTCTGAACGAAGTTATCAAACCTTTCATTAAAATGACTAATATAACCCTGCATACCAGCAATAACCGATGCAAATCCACCGCATATCTCTTCTGACCAGTCATACACATGAAGCAACACCACTAAACCATTCACATACTCTTCAGCTCTACAAACCAGACCTTCTGCGAAACGGGCATCTGAAGAAAACGGCGACGAAGGTCCCCAAAAAGATTAATTCCCAACGATAAAAAATCAATGATATGTGCAACTGAGAAGTCCCGGTTCATTTGTGAAAATCAAACGTTTTCAAAACAATTTTCCAACCAATATAATTACACAATATAAAGTATTACAATTTTAATGAAAATTTCCGCTGGAGTGTTGAAGGCTCGCAACATGTTGTGTAACCAGTAACCACCCTTTATATATTTGGCACACGTTGTATAATCGGCAACATTGTTTATATATGTGAGGTGATTTATATATGGGAAAATTGTTTATATATGCGAGATGATCTATATATTTGGGGAACGTTCTATATATTTGAGAATATGTTTTATATTTAAGAATTAGCACATATATATACGACAATTCCTACTATATTTGTATTGTTGTTTTATATTTGATATTGTGTCATATATATATTGGGAAAAGTAATTTTGTCCGCTTTCGCGCGTCATACAGAATTGACCCCGAATTCAAGCCAAGCGACGTGAAGACGTTATCGTGTTCAGTCGACTGCAAATTTTGGCAGGATGAAGGCGTTGATGTGCTTGAAATTGGTGTTAAGATGGTAGCAGAATGCCCGTGTTTTTCCTTCGACAAATCGAGAGATTGGCTTCGAGATTCTGGACTTCTGTCGCTGTGGATAAATTATGTTAACGCCGTTGACATTTCCTTGAATTGGTCAAGTGTTGGTCGTTTGCAATAGCTTTCAATGCTGGAATCGCTCTTGTGCCCCGTGATGGCTTTTATTTGCCGAGTCTCGATGTTGCTGCCCGACATAACTGTCACGGTTGTCGCTCGTAAGGAATGGTTGGTTAGATATGGTGTTATTCCAGCCCTTTCGGTCATCTTTCGCAGCATATTTTCGAGCGTGTTGTGGCCAACGTTACAAGCGTCGTACCAGACTTCGTGAACTTTTGGGTTGAATTTCGCTGAGCTTTCGCCTTTTGGCCTTTGGAATAACGCGGAAATATTTGGATTAAGATGAATCAAGTAGGTTTTAAGGATTTCGACAGGGCTACGTTTAGAACCGGGTTGCGAAAATATTTTCCCGTCGGAGTGATCTTCGGAACCATCTAGACTTCCCGTGTGATTTTTGCTCGTGAGAACAGCGCCGGGTTCGCTTCTGTTCAACTCGAAGTACTCTTGGCCGTCGGCGGTTTTGACTAGACGATGGCATTTCAATCGAACAAAGCTCCTGGCTATGATAAAGTACGAATGTCTACAATAAAGGATGCTCTTCCATGAATTCTCCCAGTTATTACTGACATGATAAATCGCTCGTTACAGACTTCAGTCTTTCCATCAGCCTGGAAAATATCAGAAGTAATGCAGCTTCTTAAAGAGAGAGATCACGAAGTGGCAAACAACAATATACCACTATCGTTACTACCAGCGACTTCAAAAATTTGTGAGCGATTAGCATTAAATCAACTGACCGAACAAAAAGAAATGTCTAAGTAAACATCATAGTGGTAATAAGCAACTACATTCATGTGAGACTCTTGGCGTGTTTATGACAGACAAGGTGTTTAAAGCAATGGACTCAAAAGAACTCACAGTCTTAGTATTACTGGATTTGTCAAAGGCGTTTGACAGTATAGATCACCGCAAACTCTTAACAAAGTTAAAAGCATTAGGTCTCAGCCTTGGCGTCTTAGAATGGTTCAAAAGTTACTTGACCGGAAGGACACAGCAGGTTAAGATTGGTTCAGTAGTGTCAGAACCAGGTCACATCACTCATGGAGTACCGCAAGGTTCAATATTAGGACCTGCTTTGTTCAATATTTATCTGAATGATTTGCCTACAATCCCGAATTTTGGTGACTTAGAATCGTACGTAGATGATTCAAAATTGTATCTTTCGTTTCCTATCAAGTATGTTAATGAAATTATACGGAAGATCAATCAGGATTTGTTAAAAATCACAGCTTGGTGCTGTCACATTACTCCCATTATTTCAGCACGCGACCTTGGGATTCAACTTGATTCAACACTAAGTTTTAACGAACATGTAGCAAACACTGTTTCGACTTGTGTTTCGAGCTTATGTCAGATAAACAGGGTTAAACATCTTTTCGACCCTAAGAGTTTGGAAAACGTCATTTCGTCCCTAGTATTTTCCAAATTGTACTATTGTTCAAACATATGGTCCAGTACGACTAAGAAGAACATAGAAAAACTTCAAAAAGTGCAAAACTTCGCGGCGAGAATAATTACAGGAACACAAAAATATGAGCATATTACTCCAATACTCAAACACCTGAATTGGCTACCTGTCTCAGACATGTTAAAATATTTTGTTGGCGTTCTGACGTTTAAATGTTTGAATGGATAAGCCCCTGACTATCTCAATTCCTATTTTCAGGAGAGATCATCTTTGCACGATAGAAACACCAGGAATAAACATAAACTAAACATTCCAGCTTATAGATCGGCGGCCGGACAACGAACATTTGAATACCGAGCAGTATCCCTTTGGAACTCTCTGCCTAGTAAAATTACTGAACATGAAAATTTTAAAGATTTTAAAAGAAGTTTTTATAACTATTTGCTTGAACTTTTTCTCTTAAAAACTTAATGAATTTATCTTATTATCGATTTAGACTGTAAATATATAATAGAATAATTTAGATACAATTGTACATGTAAATTAATCTGAAAAACCAAATGTTTGGAGAATTAATAAATAATAATAATTGACTTCTTCAATGAACTTTGGTTTTCTCTGCCACGTTTTCCGAAGTAGATGGAAATTTGAAACCAAGCCGTTGAAGCAAAGCCCGAGGACTTTGTGTATCGACATCAGCAAGCTCGCCGGCGTTTCTCATACAGCTTCTTGATTATGTCGGCTGTCAAACTTTGTGTAGTGTGAGTGCTATCTTTCCATTCTTCACGAGCTGCTTCAGGTATGAACTAAGAGTTTTATTTGCTTCGCTGAATAGCACGGTGTCGCATATTGAAAATCTTTTGTTGTAAGGCGGTGCTTTCAAGTGGCGGTCAAGCGCTGCTCTTATGGACAACAAACTAGTTTTTTGTAGTAATTTCCGTCTTGCTTTCTTGCTGAGACGTAAAACTTGGAAAGACACTTATTCATTTCCTCAGTACTCATGCATTCAAATGCTGTTGCAAATTCAGCTTGGTCATGAAACCACTCTATTAAATAAACGAAGTTTTTGTGTTTATTTTCACTATAAATAGTTTGTTTACATAATTTAAATCTCAGACACGGCTCTGTGTCGCGTTGTGACGAAGCCAGTTTTTTCCAAATAAAAGCACGTAATGTTTAATATTTTACCTTGAAATATTTTTAAACCATATTTTGTAGCTTGTTTGTTTTTTTCCGGAATGCTATCTTCTTTAATTTGGGCAATTTCCTTTTCTGTTACTACGGCAAAACGAGCAGCCATTTAAAAAAAAAAGCAAAAAGCTATATAGTCTAGGACCTGTATATGAGTTTGTATGCATTTCATTTAGGACGGATTATCTCAACTGTTTTAGGGTAAAATGACCATGGCGGTCAACACGGCATATGTGCCAAAACCCGAATCCGGTGCGAAAGTCCTGAAAATGACCACGCCCCCCAGAAACGGCACTGCCGACATAGCTCCATCTCCTGAACCATCAAAGCTACAGACTTTCTGAAGTGCTTATAGTGTTTAGAATGGTTGCTTTTAGGGGTGCTCACTGGAGGGTGAAATTTGTCTAGGTATCATATTTTACAAGAAAATGACTATGCACCATCCCAGGTCACCTGCTAATTATGTATCAAATTACTCATTCACCTGGCAAAGTTTATGTTTTCTTATTTCCTAAATATTTTTGTCATAGGATCAAAAACTATACTTATTCCAATATAATAATAATAAATTTCATGAGAGTTGATATTGTTAAGTTGAGATACAACTCAGTTTATTTCACTTACCCCACGCCAAAACACGATTTCAGCCATATTTTGCCGTTTTATTCGCTTTTTATCACCGAGGCTCACACATATTATCCACAAATTATACTTGAACATAGTGATAGTTGACTAAAGAATAATTCAACGAAGTTTCGTCAGGTTTTGAAGCAGTGCAGTGTATTTTATCTTCGAAATCATAGAAGCGATGTTTTGCCCAATTATCGCGCCAGTGCAATGTCTCGCTGCTTCTCTGCCCGATTTATCACACTTTTTCGTCGTCAAATGTAGTTAGATTACAGTATCCAGAAATACTTGATTGTAGAAAAGTTCTAATCGAAAAATTGATAACCTAACTGCCAATCCGTGGCAATAAATGGCCATATGTGTTTCATAAACATGAATAAAAATTATAATGCCCAAAGTAATTTGAAAGTCACGCGCAATCTTCACGAAAACACCGCGTGGGGTTGATGACAGGGGGGTGGAATTTTTTCACGAATACGTTTGTGACCAATTTGTGACCACTGTCAGAGTTGCCGTGTTAACGAACAAACGTATTCGTGAAAAAATTCCACCCCCCTGACATCAAGCCCACGCGGTGTTTTCGTGAAGATTGCGCGTGACTTTCAAATTACTTTGGGCATTATATTTTTTATTCATGTTTATGAAACACATAGGGCCATTTATCAACTTTTCTACAATCAAGTATTTCTGGATACTGTAATCTAGCTACATTTGACGACGAAAAAGTGTGATAAAGTGTGACATTGCACTGGCGCGATAATTGGGCAAAACATCGCTTCTATGATTTCGAAGATAAAATACACTGCACTGCTTCAAAACCCGACGAAATTTGGTTGAATTATTCTTTAGTCAACTATCATTATGTTCAAGTATAATTTGTGGATAATGTGTGTGAGCCTCAGTGATAAAAAGCGAATAAAACGGCAAAATATGGCTGAAATCGTGTTTTGGCGTGGGGTAAGTGAAATAAACTGTATTGTATCTCAACTTAACAATATCAACCCTCATGAAATCTATTATTATTATATTGGAATAAGTATAGTTTTTGATCCTATGACAAAAATTTTTAGGAAATAAGAAAACATAGACTTTGCCAGGTGAATGAGTAATTTGATGCATAATTAGCAGGTGACCTGGGATGGTGCATAGTCATTTTCTTGTAAAATATGATACCTAGACAAATTTCACCCTCCAGTGATCACCCCTAAAAGCAACCATTCTAAACACTATAAGCACTTCAGAAAGTCTGTAGCTTTGATGGTTCAGCAGATGGAGCTATGTCGGCAGTGCCGTTTCTGGGCGTGGTCATTTTCAGGACTTTCGCACCGGATTCGGGTTTTGGCACATATGCCATGTTGACCGCCATGGTCATTTTACCCTAAAACAGTTGAGATAATCTGTCCTAAATGAAATGCATACAAACTCATATACAGGTCCTAGACTAATAGTCACTGACGAGTGACTATCACTTCAGAGACAGTGAATCTTGACCAATCAGAATGCAGGAAAATAAATAGTCACCTGGAAATTTATATTAATATTATATAGTCGTTATTGGCATTTGTTGTAATATTTGTATCAGCCAAGGTTTGCGGATGTATTTTTATCGACGGAACCAAATATTAATACCACACAAGAGTATTAACACACATTGTTATGTCAAAATTTTGAGTCTTTGACCGGATGGTTTGGTGTTACGCTGTTTGTAATACGATATCTAGAAGCATAATATATGGCAATTTGTGTTTCCTAGGCATGCTAAAACAATGGCGCCTCACCCACCCATTCCCACCGAAAAAATATGCTCCCCCCTGGGGTAGTGGAACCAAATTTTTTTGACTAACGTACGAAAATTCCTAGATCCGCCCCTGCCACATAAAGGATTGATATTCAAGTTGTCAAATTATGGTATTGAATATTATACATTAGGTTGGATACAGAATTCTTAAAAATCGAAAACAATGCGTTATTTTGGAAGGACAGAGATGAAGCAACACCCATGTCACGTCGGGAGTCTCTAGTAGTATAGGAAATGGGGGTATCGGCACAGTTTTCCGGAAAACAGCCTCTCACCGCAAACCTACGGGTCTGCAGAGACCATTTCCCAGACGCACCATGGTCACCACTTACGCCATCATGATTGCGCAGAAAGGCGGTCAGACAGAAACTGTGACCGATACCCCCATTTCCTAAACTACTATTTCGTTATACTTTTCACCAATTACGCAGACTATTCTGTGGATTCACACTTCTTTTTATAGACATGCTTTGCTGTTATAACTCCCCCACTCATTAATCCCAACAATGGGATATACGGACTTATTCTCTCAACTGCTTTAAGAACATCGCCCTTTAAAAGAGTGTTGTCATTCAATTCTTTAGATAGTTCATCAGAGACCACCAAGGATATCAGCGAATTTTGATATAATTAACCTCTTTCTGAACGGCAGCGTCGAATATCAACCGCCAAAGGTTGATGACTTTGAGCGCTTGTATCTTTGGCGCCCCTCACCCAAAACGGACGAAGATACCACCAATCGATTCAGCAAGCACACCTATTCTTGGCTAATGCCAAACAAATCGCCAAACACATTGTGTTACAGATCTCCGTGAGTTTTAACACCTTTGTAATCTGATATTTATTATTATCGTAAACTAATTATATATTCAGTACCTTTGGTCGATTATAACTTCTGTTTTAAAAACCGTATGATTTTAATTCGCTAATACACCGTTTTATACAGCTTTAAAAACAGTACATACTGACAAAGTTACGGCGAAATTTGAAATGTAGCGTACGGGTCAAACCGGAATTTCGGACAAAAACAACCGGAAAAGGCCCAAACACAAACAAAGACTGTTGCTATGGTTTTTTAGGTGGCCGGAATGAATTCCCCAGGGTACAATACCCTAAATAACATCTTTTTGTCGGGACTGAAGCGCGTGGGCAAACCATATATAGTCAAACTACGGCAAGCGCCTGCATGCTGGAAAATTCCCGATAAATAAAAAGAAATTCAAAATAAATATTTCTAGACTTAGTATCGAAGCGAAACTTTACATCACAAAGACACAGATAATAAGCTAAATTTCGACAATTAGAAGTCTCTGATAATATATGGTCTTATAAAGAAGATATTAAAGATTGTTTGAGTTGAACTGGAGTATACTGGAGGTATGTTTGGGATTAAACTTTTAGTATTTTTGATTCTGTAATGTTTAGTCGGCAAAATAGCCCACTGTTAAAAAGCTTATTTTGTAAGGATTCCAATGGTGTTAATTTCATTGCCAGGGGGTAAATATTTTGCAAAGGAAATCGTACTCAAAGTGCTCTTGCGACAACATAATTAAAATGCGACCGACCAGAAAGAGTTAAATCAGTGAGATACTCATTCGCCTTTTTCATTTTATCCTTTTCCCATTTCTTATATAGTTTTTCTATTGTTTTGTTACTAGCTTTCTTGAGGTAGGCTACGGTTTTGTTATACTCTCCGTCTTCAACTAGTTTAATTAACTCACTTCTGGCGTCTATTTTATTATTATTTTCTTGATCAGGTTTTAGTATTTCCTCTATATCACTATCACTATCATCGCTAACGACCTTTCGTTTCCTAGGCATTATATATACTATACCAAGCTATATATTCCATTGACTATTATTATTATTATTATTATTATTATTTAACTTTGCCAGGTGACACATTTACATCAGAAAATAACAAATAGAGTTACAAACACACAAAAAACAACCAAAAAACACTATACAACACACTAAAATTAAACACTAATAACAAATGGCGGGGACGCCACAACAGTTAAAACCAATTACTGTGGCCCCTTAACACGCAAAAAAACTATACGTACAATAATTTTATATCTAATCTATTTGTTCCCCGTAGAAAAACACTACGACCATTCACTTGGAAGCTGAAATTTTAGTCCGTATATAAATAACACAAGAAATATATTACACGGTACCAATAAACAAATCGTAGTGCCCCCACAAGAAACAAACCAATCACATTGCACGCATACATAACAAACATTAACATACATTACGGCATTACAAACATATATATAAGGTATAGTATCATAACTTTAACCTTTTAAGTCCGCTTTCCACCTGGCGAATACGGTAAATCGGTAAATCAATATAGAAAAAAAGCAATGACCAATTACATTGCAAAATGTGTGCCGGTTCGTGCGAACGAATTTGCCCTGTGGAAAACGGTCCCAAAGTCACATAGTATTACTAGAAGCAGCACGTTTAAACTGCTAGGTTGACATCCAAGTACTTAGCGTTGTTAAGATCAGATAACAAAGATTTCCCACAATCATTTGATATCGATCCAAAGAACTCATCGGTTAAGACCTTCATACTGCGCTTATTATACGTTTTAAAGAAGATAATTCGCGTAGTGTTATCCCTAACTCCAGTCGCTATGCTATTTAACTGAGATACTATAAATAAGCTAAAATTCTATGTTGTTTGGTTTCGTTGGAGATGTCATCAATTATAACAGCTACTCTACTAGCGGCAACACAAAGGTTTTTAATGATGTATTTAAGCATACTATCAAGCTTATCACCACTCACCTCAACCGCTATTACTCCATCATCTGTGTCAATTGGTTTCCATTCCGCATACGTTTTATTAATCCAAATAGTTGATTATATCACATAATCAAATTTACCTGGTTCTATTAAATGGTGTAATAACACACATGTCTTACCAACTCCTGAGGGGGCAACAATAAGTGTTAACTCCGGTTTATCCATATACTACTATAAATTGTATTGATTGCAGGTCCTTATTAATAAGATTAACAAGTCCGTCACTCACCACAAAGATGTGGCACATCACATTAGCTGCAGTCACCTTTTTAACAATCTCAAGAAGTATACCAGATTGTGTATTTACTATCCGCTTACCATTAGCTGTAACATTACTCTGATTACTTCTAAGATCAACAGCAAGAGCAAATGAGTCCTTATAAAAGCCCTTTATCCCCATGTACTGGTCTGCGACCGGTGAGCCGGTACCAAACACTCTGCTAGCCTCCTCATAGAATCTTTTCTTGGTAATTCCCTGAGAGTAAACAGAGTTTGGTACCCATTCAATGGTGACCTTTACATTCTCAATATTGGGATAAACATACTCCTAGGTATCACCCCTTGTTTTATTGGTGAACAACAGAACTATGGACTTCATTGATTTCCTAGGTAGGTTAATACTCTTATTAACAATAGTCTGATCCTTATCCCATTCTACTGTTTTCATTAAAGTCACATGTTCATATGATATTGATCGACCAGCTGAGTATAAATTAACTATTTCACCGGATAACTCTTCATTATCCACAGTCTCGTACTCCAGTTCCAAGTTCTCCAGTTCATACCCAGTTACAGCCTCACCATCCTGCGCCTCCATGATATCAATAGCTCTGCTGAGTGTCAGCACATATTGGAATCTATTATTCATATAAAATGGCGCAAACAGCCCATGATCACCAATGATACGGTCTATTTGAACTCTTAGCTTATTCCCATATACCGAGAACATCAAGCCATGAGACAGTTTTTCAGCATCACCTGCTGCGGCTCCTGTGTCGTCACCAGACATAAGCTTTCTAAGGTTCTCACTACCAATTCCAGACTCAATTGGTTGGTCCCTTTCTGACTTACTCAACCATAGGTCTATACATTATACAATGCCTCACTCGCGCAGTCATATACTATCTCCCTAGCTAACTTTACCCTAAACCTTTCTATTATTGACATCGATAGGTTATTCAAGAACCAACTCATTGCGTTCTTGTTTTTAAAGTCAAACAGCAAGTGAAGTGACCCGGCAACTAAGCAAGTATCCGGCTTTAGCTTTGGGATGTCTATATAAAGCTCTTCGCCTGGTGAGACCTTATTGGGGTTCATTGTTTTAACATGCCTAGTCCCTACTCCTTTAACGCTAGACATTTTCATGCTTCGATAACGCGGCTGAAGTTCTGACTCTGTGTTGTTCATATATTATTACTACGTTTTATTAATTTCACTGTGCTGTTCACTGTGCTGTTCACTGTGCCGTTCACTGTGCTGTACTGTGTGCTGTACACATTTGTGAAAAATTTTGTGCTAAACAAATACAGCTTGCCATTTGTGTTTACTCTACGCGGAGGCGGCGCTTATAATTATCCTAAATAAACCACGCTACAGCTAGAGCCAATACCCATAAGTTTTTGGCGAGAAAAGCGAGGCCTTTCGCTCCATATTTTAACAGTGTACTTAGGATAGTGCCAATTACTGACATTATTGGCCCCAAATAAGGACCAACTGTAGCGGCGATCTTCTTAAACACGTTATAAACAGCTTTGGATAATTTATCAACCGCCGAGGCTCCTTTGTAAACTGCCGTGCGTCCACTGACTATAATACTAGTTATAGTCCCACCAATACTCAAGGCAACAGCGGATAGCCCAACTGTGAGCTCTTTGTTATTCTCAAGCCATTCCTTAAACCTTTCATACCTGCTGATATCCTCTTCCTGTTGAGCACGAACCTCCTCCACTTGCCTTGGCTCTATTGTTCTATCCTTCGCATTTCGTAGCCCAATAACTCTTTCCTCTAATAGTATAAAATCCTCCAGGGACGTATCCGGATCATCCCTTTGTTCAATTACTTCATTAAGTGTGTTATTAAAGTGATCTTCCTGGATCTGTAAGGACCCGTTGTGACCAATTCTTGATTTAGGGTCTATACTACTCGACGGGTTTAACAGGCCTTCGAGCTCTCTGTTTTCCTGTGGCGTTAGTCCTGGTATGTCTTGGTATTCCTAGTGCACCTCAATTCTTTGAAACTCTGGGGACTCAGTTCTTTGAGACTCTGGGGACTCCCGGGAGTCTTCATGGATTTTACTCACCATATCTCTAAACTGTTCTAACGCTAACTTAACGGACGGATCTTTACTTTTACTAATGACTAAGTTTCCTTTGGAATTTGAAATGAAGATTGGGGCTGGTTCGCTTAGGTTACCGTCACCATATTTCGCCTTGAAAGCCATAGAGCCATCACCCATGGCATATGTTCGACGGACTATGTCCCTCGACACTGTGTCCTTACCTAATGTCTTTTTTCCTTTCATTTGTCTGATCTTCTTATTTATTTATCATACGCGCTCTATTTGGTCAGTCGCCACCTTTCTTTTATGTTCATCTATATCGGCCAAAGTAATATCCCCAAATCTACCATCCCTTAGTTCGGCCAAGCGTTTGCTCATGTCATCAACATTATATGAATCTATCGCTAAATTATAGTTTTCATCGGTCACATCATCATAGTTACCATCCGCTTTCTTTACGAACGTTACCTTTGGCGTACTTACCTTACCATTTATTGTTACATTGTCGCCGTTACTGGGGTTGTCTATAAATGATGTACTCGCCTCATCTATAAATAATGGACATACTTCCGGGTTCTTAAACCATCGAAGCTGATCCACCATTTTCATTCTATTGAAGATTTCTTCTTTTGGCCACTCCCTGGTGTTTTCTATGAAAGATCACTTAGCAGGTCGTATGTCGTATTCAACTGATCATAGTTCATATCGTCATATTCTGGATACTTTTTGCGCTCTTCCATTTCAAAGTCTTCGAACTCTCCATCCATCTACTATTTAACGATATTACTTTCTGGGATCCAACTATTGTGTTTATTATCATAACCTAACCACTTTACCAGAATCATCTTCTTTCCATTGAGTGTTTTCCTTTTTAGGATTTTCTCAACTTTATATACATCGTCTCGCTTATTACTGACAGCTGATAATTCCTGCTCATAAAATTTACCAATAATTGGCTCACCGGAAAGATCAACAATCTCATAAACGTTTGGATCGCCACGAATAACCTTTACAATTTGAAACAATTCCTCCGTAAAGTTAGCCTCGTAGCCTTTAGTAAAGGTGGACTTGTAACTAGATACTCTAACAGTATCATCAACCTTAAACTTATTTAGCGGCAGGTGTCCATATATATGACCATTAAGCGTTGTCCAAACTTGACCTTCGTTATCCAGATTAACATCTTTTGGCTTCATTAAAATGCTTGTATGCTTTGTACTATTATAGTTATCCACTAGTTGCTGTAACACATCAATCCATTTGTAGGTGCCGCCAGTGTAGAAGTACTTCCACATAGCGGTCTTAAGTGTTCTGTTAAATCTTTCAACAATAGCAGCCTTCTTATCGGATAAAGTAGAGAAATACCTCACACCACGCCTCTCTAACAATGACTTCACACAAACATTACAGAATTCTTTACCATCATCAAACTGAGCTAACTTAGGGTACCGGTCACCGAAGTGATCCTTAAACTCAGATAATACCTTATCCGCTGCCTTAGTCATGTTTACTAGTGTCCTTTCTGTAAACCGGAATGGCAAAGGCATATATCTGCTAAGAATCTCTATGACTGTTAATATCCAGTAATACCCTTTGTTCTTACCCTTGTATTTACCCATATCAACAAGGTCCATCTGTATTTGCTCGCCAAGGTAGTCAGCGCGTGTTTGTCTAAACTTGTCTCTTCTGACAACTGGTTTATATCTTGTGTAGGTGTCTTGTGACTTTAACCACTCTTTTACTTGTTTCCTACTTACTTGTAAAGCATCCTCCAACACTCTCTGATACAATTTTTCAACACCAGAATATCCTGTTTTAGGATTATAATAAAGGTCCCTCAACCCCTGCTCCAACTCTAGTTCACCATCCGTAAGCATAGTTCTAGTAAGATATTTCCTATATCAACAGGATGGTCGTTCTGATCAGCAACATTGAATACTAATTGATTAATAACACCATTCCCTACACTAACCTTAGACTCGATGTCAACAAATGTTTGGACACTGCCAAATATACTTTTATCAGTAGTCACCGGTAAGCTACAGATTCTTCTACTTTTCCTACCTAATTCATCTATATTATGTGCCGGATCCGCAATGTTACAACTAATCTTAATGTTTTCCAGCCCTTTGTTAATGTTAACAGGATTATCACTGACGGTGATTGTACCTCCCTTGAAGCTTCTGTTATCAAGAAGCCTCTGTTGATGCCTCTGTTGAAGCCCAGTAACGTAGCCAACCTTTCTGTTACATTCACAACAATACCAGGGTGTGTCGTTATTCCACACTTTCTTGTCTGCTCAATAGCGTCCAATGTTGCAGGCTCACCCTTAAATAACGATTGTAAGTTCTTAAAACTGTAATACCCAGCAGTTATTACTATAACCTTTCCATCAATAGACATTGCAGTTTTGCAGAGGGGGAGTTTTTCATGGTCGCCTTCTTCACGAAGAGACTGACCGCGGAGAGAGTAACAATTGATTCATGAAGGTTCACAGTAGTTGTATCTCCTTGCAGTAGTACTGTTATTTTCAACATACATTTAGATAAGATAGGCTTCTATTATTATCCTACCTATATCCCTGGGTTGATCATCCTGATTTGTACCACAACATGGAAGCTGCTGATTTCATTATTACCTGTATTAACCTTAACCTTGGACTCAATGTCATTGAACTCTTGTATTCGGCCAAAGACATTACCGTCCTTAGGAATTGGTAGATGCAACACAGTCGAGCACTCAATAGCAGTCCCGCTCAACTCCTTAGTTTTTGCGGTGTACGTTTTATTATCCAATGTGTCAAATACAACTGGTCTGCTTACATTGGAGATGTTATTAGCGTCATCTATTATACCACCGCGGAAGTTGATTTTCAGGTATTCTAATCTGCGATTCATATTAAGCTTAAGGTGTGCTGTTCGGGCTGTATTGACATTCCATTCTCTCTTACAAGGTGTGAAGCCTAGAAGTTCAGCCAATTCAGGGTATAACTTCAATGTCTTGCTCTTGGTTGTGATTTTACAGAAGCCATTCCCACTGTAGTACTTTACCTTAAAGTCTGGATCATATGCATGAATTACCTTAACTATGTCAGGGAAGGTGGTGTGACCAGCCTTAGTAGTAAATGTTCTATTACCCACGTCAAACTGGTCTGTATTTTCAGGGAAATTCCACAACCCTTTTTATTAGTAAATACTCGTACTTCTGTAAGGATATTGGGACCCTTGGTGTGATAACAGCCTCGGGAGTTTGGACTACCAACGTCATTTTTCTCATGCAGTAGTATGGTGGATTATTCTCAATGGATAATTGATGCTAAAAGGGCCCTCGAGCTTGATTTTAAAACTAAGTATCCTTACGCCGATATGAGTAGGTTTCACTTTGAAACATGGGCCGCCAATGATGGATCAGTAAGAGGTGCTGATGTTTTTTTCATAACGAAGGATTGGATACTAGTCAATATTAAAAAGAAGAAATTTACGGGTAATAAAGAGTACAAAAAGTATCTAACAATAAATGAGTACTATCACTGGCCTAACTTGTGGCTACCCCCCGCCGACGGTGCAGGTGTGAATATACCCATTGTAGTGATCAATGATATGAGTGTTGGTGCTGTAATAAGTAACTTTGATGTATACGTTAACGATAGTGATAGCTTTCAGAGTGACCTTAATAAAATTGAGATTACGGCGCCCAGGGAACTAATGCGTACATTTGATATTAACACCGTCATTACCGAACCATATTACACCAGTGTTTGTGCTATGTACGTAGCAACATATCTCTCAGGGATATCCATGGAGCATCTAAAGGTGGACACCGGTCCACGGTGGAAACGGTCCACCGGTAGTTGAAAGTCTTATTAGGTATCATATTTATTTTTGGATTAGAAGATTCCTAACAGCTCCAGACGGCCTTAAAAGATATTCCAAACAATTGCAAACGATTGTTAAGGTGCTTTCTATTGTCACAAAGTGGTCTGGTAGAAAGTTCTACCAAGAGGTTCCTACAATTGCTACATTTAAGAAAGATCGTGGGGTTGACAAAGTTAAAGATGTTACGTATGCTATAAATAGCCGAGGACGACCAGTTGGAATATACTACAAGCAAAAGGTGGGTGAGTCGGTGAGAAACGCATCTGCGGACTATAAGTCATTTATACCAAAAACCGGAAGTACTGGACTAACAACACTTGGACAGAAGCTCCTACAGGAAAGCATAGAAAGCTACGTATATGCAGTCCTTGGATATCAGGAAAGAACTAGGTGGCCAATAGTCAACAATGGGGCTAAGAGTGCGCAAACACAAGATGTATTCCGTAAAATTATTGAGGATACTGTAGTACAAAGCGATACAACCGTACTATTGAAAACATGAGGAAAGCAATAGCAGCTACGAATGTGGTGCTTAACACTGCCATTAGCCCAGGCATTATTCTAGTTCCAGGAAATATGATTATTTTGCAGCAGCCAATTGCTGGCTATAATAACATTCTAACCATTGCGAAGAGGACTATGACCTTCGGAAAGAACGCCAATGTGAACTACAGCACCGCGCACCCCACAGCGGAACAGCAGAGTACCGCGCACCCCACAGCGAAACAGCAGAGTATCACACAGCCCACAGTGGAACAGCAGAGTACCGCACAGCCCACGGCGGTGGACCACTCCACACAGCCGGACCAGGGGGAAATTCCAGTGTTATTGGTTATATCAGCTTTGTCAGCCCTAACATTATCTAGGCTACTACTATAATGGCATTATACTATGGTTATGATGATGGTTCCACTGCACTAGTCGATGAGGTAATACCAAAGGGAATCATAGCAATGTGGAGTGGTACAACTATACCTTTATTATGGAGTCTGTGTGATGGGACTGATGGTATACCTCATTTAATCGACAGATTTATTATATCAAAGTGTCTCGCTGATATTGGTCAAACTGGGGGCAGCAAGGAAAAGACTCTGACTATCCACTATATAGGTGGATTCTCAAACCTACCGAGTTTAACTCCCACAGCTGATACAGCAACAAAGGGGGATCTTACTGAGTTTGACACAGGAACAAGTGATGGTAATGAAAAGCGAATCACAACAGACACAGTTGGTCAGGGGTAACCAATTGATATTACCCCACCATATTACGCACTAGCCTTTATCATGAGAACTGGATGAAACTAGTATCACTATATATTATGAACGACCAAGTCACTAAAAAGAGAAGGATCCAAAACGCGTTGAGGCCGGTAAAAGGTTGGCTGAGCTCTCTAGGCAGGCACGTGAGAGGAAGAAAAAATTACTAGAGGATGCCCAATGCTACTGTGATGACACATCTTGGTTTACCGGTAGTGAAGCAACATTTATAGGTATAATTGGATATTGATTGCCTTAGGAAGCTTGTATTACACTAGACAAGCCGCAGCGAAACCGGAAAGACCGGAGCCGGAACTAGACAAATTTTAAAAATAATATACGTACCCACAGTATGTCTAAGGGAATAGATTTAATGAACCGGGTGTATAATTCAATTATGATAACATTTGGTGTAGTGGGTTTGAGTATGATTAGTAAGAAGATACTAAAGGAACCATTGTCAACTCCAGAGTCACTAATGGGAACCGCGAAGTTGGCAGTGGCTGTGTCTGGTAGCGCTTTGGCGGTTAAGTATCTACAGGGCAAAAAGTAGATCGGCCATCAGACCCTTTTGAGTAACACTATGGTATAATGCAATTAGTGGTACAAACAACATTTGCAGCGATATCGTTTGCTGGTGCTGGTTATCTGTTCAAGCTGATTGATAAGAACGGGTATGAATCTGAGATGAGGAGACATAATAAAGCACTAGAGGACCTTGCCGCAGCTAAAGAGAAGTTCTATGAACAGGAAGTCATCAGACGTAATAAAATACAAGAACTAAGAGACAAAATAAAGGACGCGAATGAGGTCACTAATGACTCTTTAATATTGTTGAGTAAAATTCGGGCACAAAGTAAGTCAGCACCACCAAGGTTGGGTGACTACTACCATCCTAGTGATGAGATGAATGAGTATCAGTTATTGGTCACTGCTGGGGTTGGTATAGGCAGTGGGTGTGTTATTTACCAATATTTATTATAGTGTGTAGTAGTATATATGACACTACTGGCAGCAAAGGAGTTTACACACAAAACATTAGGCGTGACATTAAATCCGGTGGAAGCAAAAGAAAGTGGACAGGTTTTATTTAACGGGTGTGAGATAGCGAAGGCTCTAGGGTATAAGGATACGGATGGTGCTATAAGAAGGCATGTTTAGAAAGAGTTTAAATGTCTAATGCCTACGCCGTCGAATCAACGGGGTAAGACTGTCTACATATTGGAGCCAGGATTGTGCTCACTTATATTCCGATCTAAGTTAGAGTCTGCTAAGCAATTCCAACATTGGGTATTGTAGATTATGTAGGATAATATATTCATGTTGTTAAGTAATTCGATATGCATGATTACTGTATCTAGGTGAGGCATCTATTTTGACTATATAAGCATGTTATGTAATGTTATGTTTCTTACTAAATATATATGTGTTAACACAAAGTTGAGTTAATAACATGGTGTCAGATGTGGGATACCTAAGAAATTAATAACGCTATTACAATTTAAGAACATGGCTGAGTCTTGCTTCCATAAGCCTGGTCCGCTAATATTCGACGGGCATATAGTCGAAAATTGGAGGCGTTTTGTGCAAGAATATGATGTGTTTATTGCAGCGGCGTGTAGCACAAAACCGAAGAAAACGCAAGCATATATTTTGCTAAACTTGGCCGGAGGTGAAGCAATCGAACAGGAAAAGTCATGCACGTATGGCGAGAGTGAATCTAAAGAAGATCCTGAATGTTTAAAACGAAAATTTGGAGAGTTGTGCAACCCACAAGCGAATGTCACAATGGAACGCCATAAATTCAATACTCGGACATAGCAGCGTGGAGAATCAATTCAAACGTATGTCTCGGATTTAAAGAACAAAGCTAGTACTTGCGAGTTTGGGGACTTGAAAGATGAAATGATCAAAGATCGGTTAGTCTGTGGAATTGCAAATGACAAGCTTAGACGAAGCTTGTTACGAGAAGACAAGCTAACCTTACAGAAAGCGATCGAGCTGTGTCAGATAAGTGAACTGTCTGAGCAAAGAATGAAAGAGCTGGCCACTGCACCAGAGGTACATGAAGTAAAATATCCACGGCAAAAAGGTCCGAGTAATCGACAGCGACAACATAGAAATGAAAGCGAAAGACGACAAAATTGAGAGACGAGGAGAGTCGACAGAAACCATGTCCTTACTGTGGAAACGTGCACAAACAGCGAAGTTGTCCAGCCTATGGAAAGAAATGTCACGCGTGTGGTAAACTAAATCACTTTGAAAGAGTTTGTCGATCAACTACGCCTCGAATGACGAAAAATAGCCAACCAGTGAACCTCATAACCGAAGAGAAACAAGGCATTCAACCATTTCTGATTGATATGTTAGGTGCATACAATATACAAGCAGTTAGTCATGGTGCATTAAGTATTACAGTTGAAGTGCAGTCAAAGCCACTTAAGTTGAAGGTAGATACAGGTGCTAGATGCAACGTGTTGCCAAAATATATTCTAGATTCCTTGAATACTTGCAATAAGATTGATTACACTAAGAGAGTTAAGTTAATTAGTTACAGTGGAAACACAATAGACACAAATACAATGGTGAAATTTATAATTTATTATTTCAAGTTATAGATCAGTCATTTGAGCCACTAATAGGTTTACAAAGCTCACTTGATTTGAATGTTGTCACCATAAATAATGTGGATTCAGTGTTACAATCCTCTAATTTAAGAACAAGCAAGTCACATGTTGCTCACACAGTAATAAGCAAGGCATATATTGGTGAATGCTACAACGATATCTGTGGCACAGATCTTGGTAAACTTCCTGTGGAGTATCGCATGAAGCTAGATCCTGATGTCAAACCTGTTATTAGACCTCCAAGGCGAATCCCTGTGTCTATGCAAAACAAAGTCATAACGGAGTTGGAAAGAATAGTTAAGTTGGGAGTGAAACCGGTCACCGAACCAACGAGTTGGGTATCCTCCTTTTTAGCAGTAAAAAAGAAAGGAAAAGATGAAATCAGATTATGTATCGACCCAAAAGATTTGAATTGCGCCATTCAACGACAGCATCATCCGACGAGAACGATCGAGGAGGTAGCGGCACGAATTCTAAATGCAAAGTTTTTCACAGTCCTCGATGCTTCAAGTGTTTTTTGGCAGATCCCTCTAGATTATGAATCATCGCTGAAAACAACCTTCAACACTCCGTATGGTAGATACCTGTTTTGTCGTCTTCCCTTTGGCATCAAGTTAGCATCCGAAGTCTTCCAGAAGGCGATGGATCATCTATTAGGAGGCTATCCGTGTGAGGTCATCGTGGATGATATCCTAATTTGGGGAATAACGGAAGCTGAGCATGATGAAAATCTCATTAAAGTCCTAGATAGAATTCGAGAAATCAACCTGAAGCTCAAATGGGACAAATGCAAATTCAAAGTGAAGGAAATCGGATATGTTGGTCACCTCTTAACTGGAAATGGATTAAAGCCAGATCCTGAGAAAATTCGAGCAATTGTGGGGATGAAGACACCGGAAAATGTGAAAGATTTACAGCGATTCCTTGGTATGGTGCGATATCTTTCTAAATTTGTTCCGCGATTGTGTGAACTCGCTTTACAACTGCAACACTTCACGCATGCAGATACACCATGGGCTTGGGATGATGTCCATCAAAGAGCCTTTGACAACCTCAAAGGTGCGATTAGTTCAACACCTGCATTATGGTTTTACGATGTAAGTAAACCAGTGACATTAACGTGCGATGCCGAGCAGCGTGTTTGCAAGATGGTGTACCCGTAGCATACGCCTCACGATCATTGACCAAAACTGAACAGAACTATGCTCAAATTGAGAAGGAGCTTCTGGCTGTAACATTCGCATGCAACAAGTTCCATGACTACATTCTTGGAAAGAATGTGACAGTTGAATCCGATCATAAACCATTGGAGATAATCTTCAAGAAGCCTTTGTTGACGGCTCCAATGCGGTTACAACGAATGATGCTACAATTACAGCGATATGATTTATCGTTGGTGTACAAGAAAGGGTCTCAGTTGTTTATAGCAGATACATTGTCTCGTGCGCAGCTAAGTGAAACTTCGTCTGCAGATATTTATGAAGACTACGAAGTATTGACGGTGCAACCCGTTGGATCACACAAGATGGCTGAATTGCAAATAGAAACAGCTTTGGATCCTACAAAGATGAATTTGGCGTCAGTGATACTCCATGGATGGCCAGTAAGTGAGAATGATGTTTCTGATGATTTGAAACCATATTTTAACGTGAGAGATCAACTAGCTTCCAGAGACGGTGTTATTTATAAAGGTGAAAAAGTCGTCGTACCTAAGTCATTACGTTCTGATTACCTGCGTCGTATTCATTTGGGTCATGTAGGTGAAGAGCCGACCAAGAAAAGAGCTCGAGATATCTTATACTGGCCAGGAATGAACGAAGATGTTGAAAGGCTTGTTCGTACCTGCTCTGTGTGCGACAGTTGCAAGCCACATCAACAACGGAAGCCTCTCAAACTGCATGATGCTCCAGAAAGACCATGGTCCCTGGTTGCTACGGATCTATTTCATTGGAATGGGGCAGATTATGTTGTTGTCACGGATTCATTTTCCGGATTATTTGAAATCATCAAGTTGAGAAACACGTCTTCAAGGACCGTAATTGAGAAATTGAAAGAAGTTTTTCCAAGATTTGGAATTCCAGATGTGGTATATTCAGACAATGGTCCGCAATATTCAAGTGAAGAATTCCAACTGTTTTCTCGTGAATGGGGATTTAATCACGTGACAAGCAGTCCGTATTATCCACAAGGTAATGGTCTAGCGGAGAGAGCAGTTCGTAGTGCTAAAGATTTACTAGAGAAATGCAAGAGAGATGGAACTGATATAAACTTTGCGTTACTAAATCAGAGAAACACTCCGCGTGATGAAGTTCTTGGATCGCCTGCGCAAATATTGATGTCGAGAAGATTGAAATCTACGATTCCTTGTCCTGGCGATTTGTTGAAATGCCAACAGTTTGATGGTTCGATGGTTAAAGATCGTTTGAATCAAAAGCGTCAGCAACAAAAGAAATACTATGATAAGCAGACGAAGTGCCTACCAGCATTGGACAAAGGTGATGTTGTACGAATGCAAACACCCAAAGGTTATAATCAACTTGGTTTCGTTGTGCGTGCTGCAGCAGAACAACCAAGATAATTCGTGGTCAAGTCACAGGGCCAAGAATACCGAAGAAATAGAAGACACCTGTTTAAAGTTCCAGAGCAAAGTGAAGTTATTGAACAGAATCCAGTTATCGAAGAAAGTCATGTTTCTACTAAAGAATCGTCAAGTACAGAAGGAACTGAGGGAGAGAAGTATACTAGTGCAGTAGTAACTAGAAGTGGAAGTGGTTCTTCCTAGTATTAGAAAGTATGGAGAATATAAATTGTTTAATGATCCTAAGACATTAGCATTTAAAATAGTTAATGAGTTCGACCTACATGCTAAGGTGGTTAGCTATATAAGACGGTTTCATCCTAATGCATTAATTATAGCTGGTCTAGGTGAACTTCAGGACACATCATCCAAAAGAGTTAAGTCATATATTAAAGGTTACCAAAAGGGGCAACCTGATTTAATAATTGGGAATTCACATAAGTATTATAGCGGATTTTGTATAGAGTTTAAAACACCTAAGTGCCTCAATGCCGAGTCAAAGTTATCTATCAGTCAGAGGGCGCTACTTAAAAGCTATGAGATGAATGGGTATAAGTGTATTGTTAGTAGTGATTATGATTATATAATCACTGAGATCTGTGATTATATGAAATTGGTTAGGATTATCTGTAAGAAATGTGATAGGGGGTTTAAGAGTGAGAAAACACTGATGTCACATTATGATGGATTCCATGGGTGCATTTAAACACTTAAGGACAAAGTATGTACTAATAGTATGAGACAAGTGAAAGCCCTGCGATAATACTGGATACTCTAAATGGATACTCTAAATATCTGGATACTCTAAATCAGTTCAAATACATGCACATGTGAATGATATAAATCTTATAAGCGTATTAGAGGAAACTAGGAGATCGGTTCGTAAAGTAATAAGTGAGGAATTAGAAACCTCACTGGGTATTAAGTTTGTTAGAACTCTTGTTATAAAGTTCTATAAGGAGGGGAAAGAGAATGGTCTGACACTTAAAACTTATAAGGATGTGTATATTATTAGTAAACCTAATATTATTCTACAATCATCATCGGGCGGTATAGATAAACAACTACAAATTGGTGAGGAACAGATTCTGAGCGTGATAGATGCATGGATGGAAGCTGGGTCTGGATGGGCGATTGAAAGTGTTGATGGTCAGTATATTAACCTAAATAAATACACTCCACTTAGAGGTAGTAGCTATGTACCATTACATGATAAGCTGCCACACAACCGTAAGGGATTGGTTAATATGCAAAACTCTGATAATGAGTGCTTTAGATGGTGTCATATAAGAATGTTGAACCCTCAAAAACAAATGCATCAAGAATTAGAAAGGATGATCGGGTATTTGTTAAGACGTTGGGGTTAGGATACAGTGGAATTAACTTCCCAGTAACCATGAAGCAATACCCCAAAATTGAGGAGCAATGTGAGATAAATGTTAATGTATTTGGATACTCACAGAAGGGAGAAAAGTACCCTTTGCATATTAGCAAACGTGGTAATGATAAGGTTCTTAACCTACTGTTGTACAACGGTCATTATGTACTTAGAACGGACTTCAATAGGTTTATGTGTAATCATACCAAACACCGGGAGAAAAAGCACTTTTGTATGCTCTGTCTACAGTGTTTTAGTAGTGATGAACTGCTTAATAACCACAAGGATGTTTGTATAACTATTAATGGTAAGCAATCAGTTCAGATGCCTAAATCTGGTAGTAAGGTTAAGTTTGTTAATTATCATAAACAGCTACAAGTCCCCTTTGTCATATACGCTGGCTTTGAGGCCATTCTGAGGGATGATGGTGGTGATCCAAACAGTCCCGGGAGACTTCATGTTGACTGCGGATATGGCTATAAGGTTGTTTGTGGGTATGATGACTCATTTAGCAAGCCGGTTCAGGTGTATAGAGGGTATAATGCTGTGAATGAGTTTTTAAGGAAGATGTTAGATGAGGTTGAGTACTGTAATAAGGTTAGGAGGAAGGAGTTTAATAAATGTTTAGTAATGAGTAAAAGTGATGAGAAGCATTATAAGTCTCAGAAAAGCTGCCACATTTGCGGTCTTACGTATAGTAAAGATGATGTTATTGTTAGGGATCACTGTCACGCTACTGTAAAGTATAAAGGATCAGCTCATGTAACGTGCAACAGAACTTCAGAATGACTAATAAAATACCTGTAATATTTCACAACCTGACGGGCGATGATAGTCACCTTATAATGTAGCAAGTTGGTGAGGTGGCTAGTGAATTTGGGTTGACTTGGTCACGTTGAGCTGTGTCCTTCGCAATTCAGCTTAGCTCTCAGCTGCAAGTAAGGATAATAAGCACACCCTCCTTACACTCTACACTTAACACTCAATGACTGTTAACTGTATTCCGAATAACATGGAGAGATACATGGCTATTATGCTTGGTCTTAATCTGGTGTTTCTAGATAGTATGCAGTATATGAGTAGCTCTTTGGATAAGCTAGTCTGATAAATTTAAACCCACCTGTTAAATTTAGATACACCACTCAGGAGTTTGGAGAGCAATGTGAGCTAATGTCTAGAAAGGGGGTTTACCCATATGATTACATGAACTCTTTTACAAAGTTCACTTTGCCAACATTACCTAGTATTAAGAAGTTATATTCCAAACTGGATGACCGCGGTATCTCAGAGGGGAACTATGAGCATGCTAAGAAAGTTTGGGAAACATTCAAACTGCGGGATATGGGTGAGTATCATGATCTATATTTGAAAAGTGATGTTACACTACTGTCTGATGTATTTGAGAACTTTAGGGAAACATGTGTTGAAAACTATAAGTTGGACCCTTGCCACTACTTCACATCTCCTGGGCTGGCATGGGATGCAATGTTAAAGATGACCGGTATTAAGCTTGACCTTGTTACAGACATTGATATGTACCAGTTCATTGAAAAAGGTATGCGTGGGGGAATTAGTTACATCTCCTAGAGGTATGCTAAGGCAAATAATTCCTACCTTGATAACTACGATGAGAATGAGCCAACTAAGTACCTTATGTACCTAGATGCTAATAACCTATATGGGTGAGCAATGAGCCAATCCTTGCCAACTGATGGATTTAAGTGGTTGGAGTGAGGCTAAACTTAGCAAGTACTTCATGATATGCATAATGACTATCCACTAGCCCCTGAACATAGGTTAATTAATAAGTCTGAATTATCTAAGTATTGCCTTGGTATCTGTAATAAGTTCGACCTTAAAACTGGTAATATGAGAAAGCTAATGACTACATTGTATAATAAAAAGAAGTATGTGTGTCATTATGAAAACCTTAAACTGTATATGGATCTTGGTATTAAGGTCACTAAAGTTCATAGGATTCTAGAATTTCGTCAGAGTAAGTGGCTGGGTGAGTATATTGACTTCAACACAGTCAAAAGAACAGCTGCTAAGAACGCCTTTGAGAAGGATTTCTTCAAGCTTATGAATAATAGTGTGTTTGGTAAAACCATGGAAAACCTGAGGAAGAGGGTTGATGTTAGACTCGTGACCAATGAAAAACAACTGTCTAAGTTAGTCGCTAATGGAAAACATTGCAATCTCGAAGGACAATCGCTCTCTTGACAATGCTTTATAAGCTCAGAAATAACTTAGCTAACATAGATTCTTGTGTGCTACAACCGGTCACCTATAGTTCTGCTCGTTCATCTGCCCACGCATATAGATTACTTACCGCTAAGTGCGATTATTTTAAGTATTCTTTCATACCAAGAACCTTGCAGGATTGGAATAAACTGCCCAGCCAAGTAGTTTTAAGTGAAACACTTAAATCCTTTAAGGGGGCTATTTCAACAATGTATTAGTTCGTGTCTAAAATGGTGTGTGTCTGAAATGTGTTTATTCCCGAGCCGGCGCGAAGCGCCGTGCGAGGGTACTAATTCAGGCTCGGATATTTACACCCGGGTATGTGAAAACACAGTGGAATCCAAAGTCGTCCGTCGCGATGTCATATGGACGGTTCAGGTTTTCTACGTTATACGCATGCGCGAATTCAGGTCGAGAGAAACGTACGGAGAAACATTTTTAAAAGATTTATAGATAAAGATTTTGTTATTCATCAAAAATGATTTTTAATACTCGGGCTATTGGAAAAACATACCAATAAACAGAGTCTTCAAAACAAGATAAACGAGAAGGAGTCGAATGGCTGAAAAAAGGACACTTTTGAAGTGTTTTAAACGGGTAAGTGTCTATTTTTCTATTTAGTTTGTGCATTTGCAAAAGCGTATGTCACTCTGTGAGGTTATTATAATATCGATTAAACCTAAAAGGTATTTTAGCAAGTTTAAATTTGAATTTTGAAGAAACAACGTAATGTCGAAAACTTCATTTTAAAGATAAATTTAAAAATATATACTGTCAGGAAACAGTTGAAGTTTTCTGAAATTTTTTTGACGTTTTTGTGAAATGTCTAAGGTTAAATTTTACAACAAGCAAAGCTAAAAGAGTACGTAATAACATATCTACTTTATATAGTGGGGCAATTCATAATTTTATAGTTAAAAGTACAAATATTTATATTACTACTTTATCATTTTGTACCAAAAGTAGAAAAATTGTGTGTTGCTATGGTTACAATGATTGACCGAATACTTCATATTACAATAAATTTTGGGAAGTATAATTCCTGAGTTCGAATAGGCGAGGGGATTCTGCATGAGTGTATTTCTAATAATGTATTAGTTTGTGTCTATAATTTTTAGTTATAGTCTATAATGTTCAGAATTGAATGTAGACTTACAGGGTAAATAAAAAGCTTTCCTGTGACTTATAACTTATATATTTCACGACAGTGCATATGTCAATAGCGGATTTGTCTTTAAACTTTAGGAAATTTTTCGCATTCAATGCAGCCATTCCAAGTTGGCGAGACCTCATGGTGTGTGAGCTGCAACTATTTCAGTGAAAAGGAATTGACTGGTCTAGTAATGGAAGGAGCGAAGCCTGGCTGGTGGAAAGGTGAGAATAATATGTTATAATCTTTTAAGTAAAATATTTGATGCAAGCAGCAATGTAAGTGGCAACCAAGGTGAAACTGCGAAAAAGGCCATTCTAATACTGGGAGAGAATGTTGAATTGCCCAAATATATTATCAACCTGAAACGAAAAGCAGCCAGATTTCTTGAAAAAAAACAAAAACGTTGTTGCAGTGTTGTTTCTGATCTGCATCCGGATAGCAGTAAGGCTGAGACAATCCCTGTTGGGGAAGAGTGCCAAAAGTATGGCATAACGGAAGATATGCTTGTTGGGTTGGTTAGTGTTAATGAATCTCAGAACAATGATGGGTGCTCAAAAGTCAACCCAGAGCAGTTGACGATACCAGCAGTTACTATAACAAATAAATTAGTAATCGAATTAAATGAGTATAGGGAAAACCTTAGCCAGACATGGAATACCCTACTGTCATGGTTGCTTATTAATGGTAAAAAGACTGAAGACATTGATTTGAAAAGTTTTCGCTTAAAAATAAAGTAGGTTGTTGAAAAAAAGCGAGAATTAGTTAAAAATAAGTGTTGGAAAAAATGTAATGAGCTTTTAAATGAAGTATTTAAATTTCCACAAAAAAAGATCTTCACTGACGATTCTTTAGACACAACAGCCCTTTACCAAAAATCTTTAGACAAACAAGTACAAGAAATCGAACAACTTCTGAAACACATAAATGAATCTAATGATGAGATTGAAATGCTTAGTCAGGTAGTAAAAGAACAAAGCATGTTAAGTGATAGTAAAAGTCAGCAAATTTCTTCGCTGAGAGAAAAACTTGTTGAAATCCAGGTAAAGCATGAGAAAACATCTAATGATCTGCAAATAGCAATTCAAAAGTGAAGTAAAATGTCACGTCGAAACTTCAATAGAAATATTAAGCGAAGGGATGATATAAATTTGAAATTGAAAGAGCATTTAAAGGAGCAAGAAGATGAAATGGATATGAAAGAGAGAGAGTTAAAAAGCCAAGAAGAGAGGTATGAAGATATAATTGATGAAAAGAATGAAATTATTATTCGGCTAAATGATATGTTAGATGCTGCACTTGAGGCTAAAAATAAAGCACAGAAATTAAAATCATGTTATAAAGTTTGAGCAAAATCCTGTCAGAAAAAAGAAGGAAATGAGCACTTATTTTCCAAGATAACAGAATTGAAGTCAAAGATTGCTAAACTGGAAAATGACCTTGAAGTTCTGAATTTATGATGCTTCATCCGTCTCCGGTTTTCGGAAAAAACTTTAATTATGCACCCTTAAAAACTTGATCCTAATCCTAATTTCGTACGTTTTTCTACTGGACTATTTTTTCCTTTTCGTGCAAATTTTGTTTGTTGAATTTACATATTGTATCTTGTACGATTTGCTTCTACTGTAAATACTAATTATCATGTATTAATTTGAACAAGGTAGCCCAAAATCTATGAGCCCTCATGGCTTCTATTGGGCCTGCTTGCCTTATAAAATGTAATTTACATTTTGTTTTTGCAAACCTCTTTATTGGCTAAATAAATTGATTTGACTTGACTTGACTTGACAAGAGTAACTGGAGAAATTTTTTGCAAAGTAATGTAGGACAGTATATGAACACCTAATATGTTGGGGAGTGGGAACTGAAAATGTTCAAAATGTTCTAAGAACCGTCATAGAGAAACTTACTGGCTTAGAGTGTGGACGACTCCCCAAGGCCACCTTGGCTAGGTATATGTATTTAGAAGCTAGGTGACTTGCCCAAATCCAGGTTGCTGAAACTTTTATTGATGGTTGGGACTTAGGAAACCGCACCCTGCACAGTGAGGGTACCTCTAAACACGGTTACCATTATGGCATTATGCTACCTTTGATGTGACTTTAGATGATGGTAACGTCATGGGGCCGGTCTGAGGGATATGGCAAGTGGCAACGCTGAGTCACAATTAGAATTATTGAAAGAAGTGACATTAAAGGTTCTGTAGATGATGAAAATGCAGAAAGAAGGTGATGAAATCAATAAAGAATTTAATATCTGACCGTTGCATTGTCCAGAAGAAATTCAATGATATTCTCCAAACATACAGACAATCGATTCTGCCTGAAATTGTTGAAGAGTGGGATATTCGTGATGATTATGAGAAATTAAAAGTGACAAAGATTAATGATATTTTCTGTGGCTTGCATTACATTGTTGGAATTGCGGACCAAGCTAGCTGAGGAGGCTTTGAAGGTATGGGATAAGCTCCTGTATGATGATGCAAAGGTTGGTAACTTGAGTCAAGGTGGGTATAGTAAAAGGGGAAAGCGGCACCCTCCGTTAACTGAGAACAGTGTGTAAAGCTGTTCAGGCTAAAGGGTGTGGGCGATCCGGAAGAGCGGTATCCTTTGCTGATTATGTTCGAGAGAAAGGCATTCAGGCAATTCCCCTTACACCATTTCTAGAAAGTTTCATGATTTTAGCTTGGTGCAAGGCCTTATGATTAATTAACAAAATTATAACATGTTCATTATGGAGAGTCCTTGCAAAGAGTGATGTAAGTTTTTTAGATATGAGTAAACGATACCAGCGACTGTTGAATTGTTTTGAAGAATGGGCAAAGGACTCGACTCCCATAATATTTGATGATATTGAAGTAAAGAAAGACTTATGTTATAAAAAGCTTATATATAGAGGAAGACCTCACCTGGGATTCAATGACAAAACAAGTCCTCCAGTTCATATTTGGATCCTTTGTTGTTCTTACAAAAAGAATGCTGACGGATCACCTTGAGGGTGGTAAGTATGACAAACCCGATGTAGAAATGGAGGATGAATACATAATTGCTCCAAAAACAATTGATCGCCTTCTTGCACAAAAACCAAATGCAACGATTCTGGTCTGCGAAGGCATTTTTATGTTCACTAAGAATGACACCAAATGTTGGAGAGACTCGTTAACCCCAGAGAAGCAAGCCGCAATTATGGAAATGGTACGGAATTCGAAGGCAAGCCAACGACAACAATTCATTGAGCGGATGTCAATAATTAGAAGAAAGCTAGAGGAAAAGTTCGAGAAAGGGAAGCAAGAAAAGAAAGGAAGAGACAAAGTTAAGAATGTTGAAGCAGAATTTGGTGCAAAAAGTTGAGGAACTAGAAGGACTTTGAAAAACGAATAAAGAGATTGATGAGAAAATGGGCAAAAACAGATAAGGACAAAGACAATTAAGACCTAGATCCAATTCCGAAAGACATTTCTTGGAGCAAAGCATAAGGATAAAAAAGTATTCCAGATGTCATCAGATGATAAGGCGTTTAGCTGTTAAATTCTGGTCAATAATCTTAAAGAAATCATATTCGACAGTCAAATGAAGATTGCAAAAGGTGGCCGAGCCAGAAAACTCTCAAGTTGGACGAATAGGAGGAAAACTCATCCTGCAAGAGAAAATATTACAACATACAGATAAGTATAAAGAATTGGCACGTAAGGAAGAAGAAAAAGCTGTAGGAAAAAAGGGGATGGTCAAACCACTGGCAACAAAAGATCTGCAAAAAAGAAGAAGAATTGCCAGAAAAAAGAGAACCTACAAACTATAGTTTTACCTATTGATCTTATCGGGAAACGTGTCACTCACAATTGTTTTGATAACGATTAATTAGAGTTAGACTGGTTTGAACGTGTTGTTGTAGGTATGGATGAAACAAATAACAATAATCCGGATATGTATATTAGATATGATAGTTATGACTCTGAATATTTATCCTCATACCATGAGTTTAAAGAAGGCAATGTTAAATTATTACCAGTAACTGTAGAGGACTTTGTGGGTAAGAAAAGTTCCCAAAGATTTAAGGATGAAGCACAACAGCACAGCTGGTGGGAAAATGGTAAAGTGATACGTATTGTACATGATAGTGATAGTGATTTAAAAATAAATCCGAGTGTTTTATATCTCATAAAACACGTTCTGCGAGTGTTTTGAATAGCTTAAAAAACAATAACCATTTGGTAAGTTCGTTGGCGTAGTAATTTTGAAAAATAACGTTGTCTAAGCCGAGAAAATCGAAGCTAAAGTTTATGTAAATCAGGAGGATTTTTTATCCCACGATGCGGTCATGATGTTTCTTTGTGTTTTCCTCATGAATTATTAATGAGTTTTTTAAGTGTTTTTAAAACACCGAATCAAAGATTTGTATAAAATATCAAAATTAATATACAATTATGACGTAATATGGTTACTGTGGTAACTGAGAAAGTGCTCTATTAAACATTTCTATGAACCAACAATGTTCCTGTTATGTTCCTTTTGAAAAAAAAAGTTCCTCGAAAGTAGTATTTATTGTTCAAAGTGATGACGTTGTTGTGACGTCGCCGGGTTTCCATGGTAACACAATTTTACATCATTTTGTTAACCAGCATTGTTAATCTGAAAAAACATACTCAAAAAGCTATTCTAAAAATATATTTGGCGGTAATAAATTTCTAGTTACAGTTTTGTTACAATTTGTTGCAAGTAAATGACGTCATACGGTCACGATGACAATGGTAAGTGTTAATCTGGAAAACTATTATGTAGTTTCGAGTGTCACCAATGTACTCTCAAAATTTCGTGGAAATTCGGTGAAAAGACTATGAGTAATCACCAAAGGTGTGGAAAAATTGGCTTTAAAACCAGCATTTTGATGCCACATTTTAAACCCAGTTCCAGTACAATGTTCTAATGTCCTTCTTCCGAAAAAACGGGCGAAAATTCCGACATTTGATTGCCTTGACCGAGTTTGATTAACTGAACACCAAAATGTTTTAAATCGCGAGCTCTATCAAACTAACTTATTTTCAGGGGGCCCCTGTTAATTGGAAATTTTGGCTGTTATCCTTGCTTACCATTGTAAAAAGCTAGATAGTCGAAGATCAGGACATGATAAGATGTCAAATGGGATATACTACAAGAGCGACGGATGCTCAAAATTATCATCAAACTGCCGAACCAGTAGCTCCTCTTAGAAGGCAGATTACGACATGCGCAACATAGCTACGTATGCCAATACATCACATTGATAACCCGCCAGGGCTAAAACGCAGGTGTGTAATTTGACATTGGTTTGGTTTTGTGGAAAACACCGCGTTTATTTGATTAAAGTTTTCAATCCGTAAACCCGGATCTCCATGGGTGCAAATAATATATCAATATCATATTATCATTTGATGAAGATGATTTGCAGAGGGGTCATTGTCAAGTCGAACTATCTGCGTAGTTCTTTTTGACAGATGATACGTCCATAAATATGTTAAGTAAGGCATTAGACGAACTATCAAGAAAGAATCAGGCATGTTGTTGCCATAAGCAGTGCCTGTTTGGATTGCCCTAGTTTTTCTGCATAGTTGGCGTTGCATTAACACTAAGACAGGCGATCCGTCAGATGGATGAAGCGTTGTGATTGATGATCATTTGTGATGCCTCCCTGTATACATTGGGATGTTTACTTAATACTAGTCTAAGTTTTTCTTACGAAACTATCCTTAAATATCGAAAACCCTCTTGTTTTTCACATAATTTCGGTGTTTTAAAACACTATAATAGACCTCTCTGAAACGGACACTAGTACTAATTCTCTAATACGGACATCTCTCTTTTACGACCACCTCTCTAATGCGACACCTCTCTAATACGGACACCTCTCTCGACTTGACAAAATATATGCATGGTATTTCACACTTTCCTTTAAAATTTTAGTTTAGTCTCTATCTAGTTTTGTTATGTCTAACTCATAAGTTGGAGACGTTTGGACATGGATGTACAGTATATTTGTAGACGGGTGCCAAATTTCCGAATGGGGGCATATTCCTGGCATGGAAAGTTGGCCCTTGGGGCCATATTATTCTTTTTGAGGGGGGGGGGCATATTTCCTGTTACAGGGAAGACGCCGCATTGATCAATGTCATAAATTCATACCTTTACAATAGGATCCAAACCTTTTGAAACCAATTGAACATATACATGAGAGTATACCATTAATGTTGATACAATATTCGTTAACACCACAAGGAGAAATTGGACATTTATCTAGTTAAAAAAAAATATATGTAATTTACCGGCAGGGAGGTCCGTACTAGAAAAAATATTTTCCAGAGATCGAAGGTCGAGGGGCCCTTCTGAAACGGAGGGAAAATATTTCTAGTGCGGCCCGACCCAAACTTTTCGACTTTTAAGGGTAGATAGATAGATAGATCGTTTATTAAATAACCTTGTTACAGCTGAAAACTGAATTGTTAAGGTATAAGTTTTAAAAGTATATGTACAAGTACTATAATAAGTATGACTATGAATACAAGAAATATTTAATCTTTTAAACTTTGAAGTTATTAAGAATTTACTAAATTTTATCTAATTCAAATCATTATATCGTTTGGCGCTTGAGTTTATAAAGGATAGTCTAAAACGGTCCGTGTTACACACAGGAACAGTAAAATGTCTTGTTCTCCTCAAGGAATCCATTGTTTGCTTATTGTATGGAAGCAGATTAAAAAGTTGATCCTTTGGATTAGCTAAAATCTTAGCAAGGAATTCGTCACACATTTTTAGTCCGTAGTCAGAGAGTTTGGGAAGTCCTGATTTTTCAAGAGCGGCACAGTATGGTATGTCATAGCCATAAATAATCCTCAGTGCCCGTTTCTGGATTTGTTCTAGAGCGGAACTTAAACAGTCTGGTAGATTGAAATGAAAGACTTGGCAAGCATACGTCAAAATCGATCGAATACATGTGATGTAAAATTGGACTAAGTTATTTGGTTGTATCTTCGCTTTCTTTAAATGGGAAAGGAAATATAGTCTTTTCGATGCCTTCTTTGTAATGTTTTCTATGTGTTGGTTCCATTTCATGTTATCTTGTAAAGTTATTCCTAGGACTTTTACAGATTTTGCCACGTCTATGGTATTTCCATTTATGTGTAGACTCTCTATACAGTTGGGTCTCTTTTGAAGGAAATTCTTAGTTCTTTACATTTCCTGGGCTGGAGCTGGAATTTGTTGTTTTCGGACCAAACTGATACTTGGTCGGCCATTGTTTGTGCAAGGCTTGTTTGGTCTTTGTGAACGATTTCGAAAGTTGTGGTATCATCAACAAATATTACGTTTCCATCGGAGGAAGGTATTTCTAGATCGTTTATCATTATTAGAAAAAGCCATGGTCCCAGTTTAGTGCCCTGGGGCACTCCCGCAAGGACTTCTTTCCATTCTGAGAACAGGTCGCTACCCAGTTTAACTCTTTGTCGCCTGTCACTAAGGAAATCACAGATCCAGTTAGTTATATGAGGATTTATTCCAAGTTGTTTTAATTTTGCGATAAGCAAATTATGATCTATCATGTCAAAGGCTTTTTTATAGTCCATGATTAGGATTCTCACATCGGCGCTGGTACCATCAGTGGCCTTCAGCCAATGGTGGGTGAGATTGATGTGAGTAGTTGAAGATCCTGGAATACAACCATATTGGTCGGGTCGGATATATTTTATTGCTGCTGGTTTTACATGTTTTTGTACTACATAGTCCTCAGCTATTTTTGAAACGGACGGAGTTAGAGAGATGGGTCTGAGATCGTTATTAATATTGTTTACTTTAGAGGTTTTAGGTACAGGTGTAATATTTGCACATTTCCATATATATGGGAGTTGTTCTTCAAAAAGGGAAGTATTGATTAGGGAACTAATGGGTGACGCTAATACATGGGCAAAGTCCTGTAAAATCCAATTAGGTATTTCTTCTGGTCCGTGGGCTTTAGATCGATTTATTGACATCAGTTGTTTAGTTATTTCATCGATTGATACACTTGGGATTGGGTAACCGTAGGAGACCATTTTACTCATAGGAGATAACTTGGGATAGTGTTCTTGAGGTTGTAAAAAGGCTAAATTTATGTCATTTGCTAGATTGACCTTTGATTCTGTTGTTGGAGCGTCGTCTAGTAATTTAGTAACAAAGTCAGATTTTGGTTTAGACATTCCACATAACCGTTTGCACTCCGACCACCACTTCTTGGGTTCAGTATCTTTGATTTCTTTGATTTTGGTCTCATAGTATCTGCTCTTGGCAAGTTTCCTCTCCCTGTTTACACAGTTACGATAGTATTTAAATTTCAGCGGTGAGTTTTGGTTCAAAGCCTTTTGGCGACACTTTATTAGCCATTTTATATGGCCAGTCATCCATGGAACGTCATTATTGCAATTGTGTAATTTAATTGATTTAGTTGGTATAATAATGTTCATTCCCGTTAAAATCATACTAGTGAAGGAATCATATTTTGCGTGGATACTTTCAACTTGGTCTAGGTATGACCAATCAATAGCACTTAAATATCTCCCAAAAGCCTGTTTGAAGCTTGGACGCATATCTCGGACGGTAACAGTTTTTACTTTGTTGGCTAACTTTTTACGTTGTTTGGGGACAGCAAATATGGTAAAGTGATCCGATAAACCAAAGGGGCGTGTTTCTTAGGAGCATCATAAAAGGGTTTTAAATTGGTAAGAATAAGGTCTAATGTTCTTTCTCCTCTTGTTCGGAATTTTACTAACTGTTTCAAACGGAACTGTTTGGATAGCTGGGTGATGTTGAGGCGATTAAAATCTCCGGCCAATACGATGGCGGCATTGGGTATAGAGGTTTCAATTTTTGAAAGGGCGTCTGTTAAATATGTAAGCATTTGATTGTCGTCTGCGGTAGGAGGGTGGTAAACGGTGCCAACGATTAGATGTGAAAAACCCCGGGGCAGCCTTTTGGGACATAGTTTACACCACAACACTTCAATATGGTTATCATCCTCGTAGTCTTCCAATATTAAGAAGGGAATAGTATCCTTAACGTATAAACACACACCTCCGTGTAAAGCGTGGTTTCTATCTTTACGAGCAATGGAATAATCTTGGATATGGATTACACTGTCATCAACAACATTTCTTAACCATGTTTCGGTAAAGCACATGATATCCGGGGCGTAGTCTTGTGCATACTGTCGAATTTCATCAATTTTTGGGGATAGGGACATTACATTTGATAGAGTTATTGATGGAGCGAATTGACAGGTTGTTGACAATTGACAGGTCTAGGACGTCTGGTGTATATCTGATTCTCCAACAAGGGCGGAGGATACTGTAAGGATGTCAACACAATTCTGTATACAATGTCCCCGAGCATTTTGTCTTGTTATTTGCCGGGGCAAAGTGATCCTAACTGGAATTGGGGAATCGGGTCTCCGTTCCGGTGAACTCGGAGCATCAAATGCTAGAATAGGCGAGGATAGGGAATGAAGGGAGGCATTGCGATCTCCATCAATGGCCTCAGTGGAGGCACGGGCTGTGGTGGAGGTAGGGGTTTCCATAATTGTCGATAGTAATTTTGTTGGGGCGGGAGAGAATTCGGATTTATAAATCGTATTTCTGGAGCTCGGCGATGGGTTAAAAAAGAGTTTGGTAGGGTTTGTTCCGGTGTGTTTTCCAACGTATATTTATCGTGAAGGAAGTCACAGGTGTTCCCCTTCAAACAAAAGCCTCTCCTGTGTAGAAACGGGCAAGGTATTTGATGTTTGCGCGCAGGAGATGGTCTAGGGTGAAGAAAATCGCATTGGTTACCCTTGAGACACCGACCATTGCGCTTTAAAAAAGGGCAATGAGTAGAACTTTTTGAAAGTAAGGCATGTTGATCGTTTTTGACTTTCTTCGTTGCCGGTTGTAATTTGAATTGGGACTCGAGATTGTATTCACCGGCGTACTGACATATTTCTTCTGTTCACTAAATGAATTCTTTCTCGGCTGCGGTACTAATGATTTCTTTGGAGATGACTCATTAATAATCCTAAGGTCAGAGTCATTAATATTCAAATCAATAGATTGTTGACTGTCACCTAATGGGATTTGTTTTTTTTCCTGAGGTGTGGGAGTTTCAATAATGTTGATGCTCGAATCTCTATTATTTAAATTAGGAAATTGTTCACTGACACGAGACGTGGTAGGTTCAAGATTAACCGACGATCTATCTTTTTCTTTGTTCCCATGATCATTCTCAGGTTGCTGAGATGCTGAATACTGCATGAGTATTTATAAAAACAAAACAAATACAGTACATTAATTCCAGTGTGCATTCTGCTCAGTACGAAGTCCACATAAGTTAATTCAGTTTATTTTTCCATTTTCACTATTTTTAGGGTTTACATTTAAATATCGTCTTCACTCCTATGTTTAGTTTGGCGCGAGAACGCGAGAGGTCCGTATCGTGTAATATGGATCTCCTAATCAACCAATCAGGATGCTTCATTTAGTTACGGACCTGGAGTTACAAACCTGAGAAAAAAATAAATATACTAGTTATTTCAAACAAAGTATGAAAGTAGTATGAGTATATTGCCCAACACCTGACATTGGTAGAATTTTATACAACTTTCAGACGACAGCAATGCGATTTTAACTAGAAACCTAGTACGTTCCTACTAATAATATGTGTCCTTTGCGCTTAAAGTCTCAACATACCTGTAATGCGATATTATACGTGTTCGTGTTTTCATATACTAAGTCTGTATGTGATATAGCACATGTTGTAATATTGGATATATAGTAACTGAAGATTATATATTATCTTGGTATTCAGAACTCCCAACGGGAATCACAAACACGTTGGCCATTATGGGCACTTTGAATATGGCGGCTAAGCGAGCTCTAATAATACTTATTCTATTGTTAAAATAAGATACTATAGATGTTTTAAAATCAATTTTACACGATATCTAATATTTTTCTATACATAAATTATATGGTCCAAAAACTCAGAAAAAAACGCTCGGTTTTTGTATCTGCGTAGCATATATTATGCTATCGACTTGTTAATGTTAATGTTAATGTTAATGTTAATGTTAATGTTAATGTTCATGTTCATGTTCATGTTCATGTTCATGTTCATGTTCATGTTCATGTTCATGTTAATGTTCATGTTCATGTTCATGTTCATGTTCATGTTCATGTTCATGTTCATGTTCATGTTCATGTTCATGTTCATGTTCATGTTCATGTTCATGTTCATGTTCATGTTCATGTTCATGTTCATGTTCATGTTCATGTTCATGTTCATGTTGTTCATGTTCATCATGTTCATGTTCATGTTCATGTTCATGTTCATGTTCATGTTCATGTTCATGTTCATGTTCATGTTCATGTTCATATTCATGTTCATGTTCATGTTCATGTTCATGTTCATGTTCATGTTCATGTTCATGTTCATGTTCATGTTCATGTTCATGTTCATGTTCATGTTCATGTTCATGTTCATGTTCATGTTCATGTTCATGTTCATGTTCATGTTCATGTTCATGTTCATGTTCATGTTCATGTTCATGTTCATGTTCATGTTCATGTTCATGTTCATGTTCATGTTCATGTTCATGTTCATGTTCATGTTCATGTTCATGTTCATGTTCATGTTCATGTTCATGTTCATGTTCATGTTCATGTTCATGTTCATGTTCATGTTCATGTTCATGTTCATGTTCATGTTCATGTTCATGTTCATGTTCATGTTCATGTTCATGTTCATGTTCATGTTCATGTTCATGTTCATGTTCATGTTCATGTTCATGTTCATGTTCATGTTATATGTAAACAACGAGTTTGAGTGTTTCATCAGGGGATCCAAACACGAGAAAACGGTATGAAACACGAGCGCGAAGCGCGAGTGTTTTATTGTTTTCGAGTGTTTGGTCCCCTGATGAAACACGAGAAACGAGTTGTTTACACAACATCTCAAACAAACCAGTATTTAAAGAGAAATTCAACGCGAAAGTCGAGTTAATTTATGGGTGTTTATTACCGTGGTATCAAGACAACGATACTGATTTCCTTTCAGTTAAATTGCTTATGAATTATTAATGAGTTTTAGATGTTCATGTTCATGTTCATGTTCATGTTCATGTTCATGTTCATGTTCATGTTCATGTTCATGTTCATGTTCATGTTCATGTTCATGTTCATGTTCATGTTCATGTTCATGTTCATGTTCATGTTCATGTTCATGTTCATGTTCATGTTCATGTTCATGTTCATGTTCATGTTCATGTTCATGTTCATGTTCATGTTCATGTTCATGTTCATGTTCATGTTCATGTTCATGTTTTAGCCATTCAGCGACGAGCTTATATAAAATAGGCAACGTTAGCCAATCAGGAATTGGCTTACAACTAACAATGACGTAATGTTTCACGAGGAATTACATCATTAAATTTGCCTGTTCGCAGGCTAGATCTTAAATTCAACATGGCGCATATGTTTTGAAATGTCAAAATATATTGACAAAACGTCATTAATTCATATAAAAACGTGGAAATACGAAGGGTTTCAATACGAAAGTATCGACTAGAACGAATGCTTTAAAATATCTGGCGAATTTCAAATGTAGTTGTTCTATTTCTGAAGGAGAACCTAAAGAGTTAAACAGTCAAACTGTCGAAGATTAAGCCATTAAGGTATATAAGAAAGGTATATAAGAAATACTACAACATATTTAAAAATAAAACATTGTGTAATTGTAAATAGCATCTTGTTTATATACATAGGTTTTCAATACTAAAGTCAACTGGACTACCATTAATACTAGCAAACACTGTGACCAATTCCACATTTAGTGGTTATATTTGTTTCCTTATTTTGACTTATACTGAAGGGCGAGCACCCATGTACGGTTCGCTCAAACTATTGTACAGTATAGATGTTTTAGAGCGATGCGCTTTACGATCGTCAAGTCTTGAAGACGCAATGTTTCTTGTTGGAAATATAATACCCTCATATAGACTGAAGTATGTCGAATATTTTACATAATGCGTGACGAATATCAGCATGATTTGTACGTTTCTCGTTCGTATTGCACTTGCATTTATCGTGTCGTTCCCTTGCTGCGTTATTGATCTGGTTAAAGCACAAGTACGTACCTCAAAAATGAGCAAGTATTCTAAAATGCACACAAGAAAATTGCATGCATTTTGTGCGGGTGACTTGGGTAACCATGGAAGTGCAAGTTTGTGACACCCCCAAAAGCCACGACGACGAGGACGACGACGAAGAAAACAGACAGGGGCATATTAAACCTACGGCTTGGGTCTGCCAGCCGTAGTAACTGTATACACCTCGTTCCAATGGGAATACTTGTCCCTAGAGTCATGCTATTGTTATTATTATTATTTATTATTATTATTATTTTATTATTTACTAATATTTATACACGGTAGCATCTCAACCATAGTTCAGAATTATCTATAATTACATAGTATAATTCGACCTCAAACCACGACCACCTTAAAGTGTTGTACTTAAGAGCGTTTGTTCCTTCGAATGATGATCCCTCGCTCAAAGAGTGCAAGATTTCTCTACTTCAAGACCTGGTTTACTCTGTAGACTATGATATTATCTGTGTTTGTGAGACCTGGCTAAATAGTACGGTTCTAAGTAGTGAACTGCTGACTGGGTATTCGATTTTTCGAAAAGATAGAACCGGGAAAACCGGTGGCGGAGTACTCATAGCTGTGAAGAATAATTTCAAAGCTTATCGACGTGCGGATCTTGAAAGAGAGAACACTGAAATGGCTGTTGTAGAACTTATTACTAATAGCAAGCCATTGATATTTTACATTTTCTACCGTCCTCCAGATTCAACACCTGAATGTCTTTTCCAATTGAACTGTTCTCTGAAAGCACTCGCGAATCAAGTTGCCTTGTAGTAGTTGGTGACTTTAATATTCCGTCAGTGAACTGGTCAGTAGATCAATCTGCTCCGATAAACTCAGGAGGGCATGTCGCTGGGGAAAATCTGTGTGATCTTGTAGGTGATAACTTTCTCCAACAGTTTATTGATGGTCCTACACACATTGCTGGGAACAAACTAGATCTGTTGTTATGTAACTGCCCTGAGGTTGTTGATAACATTATCACTCATACCCCTGAACAAATGTTTCCATCTGATCACTACGTTGTGGAGTTTTCAATTAAATTAAAGTTCAAACGGTGTGAACCAGTAAAACGTAAAGTGTACGACTTTAACAGAGCCAATTTTAGTGATCTTCGAAATTCTCTTTTGTATGTCCTACCTGACTTTTCTTCATCAACGGACAGCATAGACGATTGTTGGTTGAAATGGAAAGAATTGTTTCTCACCACCGTAGAGGAATTCATTCCTACGCGAACAGTTAAAGACAAAAGTAAACCACCATGGATTGACGGCGAAGTTCGCCATTTCATGAGAAAAAAATACGAAGCCTTGAAAAAATATCGAAAAGACAAATCTGATGTACGCAAACGTAATCTACGCCTACTTAGTCAGAAAGTGAAATACTTGGTGAGATCAAAACATCACAAATATCTCAAGAAAATTGAAGGCTCCTTCAAGGACAACCCAAAATTGTTTTGGAGTTATCACAAAGCGATCCTACACCAACATGGAAAATCAAGCCCCATCATTTCCTATAATGGTACTACAGCAACGACACCAGCTGGTAAAGCAGAGCTCTTCAATTCCTATTTCGCTTCAGTATTTCGTCCTTCCACTACCGAGCTAAATATCGAAAATTCGAACTTGCAAGATCATCCTCTATCTGAGTTATTGTCTGAAACTACTGTGACGGTCGAAGAAGTTTCAAATTGTCTAAATGCTTTGGATATTACGAAAGCAAGTGGACCTGATGAAATTCCAGCTCGTATCCTGAAAGCTTGCAGTAACGAAATCGCTCCTAGTTTATGTTCCCTTTTCAACCGTTCGTTAGAAACTGCTTGTTTACTCCTGGAATGGAAAATGGCAAATATTACTCCTGTACACAAAAAAGGTCTTCTAGCACCAGCTTCCAACTACAGACCCATCTCTCTACTATGCATATTAAACAAGGTTTTGGAACGTTTAGTTGGAAACGGCCCACGAGCTCAGGTAAAACATCTCATCACCACTTTACAACATAGCTTCCAACGTAACCGCTCGTGTGTTTCACAGTTGCTAACAGTCCTTCATGATATTGGAAAGAATCTTGACAAAAATGTTCAAACAGATGTGCTGTACTTAGATTTTGCGAAGGCGTTTGATTCTGTGGATCACCAGATCTTGTTACAAAAGCTTAAGCGTTTTGGCGTCTCAGGTCGTATGCATAGTTGGTTTAGGAATTATCTACAAGATCGATTTCAAAGGGTAGTTGTCGACGGTGCTGTTTCTAGCTGGGAACGTGTTACATCCGGAGTGCCTCAAGGAAGCATTTTGGGTCCTATGCTGTTTGTTATTTTTATAAACGATCTACCGGAGGTTGTTCCTGACTGCGTATCTATTTGTCTTTACGCAGATGACACCAAATTGTACAGGAACATAACATATCTTGGTGACTGTGAAGCATTGCAAGATACCTTAACAGAACTTAGTTTATGGGGTCGACAAAATAACATTAGCTTCAACCCGGATAAATGCGAGGTTCTCTCCGTTACACGCAAAGTTAATCGTTTGTTTTACGATTATGAGATGGAGTCGGTTAAGATAGCTCGGACACATGAAGAAAAAGATCTTGGAGTAATTGTACGTGACAAGTTGACATGGGACACTCATATTCACGGAATCGTTGCGAAGGCAAACAAATTACTTGGTCTACTAAAACGAACATGCGTATATATTACAGACAGAACCGTACGAAGGACACTTTACATGACTCTAGTTAAATCGCAGTTAAATTATGCCACCGAAGTATGGTCTCCATCAAGCTCAGTGTTGAAACAAAAGGTTGAAAAAATCCAAAGACGTGCTACTCGATGGATCTTAAGCTTAAAACCTGGTGAATTATCTTACAAAGAGAGACTTGAAATATTGAATATGCTCCCTCTTGCTTACGATCGTGAGGTTAAGGATTTGATTTTCCTGTATAAAGCAGTCAATGGTCACATAGACATCAACATTCATCAGTATGTACGATTCGTAAGTCATGGCCGGACTCGTCGATCGCAAGCTGCTGAGTATTTGGAAATTCCGTATTGCAGAACTAGCACGTACAAGTCATCATATTTCAATCGCGTGGTCAAATTGTGGAACATCGTGTGCGACTCAACCCCGCCTAGTACGTTTTCAAGTCCATCGTCGTTTAAAGGCTTTTTAAAGAAAAAGTACATTTATATGCTGAAAACAATTTTTGACTCGGACATGATTTGCACTTGGTCACTGCACTTGGTGACTGCAGTTGCCATAGGTTGCAGTAAATATGTAGCATCGGACTATGTGCGCGCGGTGGCGTTTTCGGGCGTCTTAGTATTGTTCGTCAAGGAATGAAACTTCTTCCCTTTGAATTGATAGCGGCCACAGGTCTCATTTTGTGGTCGTTGTTGCTTCAAAGTGAAGCATTTTATATGATGAGCGTATATTAGAACACATACATATTTAATTTTAGAAAGGATTCTAATATTTTTAAAGGAGGGGCACCTTGCAAGGGTCTTAACGTCCCGTTCGTGCCTTGTCCTTTTGAGATACTCGCATAAAGTAGTCATTTATATTTATTTAACATGTAACTGTAATATGTCAAGTGAATTGTCATTTATGTGATTGTGTTGTATTAATGAGTACTCAATAAATTTCAATAAATAAAAAAAAATAAAAAAAATAAAATAAATAAAAGTATATTAAAAAGATGCAAGCAAAAATAAGAAAGTTGATTTTCAGATGACCGTGTGTTTAAATTTATAAAGTGGATATAATATGTATGTACAAGTAATTAAGAAAGTTAAAATAAAAAAATATTAATAATTTACGAAAGTAGTAGTAGTAGTAGTAATGGATTTAAAATATGCATTAAAATGTTCTATTATCTTCGATATTGTTCCAAGCTGCAGCCCCTTTATAACTAAAGCTGCGCTTTAAAGCGTTAGTGTTGGGTTTGGGCAAGTTGAGAAGATGATTGTTACTTCTTAATTCATACGTTTGATTCGTCCGGATTGTGAAAAACTCCCGGAGGTAATCAGTTGAGTTATCTTTCATTATTTGTATCATTAAAGTTTCTAAATGTTTCTCTCTCCTTGCCTCTAAGGTGTCCCAAGAAAGTTTAGTTCTGACAGTATCTGCGGCACACCTGCTGTGATATTTCACTATTTGAAACAGACATCCCCACTTTACATACTTGTTTCCTGTGACTTAGATATGAGATTAACCAGCGAAGGGCATTACTTTTGATGCCATAAAATTCTAGTATTTTGATCAGTATATCGTGATCAACTGTATCAAAAGCCTTTTTCAGGCCTAAGAAAACAACTCCATTTATCAAACCTTTATCCATGTTAACTAACCATTCATTAATTGTTCTTAGTAAAGAAGAACAGGTAGAGTATCCTTTTCTGAAACCTGACTGATAGTCTGTTAAAATCTTGTTTATAGTAAGATACTGGCTTAAGGTGGCTCGATACAGTTTTCAAAAATTCAAGCGTATAACATTTTGAAATTTTTAAACTCCGTATTTTTAGATCTTATTCACCAGATATCGGGGTTTTCATATATTTTGAAGTTTCTACTTTCAGATTATGTTAGTTTTAGTAACATACAGTTCGTTGCTATGACAACATACGCGTATGAAATTCACTCTAAAATAGCATATTGCCTCATGTAGTTGGAAAAAAAGCACGGTGACCCCCAATTTCTTTTCGTGCATTATTTTACTTGCAAGACAGACTAACAATAAGCAAAATATAAAAAAATTCTGTAATGCCATTTTTTTGAAAATGGCAAAAATGTCGTTGTCGTTGGCATTACAAATTTTTTGTATTTTTGGTATAATGAAAGATTTTTGTGGTGCAATACAGCGTGCAAAATTTAAACATAGGTCACTGGACAAAATAATGAGATATAGCGCATTGTTTTTCAAAAATGGAATTTTTTAATGACGTCAGCAATTGACATGAAAACGCTATAGAACACGCACAATGGCGCGAGATGGCGCGAGCAACTGCTCACGTCAGGTCTATTTGGAAGTTCTTTCGTTAATATTCCCGCATGCACAAATTGTCACGCGGGTTTATTCATAATTAATATAGAATAAAGTCTATTTTCGCGATTCTTGCATAAGGGTTTCGTGATTACTATATCGAGCCACCTTAACCGGTCAAATACAATTTATGGCTCTGTAATTGTCACACTCCTCTCGATTTCCGGATTTGAATATCGGAGAAACTCTAGCCTTTTTTCAGTCGTTTGGAAATTTCCCTTCTGATAGGGATAGATTAAAAATATGGTTCAGATAGGGAGTGATAACGACTGCAGAATCCTTTATTAATTTTTGGGGAATTTTGTCTAGACCAGCTCCCTTATAATTATCAGTATCATCATTTAACATAAGGAATTGGAATTCGCAATCTACTGGGTCCAGATATTCAGAAAAATCTCTAGGACTGACAGGCAATTTATTTAATAAGTATTTATTGTGTTGGTCAGCTATCAATTCTTCGTCGTGGATAGTATTACCCAGATCATCTTTAATTGCGTTATAGTGGTGGTTTTAGAATACCGACCTTTTCCGCTGATGACCTGATTAATATTTTTCCACAACTCTTTAGGATTGTGTTTATTTAGTTCAATATTATCCTTACAGTATTGGAATTTTGCAGATTTAATTAATTTGTTAACTTCATTTCGTTTAGTCTTATAAACCTGATGAAGGCTCTTGGAGTTACTTTTGACTGCTCTCTTTTTTAAATAGTCACGCTTATTCATCTCACATAGAATCTCAGTAGTTAGCCATGGAGCATAAGTGCTCCTAACTTTTCTAGTTTTAACTGGAGCATAAATATCTGATACATGATTGAATATAATTCTGAACTGACCCATAATTGGTCTGAATCTTTATGATCCCAAACCGAATTATTCAATAAATGAGAAATAAATGTTAAATTTCTACTTTCTACAATCTTGGGTTTTTCGCGAGGTAAAGATATTTTTAGGCACATATATACAAGACTGTGATCGCTAATACCTAAGTGGAACACGCCACTTTCCTTTACTTTATCAGGACGACTTGTGGCGATTATATCAAGTAACGAATCTGCGTTACTTGTTATACGTGTGGAATATGCGATCACTTGTTTCATTTGTTTCATCTGCGATCACTTGTTACGATAAACGGTAGTGAGAAAAATCGGTTTGGATTTGGGCTTAATGATTTCTAGACAAACAGCTTCAATGTTTTCAGGGACAAACCATCGCATTCAGGACGTCCCTAGTGTAAATAGATACACCACCACCATGTCTACATCTATCTTTTCTATAGAGGTTATAATATCCTTGGATATTAACCTCTACATCACTGATAGACTCATCTAATCTTGTCTCATTGATTGTAAACATATCTAATGGTTTATTGACAAGATAAGTTCTTAATTGGTCAATGTATTTAGGTATGGAGGTGATGTTTAAATGTGCTATTATAAAGCCTTTTAGGGTATCTAGTCTATTTTTGCTTCATTTGATATTAAGTCATTATTATAATCACACGGATATTCAGGCGTGCTCACAGTGGTCAAATCATTTACTGGTGTGCTGCAGCTTGGAAAATACTCAGGCCCTAGGTTAAAAATGTTTTATTGTTTCAATAAAATATTTTGCTAAAATAGAGTCGCCAAGTTTTTTAGACGAAGTTCTGAATGATTTAGACATTTCTTGTCTATATTAACATGCAATAAAAAACTAAGATTCTTCTTTAAGCAAAGTGATTGAAGTTGCGTATTTACCTCGGTGGCTTTCTTGTCGTGATCATCATTTCTGGTGATCAGCGATGACACCGTGATATGAATATACGGACATTTATCCACGATGAAATCACATAATTCCCCCATCTGCTTAGTTATCTCTTGCGGATTGTTAGCACGCAAATCATTTGTCCCACAGTGTAAGATTGCGTGTCTAGGCTTCGTGGCCAAAACCGGAATGCAATAGTGCTTTAACTCGTCGATTTTCGCTCCTGGAAAGCATTTAACTAGCGTTTTAGTCTTAGTGGCTTTTGTTATTGAATGCTGGCGAAGACTTTTAAGTAGAGAATCTCCAATTACCACTGTAGGCCCATGCTTTTTCGGTGGGCGAGTCAATTTGGAATTATCTGATTTATTTTTAGGTTTATCCTTGTCTTCTACATTTGTTGGCTCATCGGTTTCTGTCGCGACCTCTTCGATTTCTTTGTTTTCAAGGCTTTCATTTTGGTTTGAGGTTGGTATAGGATTTGGCCTTTGAGTTTGCCATTCGCGCTTTCTTTTGTCTAGTTTGCTTTTCGAGTTAATAGTTTGTTTAGGTTTAAAAACATGCCACGGGCGATGATTTTCATTGTTATCTTTTTCATTGAGCGCTTGATTAAAGTCATCTTTTTGGATTTGCATAATTGTTTTAAGGGACTCATTTTCATGTTCAATGTTTTTAATCGTTCATTCCAGCTCACTGATCTTATTGTTGTTTTCAGCCCGTAGATAATTTTTTGGTTTCGTTGTTTTTCGAGTTTTGCCCTGATCATGATGAGAAATATTTGGTTTCGTTGCTTTTCGTGTTCTACCTTGATTATGATGAGGTTTTAGGCTTTCGAACCTGCCTCTCTGGGTCGTTCTATAGCTGTTGAGCTGGTTTTCAAAGTCCCTGGGTGGGGGATTTTCACGAGGCTGTTTAACTGATACATCTTCGTCTGTAGTCTGAGTGCCTATACTCCTGGCAAGCAGAACATGGTCTTGGGCAGCAGGAGCTTCGCCTTGACTTTGGACACACTTTTCTTGCAATGAATTTACTGTTGCCCATAGCTTTGCTAGTTCGAGCTTTATCTCGGATATTTCTATGGAGGTGGACTGGTCTGCAGATGTAGTATTAACTGGGGTTTCTTTGGAATGATTATCAATTAGTCGTATTAGGTCTCCAAACACGTTTGTTGAACCAGTTCCGTCGGTTGCAGCGCCGAGAATGGCATTGGCCTACTCATAAGTAATAGACTTGTTCGGTTCGTCCGTTTCTTCGGCAACCGGCGCATCGGCCAAATAATCGGTTTCTTCTGGATACGATAACTCGCACGACTTTAACGTGCTCACTTCACCAGCACTGTCATTCTGGTCAAGGTTTTCGGCGGTATTATTACACAAAGTTTTCAATAATTCGATCAAATTGTTTGTCTCGATGCGTTCATCTGACATGGTAATGCATTTCTTAGTCTTCCCCTGCCATTTTAAGGATAAAGATTCCGAAGTAAACAGCTTGACTTCGCCGCCGGGTGATTTCCAATTTCCCGAAAAATTTAATTCTTCGGAAACAAATTGCTTAAGTTCGCACAATGTGCCGTCCCAATAAAACCTTTCTCCGTTACTCTAAAGTTAATATTATTGAGATCAACAGCCTAGCCATGCTTCGTAAAAATTTGCCCCCTTTGCAAAATGACGCCCGTAATTACAAAATTGCCTATTGTTGAATATTACTCCTTCATGGGCAACTGTGGCATCACCATGAGCAGTTACATGTACCTATTTTTTTATTAGTTTGTAACTATACTTGAATGAAAAGTCCAATTGTTCTAATACGCTCTAAGATGAAAGGAAAGCGTAAATGATAGTCAGAGTGACAAAATTTATAGAATGATTTAAAAATTATATTTGTCACCCACGTGTTGTAAGAAAGGGACTGGCACTACCTCCCCCCCCCCCCCCACAAGATGTTTTCTTGATCAGAAATTCAGTCTCGTGTGTTAATGAATATCATATAAGCATGTTGTTCCATCTTACCTTTTGGGTACTGTGGATTTTTTATGACGGCGAGGTCAACTAAACGGGAAAATGGTTTCGGTAAGGAAATGTTTCGATATACAACAACAGTAGATACATTCATCTCCTGAATCACACTGATGTTGTTTCTTTGCCAGTGAAGAAGATCTCCGAATACCGCTAATGCATTGATGTTCGTTTTACTCAACCGGATATTTTTCAACAAACCACCGTCATAATCCACGGAATAAATATTTTCGCTTTTAGAATAACTTTTTCGAGAATAGTACAGTCGTTTGTTTGCATAATCAAGATAAACAGTAAAGTTGCCAATCATCATCTTGAATTTCTTAACGTCGTTACTGGTGAAATTGATTCGCATCAGATTTGATCGACCATTATTATAGAAGATATATCTAAAGTAAAAAGTGCAATAAGAGTTGTTATTTTATGGCAAGGGCTAGTTCCTGTAGTTTACGCGATATGATTGGCTAATCCGCGGTCCGAAAATCACGTAATGCCCTACAACGACAAAAACAAACCATATAATCTCCGAGCCGGCGCGAAGCGCCGTGCGAGGGTACTAATTCCGCTCGGATATTTACGCCCGGGTATGTGAAAACATTGTGGAATGCAAAGTCGTCCGCCATTTTGGCTTTGCTGACGCCAGAATGACGCCACTGGTTCCTTTTGCCCATGGTAATTACCACTGACCGACCGCGATCCTAATCTAAAATGGACTCTTTCACCCCCGTGGTTTTTAAACAATTTTTTCATTTTTGCGAAATATTTTGAGTTTAAAAGCTCAAACTTTCATTTTTTTCGCCTGTCTTTTTTCGTTTTACAACGTGGATAGAAAAGTGAGGTTTTTCTCCGCTTATGAATGCCACAATGGTACAACTCAGTGTTAAAGAAAACATTTTTTCACTCCGGTAAGGTTGTATTAAATACTTACTTGTTTCTATACTTTTACGTTGTTAAAGATAGGAAAAACCAAAATTAAGAAACTTGAGTAATGAGTATTATGCTGGCGAGTATTATGCTGGCGCTTGTATATAAATGATTAAAAAATATGTACAGAAACTTTTATTTTTAATAGCAATTGTAGTTTTCCGCAGTTCATGGTATTTTATTAAAATATGTGCACTCGCCCATCATTTTTCTACAGTAGTTGATGCACGTTGTCCATTATATTTTATGTCAAAGTACCGTTAGGATTTATAGCCATTGCTAGAACATTGCATTATAGACAAACTCGGTCTCGTGCTGCTTTTGATAACAAAATTTACGGGTTGTTTCAACTTGCTTGAAACGGCATTGTCAGACTCATTAATATACTTAAATAATAGTACTGTGAAGTAGTTTGGTATATATAGATTTTTTCCTCTGTGGGACATCCTTAGTTTTAGTTAATTGTAGGCAGTCAAACAAGATAAAAGTCGTATACAAGATATATGCCATGCTGCTGTCTAAAATGTTAATTATAGTGAGCACTTTATCCACAACACTGGATAATATTGCTTGGGCAACAATGCCAACAAAGTATGTCAACTAAGTATGGGATAAGCATGGAATAATTGAATAAACAGTGAATATAATCCATTACATATCCAAACACACCACTTCTTGACAGTATAATTGCATCAGTGGTATAATCTGTGAAAAACATCTATGACCCCCTCCCCAAAGGTGTAGTAAATTCTACTGTTCATTTTCCCAAAGTCTCCCTGGCAGAAAAAAAAATTTTAGTGTAAGCAGCAATTAGCAAGATATATTTGAAGTGCCCTCAAGTGATAACAAGCTATTGATAAATGAATCTCTCATAATCTCTCAGAGATAAAATGCATATATTATAGGTAACAAAAATGTATATTATCACAGTATAATTTCTCTCTTCTTTAATTGCAGGAAATCTGTCAATCATACAGTTATAGATACCAGCAAAAATGTAGATTTTTCAGGATATGAATTGGAAATTAGGTAACTAGTGCATGAATGTTACTGTGTATATTTTATTGAACTTTAATTGTAAATATTCACAAAATTTCAATATTTTCTATTAATTAATACACCATGATAACTTTAAGAAAGTGTTATATTGTAATATGATATATATAATTATGATATTGTATCTTTCATTTCCAACATGTTGCATGATAAAAAACCCTGTATTTTGTCAGCAGAAAGCGGAGCTGTGTCATTGTGCAATGAACTCTGCAATAAAAAAATTATATACAAAATTAACCTGCATAGCGGTGCTACTGGGGGAGGGCCTCCACTCTCTTTCTCGCGCTTCCTTTAACCCCAACCCTGGCCCTCTCCCTTAGTGCTGCTACACAAGCTAATGCAAAATAAGCAATGCTCTTGCTGTGTGACATAAATATACAAAACTAAGGTTCTGTACCTTTGGGAGGGGGGGCTTATTTGAGAGAGGGGGCTTATTAGAGAGATTACTGAATGTGTGTAAAATGTGAACTTGAATATTTATGCAGGGACTACTGAACATTCAAAACATACATGCCCTCCTCTCATGAAATTATTACAAATCTGTGTATCGGTGGGCGCCTGCATATACCAATATTTTTTGGCACAAGGTGGGACATTGTCACACTCTTTCTTTTCCTTGTCACAGCCCTGGGAGACTATATATTTGTAGAAAAATATAATGCAACAGCCTTGCAGTTGTCTTAATGGGCTGGATGAAGAAAATATATATAATACAAAAGCCAAGGTGTTGCCTGCAAGCTGGATGCAAAAAAATATGCGAAACCCCGCGGTTGCCTACAGGCTGGATGGAGAAAAATATATATTAATGGACAAGTCCAGTGAAATAAAGTGTGCAATAAACAGAAGATCTTCGGTGTGGACTTCAGAAATTCTCGGCATAGAATTTTAAACCTACAATGTTATTTATTGACAAACTGGGAATATTTCAATGGCAGTAGCTTGTGCCCATTCTAAACTTGGGGTGACCTTGTTCAAGTGCTAGTGTATCTTCGGCATGGCCTTTACATAAAATGCACCCTGGCTGCATCAGCCTGCATGGGCAATGCTGAAATTGACTGATAAAATGCATGGTTTCATACTTCTCCCAGAAGCAATTTTTCATGCTACTTAAATGCATACAAGCAACCCACAACATAATAAAATGATATGAATTAAAAATATGTGGGAATTTCAACCTTTTTGCTTTAAGGGGAAACTGTATAGCTGTATAGTTTATAGCACGATATTTTGGTTGGTTTCTACAACCAAAGTGTGAAATATACAGGTCCTCTTTGCTACGATAATGCATTATAGTGTACAAGGAAGCTGTTTTCTCAACAAATTGGGTGTATATTATCGTTTTGCCTGCCAATTTTTCACTATGTGAACTGTGAAGTGTGAAATACTCGAGGAAATATAATACTGAAATAATTCGTCCTCGGCGACATTTCTCGAGGTTTTAATCTTTGTTTGTTGTCATTTAGCATAATTTAAAACATAACAAAATGTTAAAATGTTAAAATACTAAAACGTTTAAAATACTAGTTTCTAAAATCGTTGTATTAATAATTGGCAGTTTACTACACGCATAAAAATCATCAAGTTGATGCAACATTGTCATCAACTTGTTCAACATTGTTCCCATCAAGGTTGAACAATGTTGTGCTGCACCCCCCGGACAAGTTGTCAACAATGTTGTTCATGCCTGTTGAAACAATATTGTTTATGGTTGTTACAAGGTTTGAACAATGTTGTTGGGACAGCACAAATCAACATGATATCATCGATGTTTTTTTATTGTTTTAGAACACTTCGCACACTTTCTCCACCGTAAATCGACGTCCAACCTAGGATACAACGCTTTGACATCCGCTGAGCCAATTATGATATCCTCGGTGATATGATCGTCGTTCAACCGTTTGAACTCAGCCAACATTTCCTCCGTATTGAGGCAAACACTTTCGACATCCTTCCACACTTCATTCAGTATATGACTAATGATGTGTGATAGTTTCCGACTATAGTTTCCGACTACAACCGCTCCACAAACAGGTCTAACTGGTGGCTCGTTATGAGGTTCTACACCACTTTTGTGGTCTTTCCTTACGCCATATATATATTTACCGACTGGAATAACGTGTACGACTTCCACATCTTTGAACAAATGGTCAAAAGTTGAAAAAATACATAAAAAACGAGACTTTACTGTAAATAGTTTATATAAAAAGCTAAAATATTTTACGAAAACCAGGGGGGTGTAAAAATTGTAGCGGGCTCAAAATGAGCATTGGTCAGTGGCAATTACCATGAGCAAATGGAACCAGTGGCTACCAGTGGCGTCATTATGCCGTCAGAAAATGCCAAAATCCGCCATGTTTTTGGCTTCACTTTTGTGCCTGGCTGACATTAGCGTCAGGTCCTCCAGGTATTATATAGCTCAGTGGACTGGACTCAACTGGGCCTTTTCGTAAGTTATGCGCATGCGCAAGTTCAAGCCGAGAGAAAACTGGTAACAACATTGACTAATCTTAAAAATTGTTTCAGTATTAATTCAAATGCGTTATATAGAATAAGAAATAACATACTCTATCTCAAAAAGTTCATAGTATAAAAATGCTGTTAAAAAACGGTTGAAGTTTTATGACAATTTCGAAACGTTTTGTGAGATGTCTAAGATTGAATTTTACAGTAAATCAAAGCTAAAGAAGTACAAAATAACATACCTACTTTATATAGTTGGGCAGTTGGTAATTTTATAGTTAAAAGTAAAAATCTTATCACTATTTTACCAGTTTGTACAGAAAAGAAAAGAAATATACAGTATTACAGTGTTCGCTTGCGTGTTACCATGGTTACAGTAATCGATTTAGTACTTCATGTTACAATAACTTTTGGGGTGTTCGGGAGAATAATTGTTTGGTTCTAATGGCGATTGGCGAGGGGATTCTGCAGCTCAAACGTTCGGTCTTTACGGTAAAATATTAACCTCGGTCTTGCCGTATTCACCTCGCTATCGCTCGGTCAATACGGCAAGACCTCGGTTTAATATTTTACCATAAACGGCCTCACCTTCGGTTAACAAGCAGTTACTATTATACATTCAAATTCATTGCACGCTGTAAAGTCCACGCCTCTGCGCGGTCGGTAGCTTGTATAAAAAGACCGCGAAATTTCAAAGCAGAAACAAAATGTGAAAATGTCTTATTGTACATTTATCTATTCAAACGAACGGAATCAATGTCCTAATATTGACAGAAAAAAAGTCAGTCACTGCACCAAAAGGCTACGAAACAATTTAAAAAATATCAACAAGATGTGTTCGAAACAGGCTTGTAGCAAGCTTGTCAACAATTAAGTTGGAACAATTAATGTTGTCATTTTATCAAGTTGCTACAAGGTTGTCACTCACAACTTGATAACAAGTTGTTGAATAGCAGGACGATAACAAGTTGTTGGAACAAGTGTATTGATTTAACAACCTTGTAGCAAGTGGTCAACAAGCCGGTGACATCTTCTCAACAAGTTGGGAACAAGCTGTGCGAACACATCCTGATAACAAGTTGTTGAAACAGCGTTAGTAAATTTACAAATACATCCAGGCACGGAAGTAATTAGTATTCAATCATCATAGTGAGAAATTACGTCATACAACCGCCAGAAGTAATTAGTATTCAGTCATCATTCTAGGTAATTGGGGCGAGCCTGAGCGAGCCCCAGTTTGGTGGCTAACCGAGCTCAAGCGCAATGCATTATGGCGCGTACGTGTGCGTACGTTGTCCGTACGTACACGGAACTTTCACTGCAGTAATTAAACCCCATCGGCTTTCCGCCTCTTCTTATTTTAGAATATATAGTTTTCAATTAACAAACGTCCCGGAATTCTAGCAAATTGTGAATAAATCCCACCTACTGTTTTGTGAAATTGACAATTTTTCATGCGATGAAATATATTGGTCGGACAAATAACAAATGGATGCATGCTGATTAGTAGTAGTGTAGGTACCGATCAACCCTTATTTTTAGGGGGCCGCAGTGGGCCACACTAATTAGTATGCAAGGGGGCCGCAGGGGGCCACACTAATTCGTATGCAAGGGGGGCGCAGGGGGCCACACTAATTAGTATGCAAGGGGGGCGCAGGGAGCCACACTAATTAGTATGCAAGGGGGCCGCAGGGGGCCACACTAATTAGTATGCAAGGGGGCGCAGGGGGCCACACTAATTAGTATGCAAGGGGGCGCAGGGGGCCACACTAATTAGTATGCAAGGGGCCCGCAGGGGGGCACACGAATTCGTATGCAAGGGGGGCGCAGGGGGCCACACTAATTAGTATGCAAGGGGACCGCAGGGGGACACACTAATTAGTATGCAAGGGGGGCGTAATCACTAGCATATAGGGGGCCGCAGGGGGCCGCGAACGCAACTCATCATTAACATAAACATAATTAATTATGTTTAGGCGCGTTTGGGCAAAACAGTCATTAAGCTGAGCTCAGCATTTTCGTCACAAAAAGAGTTCATCCTTACGCTTTTTATCACAATAGCTATAGCGTCCTTATATATTTTACTAAGCTTTGTGTTCCAAACACAGTCCGTTTCGACAACGAGTAAATAATATATTCTCGTATCTAATATCACCTTATACGAAACGGCTCAGACAACTAATATAGCGACGCTTAAATTAGTAAAGTATTATTACCTTATGCGAAATAATAACAAGTAGAAATATAGCTTTCTAAAACGAGAAGATCTTAAAGTTTAATCGGCATAGCTAATTAAGGTCTTATAGAGAAATAGAAATATATGTTTGCCAAGCGATTGTATAAACATAGTTCTTACAGGGATTTAAACCTTACAAAGTTTCAAGCGTTTAGATGTAGCAGAGGAGCAGTGATTTTTAAGCGAGATTTACGAGCATATACAAACATTGTATGTAAACACAATTCTATGCGGTTTTTAAGTCATTTGCAAATCGTTAACAGCGATTTGAATAAATTTAGAATATATCATAGGACGGGAAAATATTGTACAATGTACACACACATAATTCATTTCAGTTTAAAACATATTTATTGCTTAAAATTTCTTTTACAGAGTGTCTTAAATGTCATCTTGGGAATATTCACTGTCCGAGTCATTTTCGTCGCTACTTTCATCATCCCTTATCCACCTTGTTGGTCTTCTATCCTCATCGTCTATATTGAAACACAGTCTTTTCCTTTTGGTGGATGGTATATTACTGCGTGCATGTTTTCGTCTCTTATTTCCTCGGCCTGATTGTCGTAGTAGCGTCTTTGCTCCCTGTTCAGCAAAGTCTTTGACAACTTCCCGTCCACGAGACTTTATTGATTTTGATACATTTTTCCCATTGAGTACATCTTGACCAACTTCCGTTGCTGCTTGTAGCGCTCTCTTTCCTACTACTTGTGCGCCTTGTTTGAATAAAGGTATTGCAAATCTAGCAAGGCTTCTGAAAATACCCCCGATCCCATATCCCCTCTGCATTCTTGCTCCATGAAATCCTCCAATACTACCACCACGTTGATTTCTTGTGTAATGTTCAGTTAGTAGCTTTACGTCGGGGATAAGTACACCCCTCATATTTTTATGTGTTTTGGTCGGCTTCCAATGTTCAACTGATGGGAGAATACTTTACTTGTGTATTTTATTTGAATCATAAAAGTGACTTCTATTTGTACGGACGTCTAATATTTCATCACAATAACAATGTGAACAACACACAATCGTATGTGTGAAATCATCTCTGTAAAGTGTACAATCACAAATCATACAGTGACATCCGGCAAAACTCGAATAAAAATCCGTCCATGTACAGATAGGGCATGTACCCAATTGACATATCTGTAAACAAGTTTCACAATTGTTACATTTTATATCTTCAGACGAATCCTCAGTATCTTCATCTTGCCGTGACTCCATCCGTGCTAACATTGCGAGGACCCGCCCGTTGGTGATAAGACTTTTATCAATTTCCAATGCCGCAAGACCTTTGAGAAATATACTCAATCCATAAGGCTCTGGAATATATGGATGAAAAGGCCTCGTGCAATATTTTAGAATGTTTGCAATATCGGTTCCACGTATATCCTGTCCTCTGTAGACGATTTCTCCTTTTGTATTCCACGTCAAAATGTCCGCAGATGTGAGAATGGAGTGAAGGATTTCTTCAGCGCCATAACTATTTTCATTGTCAAGATATTGAAGAATGTCTTGAAGTCGCCACTGTTCAGGAGATGGTCTTTTGGTGCTATCCATGGTTGGAATGATGGATATGAATTTAATGTTGATCATTTTATACCAATTCTGCAAGTCCTTCTAAGATTGGAGCCAGTACCAATCCTAGGAAACCATTTCCACGCTGAACAAGTATCTTCCTTTTTGTTTTAACACTTTTATTTTTGTTAGTCAGATCAATAATATCATGTTCAAAAGGTCTAAGTTTGTCCATTGTGTGTTTAGGAAGTGCGAGGTTCATAAAACTTTTCACACAATTGCATAGAAACCGAATCTGTTCATGAGATGTAGATCTCAACAGAGCTTGTTGTTGAGTTGGATAAGAAGTACATAGGAGTTCTATAAACGATATATGCTTGGGAAGGTTAGTCATATCTGCTCGACGGTCAACAATGTAATGAATATTGTATGGATAGATTATATTCTTATATATTTACTTGCTCATGGACCATAGTCATTAGTCATTAGTCATTAGTCATTAGTCATAAGTCGTAAGTCGTAAGTCATAAGTCATAAGTCATAAGTCATAAGTCATAAGTCATAAGTCATAAGTCATAAGTCATAAGTCATAAGTCATAAGTCATAAGTCATAAGTCATAAGTCATAAGTCATAAGTCATAAGTCATAAGTCATAAGTCATAAGTCATAAGTCATAAGTCATAAGTCATAAGTCATTAGTCATAAGTCATAAGTCATAAGTCATAAGTCATAAACTATAGTCATAGTCGTAGTCATAGTCATAGTCATAGTCATGGACTATACTATAGTCATAGTCATGGAATATATGTATTGTCACTGGTATAAATATATCTCATCGCCCTTGTTTCAAATCATTTTACTGTGGTTCTTGAAGAGTAAACATGTCCTATGAGTGCGACGTTTCCGGCAAATCATTTGTAAATACAAGTAATCGTATTCGCCACAAGAAGACTATTCATGCGAATAAAAATCGTAATCTTGGACAACAATACTTTACGGTTAATGGATCTACAGTTCTGCAACACCCCTTTACTTGTATCGTAGCAGGATGTACACAGAGTGGTAAGACTGTATGGGTGAAAAGTCTATTGGAGAATGCCCAGAAAACCATAAGTCCACCTCCTCAGCGTATCGTCTGGTGTTATGGTCAATGGCAGCCATCCTATTTTGATATGATGAGAACAATGCCTGGAATAGAATTCAACGAAGGAATACCTGAAGATATTGACAAAGCAGATTACCTAGATGTTTCTCAACGCAATTTGTTCGTACTAGATGATCTCGCGGCACAATCTGGCAAGGATAAACGTATAGCTGATCTTTTCACAAAAGGGAGTCATCACAGAAATTTGTCCGTCATCTACATTGTCCAAAATATATTTCATCAAGGCAAAGAAATGAGAAATATTAGTCTCAACGCTCATTATATCGTGTTGTTTAAGTCACCGAGAGATAAGCAACAAATCTCTATGCTTGCAAGACAAATTCATCCTGGCAAAGTGGGAGAGTTTATGAGAAGTTATGAAGACGCTACGAGCCGTCCTCGTGGGTATTTAATGTTGGATTTAAAACCTACAACGGATGATCAACAACGACTCAAAACAAATGTATTGCCAGGCGAGGCCTTAGTCGAATATGTACGGAAACAGTCTTATCGTCAACCACCCCTTGTAAATGCAATGTATAACATCGAGCAGCGAATGAAAGAGATCATTAGAGCACCACAGCTTACCGCGGTTGAAAAAAGCAAGCTGTATTCTGACCAACTAAATCGATTTCTAACTTTTAAAAACAAGATGGATATTCCAGTCCATCATCCTCCAATTGTTGTAACCCCAGATATCGCTGAACCACCAACCGCTCCTGAACCTATGGAGATAACACAACCAACCACTCCTAGATCTATCGAGATGACACAACCTGTGCCTGCTACTCCTAAACCTGGCTTTCTCACACCACCACCAACACAAGGAGAACGAACCAAACTCAAACACAACTTTTTCCACAATTGGGTAGATTCGGCTGATTGGAGACCTAAAGATTTAGCAATGATGACTCCAGAGCAAAGAGAAGGTTACGAACAAAGACTGCTTCACGAGAGACCAAAATATATTCCAATGAAAGCTGAGGATATAGTAAGATTATCACCCGAAGACAGAGAAGAATATGAGAACTCTTTACAGACACAAAAGACACCTAAACGATATGTTCTTAGGAGCAGACCTTATTGACGCTGTAAAAGAAATTTTAAGCAATAAATATGTTTTAAAAATGAATTATGTGTGTGTACATTGTACAATATTTTACCGTCCTATGATATATTCTAAATTTATTCAAATCGCTGTTAACGATTTGCAAATGACTTACAAACCGCATAGAATTGTGTTTGCATACAATGTTTGTATATGCTCGTAAATCTCGCTTAAAAATCACTGCTCCTCTGCTACATCTAAACGCTTGAAACTTTGTAAGGTTTAAATCCCTGTAAGAACTATGTTTATACAATCGCTTGGCAAACATATATTTCTATTTCTCTATAAGACCTTAGCTATGCCGATTAAACTTTGAGATCTTCTCGTTTTAGAAAGCTATATTTCTACTTGTTATTATTTCGCATAAGGTAATAATACTTTACTAGGTTAAGCGTCGCTATATTAGTTGTCTAAGCCGTTTCGTATAAGGTGATATTAGATACGAGAATATATTATTTACTCGTTGTCGAAACGGACTGTGTTTGGAACACAAAGCTTAGTAAAATATATAAGGACGCTATAGCTATTGTGATAAAAAGCGTAAGGATTAACTCTTTTTGTGACGAAAATGCTGAGCTCAGCTTAATGACTGTTTTGCCCAAACGCGCCTAAACATAATTAATGTTTAAGTTAATGATGAGTTGCGTTCGCGGCCCCCTGCGGCCCCCCTATACGCTCATGTTTGCGGCCCCCCTTGCATACTAATTAGTGTGGCCCCCTGCGGCCCCCTTGCATACTAATTAGTGTGGCCCCCTGCGGCCCCCTTGCATACTAATTAGTGTGGCCCCCTGCGGCCCCCTTGCATACTAATTAGTGTGGCCCCCTGCGGTCCCCTAAAAATAAGGGTTGATCGGTACCTACACTACTACTCTGATTAATGATATAACAAAAGAAACTGTCAAGACAACAGATGTTTCTTTAAACTTTAGATTGTAAATTCGTATAAAGTAGTGTGCACATGTCAACAACAGTGGTCAGTGTCTTAAAATTCATGACGTCATCCCTAGGGTGTACGTACTATATACGTACTAAAGGCCGCCTCCACTTGCACGTACGGCCAGCGCGGCCGATTTCGCGCATGCTCTGTGACTCGAAAATTATCGCTAATCTTGACCGTCGCGGCTAACTTTTGGTACGTATGACAGCAGAACTGTATTCTACTTTCTGTGCGGCCGTAAAGTTTTTAACCAATCACATTTCACGCTAGCCGTACGTGCCATTGTACGTACGTACGTGCAAGTGGAGGCCGGCCTTAAAGGGTGTACTGAAGTATGCGTACATAGTGTGCGGCGTACGTACAGAGCGTACGTACAGAAGCGTACGTACAGAAGCGTACGTACAGAAGCGTACGTACAGAAGCGTACGTACAGAAGCGTACGTACATAGTGTACGTACAAAGCGTACGTACAGTTGAGAGTATAAACTGTGGATATAGTCTATAGATGCTGCTTGGCATATTGTTTACACAGCTTTCATAGAGAAAACATTGTTGGATATAATTTTTGTGAGAAGACTTGCTTTGTAAGACTTGCTTTAAAACTTGTAAAGAGTTTAAAATCGAAATTCTATTCCAACTTCAAAATCGAAATTCTATTATTTTTCTCGGACCTGATCATGAAAAACGTGAAACGTTTTATTTATAAAAAATGTTCTCATAATACGAAGTATTACTACCGTCTTTAATGCGTTCCATCTGTCCGCCACCGTTGTCAATATAACTTGAAAGCAACTTTGTATTTATATACGTCACACTATAAGATTTGTCAGTGTTACTGTGCAAAACTACATATTACATTTGTACCACCTGCAATGCGAGGAAACAACCTTGCCCGAGTAATCTTGTAGGGTGATATAATATCGTAAATCATAATCTAGTCTATATTTTGATCTGTTTTTTTGATAAATATGTATGCGATAATTAGGTCAAGCCTAAGCGATTAATTAAACAATAAGAGCTTCACTGCGAATGCGTATAATTGAGGAGAGCTGCACATGCGTGTAATTGCATTATCCATGCACTACAACAGCATTATCTGTGCACCACATGCGGTATAGTAACATATAAGTAGAACATTTTTATCAAAACTGAAATGTTATACAGCACTTGCGTTGTCGTTGACAGATTTACAACAAAGTACTTCTTTGTTTGAGTCGATGAGCAAACGCTCAAAGCACATGTGTCTTCGCATTTAGTTCGCATTTTTCTCAGGCGTCTTCGCATTTAGTTCGCATTTTGCTCATGCGTCTTCGCATTTAGTTCGCATTTTTCTCATGCGTCCTCACATTAAGGCCTTGGTGGCCCTAATGCTCTAAGCGCCTTCGCATTTTGCTTCGCATTCTTCGCATTTTTCTCGGGCCCTGAGGGAACCCCTATAATTAGAAAGTCTGGAAAATTTATTAAAGCGGCGCAGGAAGAGATGGAAAGAAAATTTAATGTTTACTTACGAGCCGCCAAATTAAAGCATGGACATCCCAGTAAACGAAAACATTCTAACTCTGGGAAAACAAAGAAAGACAAAAGTAAATGGTTAACATTTTAATTGGTGTACTGGACTACGAAAAAGTACCGTTGTTGCCTGCGAACAAGAAACGTAAAGCGTGTAAAGTCCTGGACGTTAAGTCGGTGGAACTTTAGGGACAGAAACGTAAACTCCTGCTTCCAGAGGACTGAACAGTTTGCAAAGTCACACGATCGAAGCTAGAATATAACGTAAAACCTGGACAATATGTTTAACCCGTCTGTTAATGAACTACTTTGTTGTAAATCTGTCAACGACAACGCAAGTGCTGTATAACATTTCAGTTTTGATAAAAAAATTCTACTTATATGTTACTCTACCGCATGTGGTGCACGGATAATGCTGTTGTAGTGCATGGATAATGCAATTACACGCATATGCAGCTCTCCTCAATTAGACGCATGCGCAGTGAAGCTCTTGTTGTTTAATCAATCGCTTAGGCTTGACCTAGTTATCGCGTACATATTTATCAAAAAACTGATCAAAATATAGACTAGATTATGCTTTACGATATATATCACCCTACAAGATTACTCGGGCATGGTTGTTTCTTCGCATTGCAGGTGGTAGAAATGTAATATGTAGTTTTGCACCGTAACACTATATAATCTTATTGGGGCGAGCCTGAGCGAGCCCCAGTTTGGTGGCTAATCGAGCTCAAGCGCAATGCATTATGGTGCGCACGTGTGCATACGTTGTCCGTACGTACACGGAACTTTCACTGCACAGTGATTAAACCCCACCGGCTTTTCGCATCATCTTATTACACAATAATTATATTAATAGTTTTCAATTAGCAAACGTCCCGGAACTTCGCTCAATAGTGAATAAATCCCACCGGCCGTTTTCGCCTCGTTTCCTTGGGAGATTGACAATTTTACACGCAGTGAAATATATTCTTGCATGCGATCGTAAATTTATAATTACATTTCTGTAAAAGAAGAACAGAAAGAGCAAACTGATCGGACAAATAGCAAATGGAAATGCTGATGAATAATATAACAAAAGATATAAGTGTTTAGACTAAAGATGTTTCTTTTCATTGAAAATTTGTAGTGTTCACATGTCAACAACGCTACTTAAATTTATAAACCTCTCAAATATTTACACCCGTTTTCAAAATTGCGCCGGACCAGTCTACTTGTTTAAGGTGGCTCCCTACAGTTAGTGCAGTTTGAAACACGATCTATTTAGATCAGATGTCATCCTCGCGTCTCACGCGTGGAATCTTCGTGACCCGGTAAAATTTTGAAACAAGCCGCGTGAAGTTATTTTCGAGACTTTTCTGCGAAGAAACCACAACCTTTTCATTATAATCGTAAATCTTTGAAATTCAAATAGTACGTATGTTGTTAACCAGTTTCTAAGCTTTCTTTTAGTATGTTTTTTACGTATTTACGTTCAGTATTATCTTTTATAATGTTCAAAATCTTCGACTTGTCGCCGACTAAAAATTATGAAATGATATTTTATACTATGCTCAAGGCAGTCTATAAATGTCAGAGTAATATAATTCTTTAAAGCAATCAAAAGTTTAAAAACTACTGCATACAACTACAGTACAGACAGTTACGACTTACGAGTTGCCTTACGAAAATTTGGAATTGTTTGAATGTTTTGAAAAGTTTTCATACCGATTTCAACAATAAAAACAAATTTAAGAGACGTTGGATTAATTCAATGCGTAAACCACCGACAAACCAGACAAGAAAAAGACAACCAACAAACAATCTTGGGTCCAACAAGCCAAGGGTAACGAAAACGAAGAGAATTTTGCTCGCAATTGTACACCATTTCGGAAAAAAACAGCCTGTTCTACAGAGAGCGAGTGACCTACAACCTACCTTAATTTTTTGATATAATGTTCCGCTTAGTATTCCAAATTTACTTGAGTAGTAATATACAGGCAGATCAACCCTTATTTTTGAGGGGACGCAAGGGGGCGCATCATTAAAAATTCAAACATCATTAGCATATGGTACATTAACATACAGGGGGGAGCAGCGTCATTAACAGGGGGGAGCAAGGGGGGAGCACATCATTAAAAATTCAAACATCATTAGCATATGGTACATTAACATACAGGGGAAGCAGCGTCATTAACAGGGGGCGCAAGGGGGCGCATCATTAAAAATTCAAACATCATTAGCATATGGTACATTAACAAACAGGGGGAGCAGCGTCATTAACAGTGGCGAGCAAGTGGGGAGCACATCATTAAAAATTCAAACATCATTGGCATATGGTACATTAACATACAGGAGGGAGCAGCGTCATTAACAGAGGGGAGCAAGGGGGGAGCACATCATTAAAAATTCAAACATCATTAGCATATGGTACATTAACATACAGGGGGGAGCAGCGTCATCAACAGGGGGGAGCACATCATCAATGACGCGGTCATTAGCTGGAGTGGCACGTGGTCATTAGCTGGGGTGGCACGTGGTCATTAACTGGGGTGGCACGTGGTCATTAGCTGGGGTGGCACGGGGTGCCGCAACTACTCATTAACATAAACATCATTAATTATGTATTGACGTCACAATGATATGCAAGGTGAGTTTGGGAAAAACAGTCATTAAGCTGAGCTCAGCATTTTCGTCACAAAAAGAGTTAATCCTGACGCTTTTTATCACAATAGCTAGATGTTTCTATATATTTGCCAAGCTTTGTGTTCCAAACACAGTCCGTTTCGACAACGAGTAAATAACATATTCTCGTATCTAATATCACCTTATACGAAACGGCTTAGACAACTAATATAGCGACGCTTAATTAACTTAGAAAAAAAATTATTATTGCCTTATGCGAAATAATAACAAGCAGAAATATAGATGCATTTGTTGCTAATGTAAACTAAAGACACAATAGCTTAACTCATTAAGGGATTAAGTCAAAAGGCTTGTTTGGGCGAAACAATCATTAAGCTGATTGTCCGTTTCGACAACGAGTAAATATATTCTCGTATCTAATATCACCTTATACGAAACGACTTAGACAACTAATATAGCGACGCTTAACCTAGTAAAATATTATTGCCTTATGCGAAATAATAACAAGCAGAAATATAGCGTTCTAAAACGAGAAGATCTTAAAGTTTAATCGCCATAGCTAAGGTCTTACAGAGAAATACAAATATATGTTTGCCAAGCGAATGTTAAAGGGATTTAAACCTTACCAAGGTTCAAGCGTTTAGATGTAGCAGAGGAGCAGTGATTTTTAAGCGAGATTTACGAGCATATACAAACATTGTATGTAAACACAATTCTATGCGGTTTGTAAGTCATTTGCAAATCGTTAACAGCGATTTGAATAAATTTAGAATATATCAAAATAGGACGGGAAAATATTGTACAATGTACACACACAGAATTCATTTTAAAACATATTTATTGCTTAAAATTTCTTTTACAACGTTAGTAAGGTCTGCTCCTAAGAGCATATCGTTTAGGTGTCTTTTGTATCTTTAAAGAGTTCTCATATTTTTGTCTGTCTTCGGGGGATAATCTTGCAATTGCTAAATTTAAGGTCTCCAATCTGAAATCTACCCAATATTAAATATATTTTTAACAAAGTAAATAAGGTCTGCTCTGGGTCTGCTTCTAAGAGCGTATTATTCTTAATACTGTTTGATATTCTAAAATGATATCCTAAGATACGGCATGATATCCTAAGATATTGTATGATATCCTAAGATACTGTATGATATCCTAAGATACTGTATGATGTCTTAAGATACTGTATGATATCCTAAAATGATAACCTAAGATACGGCATGATATCCTAAGACACTGTATTATATCCTGAAATGATATCCTAAGATACTGTATGATATCCTAAGATACTGTATGATATCCTAAAATGATATCCTAAGATACTGTATGATATCCTAAAATGATATCCTAAGATACTGTATGATATCCTAAGATATTGCATAATATCCTAAGATATTACATATCCTGAAATAAGCAAGAAAAAAATAATGAAGATAAATTCCACTCCTCCCTCTACCTGTTTCTCTAACCCTAACTCTCTAAGTCTAACACTAATTTATTAACTCTAACACTTGTTCTACTTTTAACACTAACCCTCGATCTAACTCCACCCTTTCTCTAACTTAACCCTAACCCTAACTCTGATACTTACGCTAAAAATAGAAATTTTCAAAACCACATATCTGTTGTCTTTGCATGGGCGGGGAGCGCCCCGATATCTGGGACTCCCGGGACGATAAAAGTCCTGCCGGGACATATTGACTTATGTCCTGGCGGGACTTTTTGTGTCCCGGGAGTCCCGAGGGAAAATTGTCTTGCAAAAAGTTCGGGAGCTAGCGTTATGAGAAGAAAGTAAAAACAGAGAATTATATTTTGGAAAACAGATTTCTTTCGATTTAGAACTTACAAGTAAAGGTAATATACTTCTAAGAGTATACAGTTTATAGGTAGTTTATTTAAGCGTGCACAAGACTTATTAAGAGTTATTGTCACTATTTTCGTGTGCATCAGGATAATGTTGGTCTTTGAAAATTCTTTTCAAAAGAAATTTTATTTTATAAATTGCAGCCTCTAATGCTTCTTCAGGGTCAAAGTTATCATCGCACACAAATGCATCCCTCGTTTCCATAATCCTTTTGTGTATTGGATCTCTCTTAAGGTCTCTTATCCATAGTAGACGTTCCAGATAAATATTTTGCAAGTCTTCACGAAGCTTTGGTAGGATAAGTAAGTATGCCTTACTCTTAGCTTCTTCTTCAGCAAGACCATCTGCAGTGAAGTTCTGCGTTAGCTCTTCGAATTCTGCTAAATTTCGTTTTGATACTTCCTCTTTTAAAGGTGCCCATGGATCGCTTTCATATTCACCATCTACTTCGCTGTCAGTATTATCTAAACTATCCAAATCACTCTCTGGCGTAGCATCAGTTTCCACTTCATTGTCTGTATTATCTGAATTATTAAAATCGCTTTCTGACGTATCATCATTAGACTCTACGTACTTTCTTTTTCTACCCATCTCTACACTGTGATCTGAGTCAGATTCTGCTGCTGAGTTGTGATCTCGTAGAGTATATAGTATTCCTTTCGCGGCTTCTTATATTAAACCAACGATTAAGCGATAGCTATAGCTCACACCTTCATCGAAGCTAACCAGTGAATGTTTCATTTTAAGAACAACATAAAATTTTATAATTATGCTTATACATAATTCATAATGGCCCGAACGAACAAGCCCGATTTTACCCGATTAGGCACTATCAGGCCCGATTATGCACTATCAGGCCCGATGGCCCGATGCTTTGTCGGGCATACCCTGCGTGGGCAAGCCCAATTCTCCAACCAACATTTTGTGCCTTGTCTACCCTTTTGGCCCGACAGATCTCCTTCTTCTAGAGAGAGGGTTAGGGTTGAAGAGAGGGTTAGGGTTAGAGAGAGAATTAGGGTTAGGGAGAGAGAGGGGTAGGGTTAGAGTTAGAGAAGGAATCTTGTACATTGTAAAATTAAGTGAGAAAACCCTCTCTCTAACCCTAACCCTCTCTTTAACCCCAACCCTCTCTCTAGAAGAAAGAGATCTGTCGGGCCATGATACGTCAGAAAGCGATTTTAATAATTCAGATAATACAGACAATGAAGTGGAAACTGATGCTACGCCAGAGAGTGATTTGGATAGTTTAGATAATACTGACAGCGAAGTAGATGGTGAATATGAAAGCGATCCATGGGACCTTTAAAAGAGGAAGTATCAAAACGAAATTTAGCAGAATTCGAAGAGCTAACGCAGAACTTCACTGCAGATGGTCTTGCTGAAGAAGAAGCTAAGAGTAAGGCATACTTACTTATCCTACCAAAGGTTCGTGAAGACTTGCAAAATATTTATCTGGAGCGTCTACTATGGATAAGAGACCTTAAGAGAGATCCAATACACAAAAATATTATGGAAACGAGGGATGCATTTGTGTGCGATGATAACTTTGACCCTGAAGAAGCATTAGAGGCTGCTATTTATAAAAGAAAATTTCTTTTGAAAAGAATTTTCAAATACCAACATTATTCTGATGCACACGAAAATAGTGACAATAACTCTTAATAAGTCTTGTGCACGCTTAAATAAACTACCTATAAACTGTATACTCTTAGAAGTATATTACCTTTACTTGTAAGTTCTAAATCGAAATATATAAATCTGTTTTCCAAAATATAATTCTCTGTTTTTACTTTCTTCTCATAACGCTAGCTCCCGAACTTTTTGCAAGACAATTTTCCCTCGGGACTCCCGGGACACAAAAAGTCCCGCCAGGACATAAGTCAATATGTCCCGGCAGGACTTTTATCGTCCCGGGAGTCCCAGATATCGGGGCGCTCCCCGCCCATGCAAAGACAACAGATATGTGGTTTTGAAAATTTCTATTTTTAGCGTAAGTATCAGAGTTAGGGTTAGGGTTAAGTTAGAGAAAGGGTTGGAGTTAGATCGAGGGTTAGGGTTAAAAGTAGAACAAGAGTTAGAGTTAATAAATTAGTGTTAGACTTAGAGAGTTAGGGTTAGAGAAACAGGTAGAGGGAGGAGTGGAATTTATCTTCCTTATTTTTATCTTGCTTATTTCAGGATATGCAATATCTTAGGATATTATGCAATATCTTAGGATATCATACAGTATCTTAGGATATCATTTTAGGATATTATACAGTATCTTAGGATATCATTTTAGGATATCATACAGTATCTTAGGATATCATTTCAGGATATAATACAGTGTCTTAGGATATCATGCCGTATCTTAGGATATCATTTTAGGATATCATACAGTATCTTAAGACATCATACAGTATCTTAGGATATCATTTCAGGATATAATACAGTGTCTTAGGATATCATGCCGTATCTTAGGATATCATTTTAGGATATCATACAGTATCTTAAGACATCATGCAGTATCTTAGGATATCATACAGTATCTTAGGATATCATACAATATCTTAGGATATCATGCCGTATCTTAGGATATCATTTTAGAATAGCATACAGTATTAAGAATAATACGCTCTTAGAAGCAGACCCAGAGCAGACCTTATTTACTTTGTTAAAAATATATTTAATATTGGGTAGATTTCAGATTGGAGACCTTAAGATTTAGCAATTGCAAGATTATCCCCCGAAAACAGACAAAAATATGAGAACTCTTTAAAGATACAAAAGACACCTAAACGATATGCTCTTAGGAGTAGACCTTACTAACGTTGTAAAAGACATTTTAAGCAATAAATATGTTTTAAAATGAATTCTGTGTGTGTACATTGTACAATATTTTCCCGTCCTATAATGATATATTCTAAATTTATTCAAATCGCTGTTAACGATTTGCAAATGACTTACAAACCGCATAGAATTGTGTTTACATACAATGTTTGTATATGCTCGTAAATCTCGCTTAAAAATCACTGCTCCTCTGCTACATCTAAACGCTTGAAACTTGGTAAGGTTTAAATCCCTTTAACATTCGCTTGGCAAACATATATTTGTATTTCTCTATAAGACCTTAGCTATGGCGATTAAACTTTAAGATCTTCTCGTTTTAGAACGCTATATTTCTGCTTGTTATTATTTCGCGTAAGGCAATAATATTTTACTAGGTTAATTAAGCGTCGCTATATTAGTTGTCTAAGCCGTTTCGTATAAGGTGATATTAGATACGAGAATATATTATTTACTCGTTGTCGAAACGGACTGTGTTTGGAACCAGAGGAGGGTGGACAGCTGTCACATGATATTTTTCGACCAATGAGGAGACGCTATTTTCTCAGCGCTCACAAGAAGCAAGTGGACTGTGAAATTTGCATTGGTCTCATAAATACGGAAATATTTCGCTTTGTTATTCAAATTTGCAATTAAATTTGATGCACACTCATTCAATGAATATTAATGTACTCCAAACCGAAATATTTTGGAAGGTAAACGTCGTTTTGTGCTATATTTTTATATTTAATGCAGGCACTTATGCGTCACGTGGAAATACGAGGCTGTTCCAACTATCAACTTTTGAAATAGAAAATATCGAATTTCCATGGTTCGATTTCGCTAATTTTCGCATAATGTGATAGATTAAAGCCTAATCTTTCGTTTTAACTGCCCCCCCCTATCCGCCCAACTCACCGTTTTCGAGATATTCGCTGCTGAATTTTTAGTACGATTTTGCACTTTCTAAAAATAACTATCTCCAACTTTTGAAAGTTTTCCCTTCTTATCATTTGCATTTTATTAAATTATTTTAAACTTTTTGTAATATCAATGAATTAAATGTTTAAACGTATTTGCTTGATCAGTTTTTGATGGATATTTTAGATATGAAACGTGTTTTTTGTTTGTTTTACAGATTCATGTTTGATTCTGGATTGTTCTTTGAGCTAAGTTTGTCGTATCTATTTTAAGATTTGTGACTCACTCTGCGGTAAGTAATTACTTGCATGGGTATATTCTGATCTAACTCAATTAATTCTATTGTTTGTCAAGATGTCTGATCCTACAAAAAGAGATCATGATCCTCCAACTGGTCTAACACCTGGAAAGAAACCACCAAAGAGAAGATCTGTTGTGACTGGAAGGTTTGCTAAGAAAGAACTGTTTAAACCATCACAAGAGCAAAGTGGCAGTATCACTAGTAAGGTATGGTACATACATGGTCATAGGCATGTTGGATTTCCTAGTCTTAGAGAATTTATTTTCCTGATCTACATGTATAGAAGATCTATTTCTTTGTTACTAAAATTATCCTATATGATTTACAATAGTCATGATATATAATGCTATACTGGTTGTTTTTTTCCTCTTTTTTTAAACAGAAGGAATGGAGCTTTAAAGAGATGGCAGCCTTGGTACAATACATTGCCCTTTACCATGCACCAGAGGAAGGTTCTTCCAAAGAATGGCCAACACACAGTCATGATGAATTTTGGAACAGATGTGCTGATGCCGTAAATTCTGTTGATGTTGGGAAAAGAAATGGTAGGTGGAGATGTATTCTATATTATCATGTTTAATTACGTGGTATCATTCTACACATGCAAAAATCTCACATCTTGTAACAAGTCTGCCAACAAGCCGTCAACAAGTTGTCACCGCACTGCTTGTCCTAAGTTGTCAACAAGTATGGAACAACTTGTTAACAAATTGTAACAAGCTTGATGGCATTATCAGACTTGTTACAAGGTTGTTCCAACAAGTCCATTACATGCTTGATATAACAATATTGTTAAAACTTTGAGTTGTCAACCTAGTAACATTCTTGTTGTATCATGGATGTGACAGACCTGTTAGAACAACCTTGTAACAAGTCTGATAATGCCATCAAGCTTGTTACAAGTTGTTAACAGCTTGTTCCAAACTTGTTACAACAACTGGGAACAAGCAGTGCGAAGACAACTTGTTGACAGCTTGTGAACAGATTTGTAACAACTTGTTTGCAGACTTGTTACAATTTTTGCGTTTTTATGTGTGTACCCCATCTATTACCCATTAAGGGGTACTGATTAATAATGCTTATTTAGGATGTGGATGTAGAACAAGGGTGAGAAAATTCCTGATGGGGAAGTTCCCAACAATTGCTGATGCAGAAGAAGCGTATGAAGTCAATTACATTGATGGAAGTGATCCTACTTATGGCAGTCAAAGTAATCTTGGTCCATCTGTTATGCCCCAACCTGCTTCATCCTTGAGATCAGATTTACTACCTGGGTTCTCTTCAATGCTTCCTGGCCAAATTATTGGTATGATTTCCACTGGTTTTACAAAGCTTACTGTCCGACAGAGAGAACAATTACTTGTCAACCTGTTTCAAACATGGCTGGTAGAAGACATCAATCCCCACCTAGATGTTACATATGTCCCACAACGTCTCTTACACCTTATTGCAAATGCTATGACCGTACTTCATGCTGGTGGTAAAGAAAATCTCATCTATCATGCAGCACGTTGCTTTGGTGAAAAACGTGAAGGAGATATGAGTCCTCGAATGCCATTGGATAGAATGCCATTTGGTCTTATTGCACACAATTTGAAGTTTTTTGCATCTGAAAATGTGACAAATCTACAAGCTCCAGCTGACTACAAAGCTTGGTGTCAATCCATGTACACATTGTTTGGTAACAAATGGGCATCAATGCACTTGGGACCAATGTGGTCATATGAGGTTGATAATGATAGTATGTCTTTAACAACATGTACTAACCAAGCTTCTTTTAGTGTAGATATCCTGAGCCAAGCATTGCAAGAAACATTCGGGGTCAACACACCTTCGATAAGTATGAGAAGTGCATTGCCAATGTTGGAGAATGTTAGGAACACTAGTGATGATGTGCAATCTGGTAGAACAATCAAAGGAGACCCATTGAAGGTGCAGTGTACAATTTGTTGTATTGTTATAATAAATGGCTTTTATGTGTGAAATGATTTACATAAATTTTATGTTTTGTTGAAAAATGCTTGGAATGCTGCTCAATATTTGTTTACAACTCTTAAATTGTTCTCTAAAGGCTAAGATCAATATTGCTGGACCTTCTACACGAACTATTCGACGATTGAATGAAGCTAGTGAGTTTACAAAGGGAACTGAAATTCAGGTATATTTAACGTTGTATGTTGTATTGGTTGGTAAGGAATTGTTTGAATATGTGTACCCTGATGGTCAGTTTTTGAACGTTCTAATGATTAATCAAGCTCTAAGTTAATTTGATATCCATATAGGGATAGCTGAAATAACAATGTAGTGAAGATGTCTTAATTTTAATATTTTTCCCAACAGACATCTGCTTTGCAATTTCTTCATGAGACCCATCCAAATGGAAGGTGGTGGTTAAAGGCTGACGGTACTGATATCCAACAGGGACTCAGAGAATCCATGAGGAATGAATGGTCAGGTGATGTAGATTTGGGAGATGGTAAGTTGCAAGGCAAGTATTCCAAATATGTTGAATACCTTACATTTGTCAAGACCATAGGGTTGAATAGAATGTCCTCCTCTGATGACATTAAAGAAGACCTTGTGAAGCAAACATCAAATTTGGCAATGGAGAAAGATTTCTTGGAAAAAGGTCATGCAGCTGCTACAAAGGAATACAAGGAACTACAAAAACTTCCAAATGCTCCTGAAAAGTCATTATTTGCCTGTGCGTGGAAAGTAGAAGAGTACAAGAAACTACTTGAAAAGAATGCATCACTGACACAGTCAATGAAGAACATCGTCGTCATCATCGACAGTAGTAACACCCAATCCATCAACATCGGATCAACCCTTGCTACTCTGCGTAAAGAATTGCTGGATTATGTTAAAGGTATAAAAATTTCTGTCAGTAATCATTTGCAATATTTTAACATTCAATCAGTTGATTATCCAGATGAGTAACTAGTCTATGTGTGAAGAACTTAATACATGTTTTACTTAATTACAGTATTCTAACGTATGTTTAGGTATTACAACGAAGACACGGGTAGCAGCATCCCACATCCTGGTATTTATGGTAAGTGATGAATTGAGAAATTTTAAACCATATGCTATTCCTGTTCGTGTTCTTAAGTACACCAGCCTGACAGACAAGAATGCTCGGGACCTGAAGGATGAACTAAAGACTGCTATGGAAGAAATTGGCATGCTGACAGTAGGTATGTATAGTATTTGTATAACGTTTTATAATGTACTGTAGAGTCTTTTTCTTTACAGTGTACTTACTGATGTTCTATTTCTATAATCAAAAGGTTTTGTTACCGATGGTGAATTCAACTCATTAAGGACACAAGGATCAAAAAGACCAGTATCTGTAATTCAGCTGATAATGGATGCAAAGAATGAAGCACGGGCCATACCATCTAAGAATATAGAGAAATTCTTCAAAACTGTGACTAAGGGTATGAATCTTAATATTATTCCATTCTGATACATGTACATGTAGTTGCACTAGGCTTGCCAAACCGTAGTTAGATGTTAGGCAATGATGTGTTCACAGGCAGTTTCATAACCATTAGTTTCAATATTCTCTTCTATTTTAAACTTTACAGAAGGAGTTATAATGCCTGTGAAGGAACATGATGCAATCCCTTTGGAAGACATCCATTGGTTAGCAGAATTTATGAATGGTGAATCTAAAGTATCATTTATCAATGCACTCTCAATACTTCGTCGGAAACACTTCCCATTCTTTTACAATCCTCATCCTTGGGTTGCAGGTAAGCTTTGTACTGTAATACTTTGCAAGTCATACAAGTAGTAAATGTAGTACGGTATAAGTTAAAGTTGGGCGGTATACCGGTATTCTTAGCTATTCACAGTATTTAGTTGATGCCGGTATGGCGGTATTGGTTTTGACGCTATACCGATATACCGTTATCAGCGGTATACTGCAAGATGTACCGGTATCATAACTATCATTAGTTTATCTTTTTATAATTTAAACAGCAAGAAAAGTTCACAAACGAAAAACAAACACAATGTATGCGCGCGCGGCTGCGGAATAGCGTATAATTAGATTTTAACATTTTAGAACATCGTTAATTAGCCAAAATTTGGAAGCCATTTAAGTGATATTTTAGCGTTTCATTTGACGCGAACAACTCCAAAGTCCAAGTATGGGAGCTAATTGGGCGTAAACTGCATTGACTGTAGATCACACATTTCCTTAAAAGATTTTAACGCTATACCGGTATATAGCGATATTTTAAAAATACCATAACTGGCATTGAAATTTCAATACCGCCCAACTTTAGTATAAGTTTAAAAGTTGGCTTTTTTATGTAAATAAAGTTGGAACATATTAGTTTCTGTTATAGGTAAAACTGAGTCAAAGGCTGACTGCCTGAAGTCCCTGATGGCCATGTATCTCTTCAAGAAGAAAGTAAGTATGTACTGTAGTGAAGGTGTGAACTTTAGGGAGCACTTGTATGTACCTGAGGTAAGTGAGCGTACCGGGGAACCGCAACACGAGCGTGAAGACCATAATCATGTACTGAAGAGGATCTCTGGAAGTCTGCGAAAAGGGTATATTCCAAACGTAGATCTCCAAGCATTTGTCAAGGCTATGAATGATCCAAATACAGGTTTAACATACACTGCATTGACAGGTAAGAGAAAACAGAGTGTGGGTGATGCTGAGAAATTGTTGTCACCTGCAGTAGCTAAGTGGTTAAAAGCTAACGGTTTTTTGAGTGAAGGTAGATTTGTAGAGGTTGTCTCGAACTGGCACAAGGCGAGTGATGGTCGTGGCCTTACAGAGGAAGATCGTAAGAAGTACAACATGGCAATGCTGGACTATCTGTTGGAAGACTGGATGCCTTGGTTTAAGGATGAAAGGGACTATTCCACATTGGATGTCAACAGGTACATTCATGTGATATTAATGACAATGAAATTCAACCTGCAACAAGGGTTCGGTACATGTCGGATATTAAGTTAGAAAAATAACGATGTGCACTTTAATTTAGACCTATCAGAGGAATTGGAGGATTCACCAGAGAAGTTGTCGTTGCATTAACAACGAATATCGAGAGCCAGGTTAGTTCTTATTCAAATGCGATGCCACTGTGTGACACCATCAACTCTATTTCTGTAAATTAATATGCCTCGACCCTCATTCACCGAGCATATAAACAGCAAATTAAAATGACCAATCTTGTGGGTTAAACAACACAATGTTCCTTTTTAATTACAGGAGTTCAGACGCCGATATGGAATTGAAAAAGGGCTTCTTCCTGAACATCCAAGGGCAGGGTCAACTGATGATGTTGAAGGCATTTTTGCATTTTTACATGGATTACTCGGACCGATCTTCGATGAAAAAGATTTTCATGATGTGTTTCCGAAAGTCATCAGCGAATACACCAAGAAATGTGATCCTGACCTACCCTTTTATTACTACACTGGATCCAATGACCGATTCAAGGACGGTCCACTACAATCATTTAACGTACCCTCTAGCAGTGGGGAAGAACGACTGGATTGTGTACGTATTTCCAGAAGAGCTGATCCTGGTGTTTTTGTGGCAAATCGAGCTGTAATCCCGCAACGTGGCCAACTGAGTGTTAGATCAGCCCATTTCAGGCCAGCAGAGTGTTTACCACCACCACCAAATACCTGAGCACATCATGTAGACAATGCACATAATAAAGTATGTACTGTATATAGTAGCTTGTTAACTATAATTGTGTACAGCTGGCACAGTTAATGTATATACCTGTAGCACAAGCAGTGGTGTAACTTAACTTTTTTGACCACTTACCAGCAGGGCATGTTGGGCACGAAAATTGGTTACCCTGAATAAATTCACTTGCCATTATTAGATCTACCTTTGGGCCACATAATAACAAAATTTGTAGCAAATAATTGCAGTAACTCCATAACGATGGATTACTATACTTGCCGTCATGACTTTTTACTTGCCGTGGGCAAGCGTTAAGTTACACCACAAGTCATGTTTGGTTTTGTAATACAGTACACATAACAAATGCATTGAAGAATCTTAACTTTTACTATTAAGTTGAAGAATAAAGAGGAAGCATATTTTAAGGACATGTGCATTACTTGGTACTTCAATGTAAAGTCCCTGAAAGATTATCTTGAGTCAGCAGTTAGAAACAAACAACTAGGGACCCTTATTTTTATAAGAAATGAATTTAAAATCCATTTAAAATCAACTTGTCCATTATGCACAACCACTTTAGGTGTAGATATTTATAGTGGTTCTCCGTATGTGGGTTTTTACTGAATTTTGTAACATCAGGAATCACCATTTGGGGACCTTTGATCAATTTGACTGGTGTATAATTATATTTATGAATGTACAGGCATACATTTAGTTGTTCTTTTTCGTCAAGTTTGGCTTTTTTGTCAGTTTTATGATATGTTCAAATGTGATAACCAATTGTCACACACACCACAATTCCCCTTTGACACTGTTCTGAAGATGTGCTTTCACTATCTGTTCTCAGTTGTAAGTTGATATTTACACTTATCAGTAGCAGACAATACCAAAAACGTTTAGATTGTGAACATGGTTATCACCATATGTAACATAAGTATTATTTTCTCTAATTTTTTTTGTAAAAAATATATTTCAAAAAATCTGAATTACATCTGGTAACTAATACAGTAAGTCTAATAAGTTATATGGCTTCACAAAATAAATGCTATTCCATCACAAAATTAAGGTAGCCTGTGAAAGCAGTAGCTTATTGGTGCTCGTCCCTCTAGCACAAATTAGGTGTCTGATTTCACAGGTTACACAATACGTAGATGTATCTATTTATAGCACATATTATCTTAATACATACATAAATGTATGTATTAAGATTGTCAGCGACAATAGTCAAATGTGCAATATGAGCGCCAAATGGGAATAATCACTGTTTTTGATTGTTCCCATCATTCTTTCGCACTCATATTGTACATTTGACTATTGTTGCTGACAAGTTTAATTAAAATAGCTGTATAAGTCCTTATGTTGAAGGAGTTGCACAAGTGCACATGACAGGCTTTTTTTGTACATAATTTCTTAGCATTAATTTTTTTTGCCTAAATGGAGTAAATGCAAAAATGCTGGAAAAAAATCTAAAAAGTTAGTGAATCGAAAAGTTTTTCATAACTTGCTAAAATCTATGTTGCTATACCTAAAAATCACAAACATCTGTCAACACACTCCTGCTTTTCCTTACCACTTGAGCCTCCCACTCACCACGTCTCTTTATCCAGATTTTTGGATAAAACCCCATACGCATGAAATCAACCCTATACTTGACATGCTGAACAAACAAATCTAGAATATCTCCTGTTGCAATTAAGGGGTGCAAATACTTGCATAGTTCAGAAGCAATGTATCCAACATGTGTCCATCCAGTTCCATAGTCAAGATCAATAGCAATTGCACTTGGATCAGCTGGATTCAATGGCTCCGGCCTAATGTTAACCTTTACTGATGTGTTGTCTCGATGAAGCGCAAAGTATGCCTGTTCCAGATGATGTTGGTAATTGTTTTCATGAGCAGCACCGATGCACTTGAATGGTACAGAGTGGGTAATTTCTTCATCCTCGTCACTTTCATCCTGATCACTTTCATCTTGTTCGCTCCCATCTTGATCGCTTTCATCTTTATCAGGTTCATCTTGATTACTTTCATCTTGTTCATGTTCATCTTGATTACTTTCATCCTGATCACTCCCATCTTCATTAAGTTCAATACCAGCTAACCAATCAAGTAGATCTCTTTCTACAAAATCATAATAAGAAAATCATATATTACTGTAATCTCCAAATTTAGAATTCTTAAGCTATAATATGTACACTATATATAAATAGAACAAAACACAAACATCTTTATTATATATTACTGTAATCTCTAAAATTAGTTGATGACGCTAAAATTTGTAATCTATATAAATAGAAGAACAACAGCACAAAACCTAGTTGGATGGAATTTGAGAATAACAAACAAATAAATGGTATAATTAAAAACCAGGGTCAACCCAGAATCAACCAGTTAGAAACAGAAGATATTATATTAATAGTCATTATACTTTTATAGCAAGAAGTTAAACACTTTTTATCAACACAAAACACATACTGCATCACACACAATACCTTCAGATTCATCTGAGAACCAATGTTCATCATCTGAGTTATTTCCACTTGATTCATCCAGAGTGTTGTCTTCGTCTCTTTCTGTTTCAGTTGGTTCACTTGGTTGTGGAGAATTTCCTCTCTTGGGAGTCTCATCTAGAGGGGGCAGTAAAACTTTATCAGTATATGGAAAGTTAGAACAATTACAGCTTACCTCATCAACGTCAAGCAATGGAGTCTCGTCAATTTCGTCAAACTCAGGGATAACTGCAGCCACTCCACTAGTATTCGCTGTCAATATATGATCCACATCGAAATCCCACACTAAAAGCATTCGCTGATTTTCATCATCAACAACCTCATCGGGGTCAAACTATAAAATATACGAAACGTTTTACACTGCGAAAATTCACTGCAAATGTCAATGACCTCGTCCTCTGGACCTCGTCAATGACGATACAGTTTCACTTTCATAACTTGCAATGTACAAGATTAAAATAATGAAGCGGAAATAATTCATGAAATAACAAGTTAATTATAAATGCATTGTATTTATACCAACCTGAAACACTGTGCTTGCTTTCACATTGATTATACATGGCGACTTGATGCCGTCCAGCTTCGAAAGAAGTGCCTCACTGTTTGGAATAACACAATTCCTTCGCTCGGATGGATTATTTAAAAAGCTAAAATGACAGCAAGCCCCATGCAATTTTAAAAATGGTAAACTTGGAATCGAAAAACAAAAATCATAATGAGAATCACAACAATAAAGATATATCAGGCTATTTTGAGCAAGTATCGTAGCTTGACATTCCTGTCGTTCAAAGGCGTCCATATTGTATTGTTCCTGAGACGTTCACTCTACGACAGTCAACGCGTCAATGAGGCCACGCGTGAAATTAGGCGCTCAATACCCTTGATGCTTTGCGGCCTGCTGTCCACCCTCCTCTGGTTTGGAACACAAAGCTTGGAAAATATATAGAAACGTCTAGCTATTGTGATAAAAAGCGTCAGGATTAACTCTTTTTGTGACGAAAATGCTGAGCTCAGCTTAATGACTGTTTTGCTCAAACTCACCTTGCATATCATTATGACGTCAATACATAATTAATGATGTTTATGTTTATGTTCAGTTGCGGCAACCCCCTGTATGTTAATGTACCATATGCTAATGATGTTTGAATTTTTAATGATGCGCCCCCTTGCGGCCCCTCAAAAATAAGGGTTGATCGGCCTGTATATTACTACTTACTTGCAATTTTTTAAAAAATTCGCCGAAGGAAATTCAAGTAATTTTATTTTTGTCCCATTTATAGGATATGACTACTGTAGTTCATACGCTGTTGTTGCCATAGCAACGCGACTGTGGTATATTTAGAACCCATAGGTTGGACACATAACAGTTATATTAATAGTTATTATTAAAAAAAACACTATATATTTCACAAACATGAAGATATGTGTTGCAATAAGGAAAGCACATTTTCACACCTGGTTTTAATATTAACTGTAGGGAGCCACCTTAAGTGTTTCGTTGTAGAGATATTAGCTTTGACTTTGTAACATTCGATTCATATATTAAATATTTTGACAAATCAGAGATTTTACAATAATACTACGTCTATGACCGCAATTAGGTAGCGGAAGCATGTTTTACACACAGACCACAGTTTATTAATGACTGATAGATTAAATTATGATTCTTCGAACTTTCATGCAAAGCCACTGACGAAATAGACTTCGTTGTTCGACTTTATTCCTTCTTTTAGTTTCTATATCTAACGACTTGATTGCCGTTGAATATTCTGTGATTCTTCTCTAAGGGACCGGTCATAAAGTATTGTGTACTGGGGGGGGGGTGGAGGGTATTCCAAAATACTACCATAAAATTTGGTACCCCCCCGAAAAGCGTCGGAAAATATTTAATACCCCCCTCAAAGGTGATGAAATGTTTCGTACCCCCACACCCAACTAATCACCCTGCCCCAAAAAACATGAAACAAATATAAATGCCAAGAACATAATCTGTTACAAATTGTTATTGTTAATCCAAGTTTTGAGCATTGACATATATTTAATAGTGCTCTTTTACACCACATGTATCCAATCCGTACTTTTATATGCTTGCCAGTATTCCATTTATCTACGTACTTAATTAATAATAGAGTCAAAAGAGGTCCCGGCCATGCGCATTATTTATGGATATATGAACAGAAAGTCGTGACGTATTTCATATCTTTTTTAATATTTAAATCATTCTAAACGAGTAGGCGAGCTACCCGACGGTAAAATTACGTAATCAAAGACTGTTCAGGTTGCAGAGATGTCAAACTAATAGGTCCCGATCGAGACACTTTCCGATAAATGCTACTGTGCTACATTGCAATTTAATTATTATAAGAACATGCACTCAATTTTATTAAAGTATTAAAGTTAGTAGTTTTAATCATAGACATAGTATTAGACTCATTTTTTGTTTCGAACCCCCCACAAATGTCGTAACTCGTCTCATACCCCCCAAATGTTAGATAATTTGTTTCGTCCCCACCCCAACTTAACCTCCACCCCCCCCCCAGTACACAAACTTTATGACCGGTCCCTAAAGCTTTTAATATGGCTTGAAATGTTTTGTTTACATCTGCTATTTTTAGATCGCGTGACAAAAACCATATAGAAATATATACGCAAAACTGATCATTCAACTTTTAACGCAATTCTTTTTTAATAGTTATCACATTTCCCGGGCGATGCCTTGCTATTTCCATTGCCACATTGGCATTGCTATTATTGTTACGATGCTTTGCTATTTCCATTGCTATTATTATCATGAAGGACATGAAAAGATTGTGATTTCAACAACATGTTTTAACAAAATATCAAATACAATGACTCAATACATATTATGAAGTATATGATATATATATAAATTTAACGATAGAAATACAATAGTAAAACTATTGCATTTTTCGCAGCCGTTCCCGTTCAGTGAGGTCTAAAATATTGTATATAATATTTCACTCGAAATATCCATCCACCTAAACCTTCTACATCAATTTCAATCGAGTGAGATGAAGAAAAAAAATCTTGTAAAACTATAAGTAGCCTTTTAAATTTAGAAACTACATTGCAATGATGAAATATATAATTGAGTGAATCAGTTTCAATTAAAACTTAAATTATTGGGCAGGACAACAGTTTTTCCTGTAATATGCCTCCATAGATGTCTTCAGTGCTTTCTGTCAAAATCGGATCAAATATGGAAACAATAATATGACATTTCCATGCACATCACCAATGACGATCTATTCTAAAACTAGGAGTTACTATCGCAAGGAAAGTGCTGCCTTGACGCCCAAACTGCATTCAAAATTCCTCGACCAATTAGTAATATTGAGCGTATTTATATTGCTAATGGCACACTGTATGTATAGATTTATTTTCTTGTCCAAACGATGAGATTACAACAGTGCGATTACAACACTGTGATTATTGTAAATAATAATATGTAAGAAGCACACATGTGGTTTTCAAAGCGACTTATCAGAGTGTTCAGACTATTGTCACTGGAATTCTTGGTACCAACATTATTGTTCCTGTTATTAGAAATCATTCTTTACTTCGAAGCTTTCGATTGCATCTTGCAATTGCAAATATATTTAGAAGTGTAGAGACAATGTCTTTTAATATCTTTGTGGTACAATAATAGTTTGCATGTTGTCTGTATTCATAAGATATTGATACTTGCACTTGCCATATGTGCTAAACAAACATGTTCCCAATCTGTAGATATTTCATTTCATATTTATTGGCATTTAGCTTCTATCAGTGTTCATCTGTACTGTCGAGTGAATTGTCAAAATACATGATTATACAGCAAACCAACATAATAGCACATCTCTCTAAAACAACTGTGATGGCATATGTTGGAAATATATAACTCTTTATATTGCAGATTCCATCCCATTACAAATGAAGTAATATATCCATATTATTTTGTTAGTTTGTAACAACCATTAGATAAATAATATTTTGTGCCTCAATGGGCTCCACCACAATGGGTAGATCAGTTATATTTTGTGCCTGACTTTCAACAGGCCCCCTGAGGAATTTTGTATTTACAACACCTACCCCTGAAGAATTCCTGTCTTACAGCTATTATACCCCTGAAGAATTCAAGCCTAAATGCAACCCCTGAAGAGAATGCAATTTTAAATCAAAATAGCTCCTGAACCTGAATTATTCCAGGGTCCTCGATAAGGGGGTACGGTATTAAATGGAATAGCCCAATGGGTAGATCAATGTTTCTTTCTGCCACAATGGGCAGATCAATATTTTGTGCCTCAATGGGCTCTACCACAACAGGTAGATTGATATTTTGTGCTACCATCACAGGTACGGGCTCTATGATTACAGCTAGATCACTATTTGTCACCGTCACAGGTGGGGTTGTTTTTGCCTGCACAGACGATATATTAACTGTGTCGATCACAGACCGACATATGACATATCTTGTAAGAAAGCATGCTTGAGCACGTTGAGGCACAAAATATTATTGATCTGCCCATTGTGGCAGAGCCAGCATTGTGGCACAAAGTAACATTGATCCGCCTGTTGAGGAAGAAAATGAAAACCAAATTTGGTTGATAAATTATTGTATACTTACTTGAAAAAATGGTTGTGACAAACTTACAAAATAATATGGATATATTACATCATCTGTAATGGGATGGAATTGTCATCGTACATGAATTAACCTCCACGGGTAGATTAATATTATTTGTCATCGTACATGAATTAACACTAACAATTGTTGGTAAGTTATCTATAGACAAATATTCTACACCAGGTCTAGGACTAATAAGCCATTACTCAGAGCTTTTAAATACATTTTGTCTATTAAATGTTGTTTTCGACCACGCGGACAATGGAATATTTCGTGCTGAAAGAAGCACCGATAAACTCATAAAAGCACATTGCTTTCCTCTAGAATGAACACTAAACAGTTCATCACCTTGATGAACATCGGCAGAAAGAAATAAAGCCATACTTACCTGTGTTTCTTCGGGAAATGTTTGTATATTTTGCATCTAGTCAGATGAGTCACTCAGATCCAGAAATCCAGAATAAAAAGCTTGTATAAAAATCTTGAGAGTTGAAGAACATGCGCGCGCAATACAATATTTTTATCGCCCTCTCCTCCCATTTAAAAAATTCACCTTGAGCTCGACTTTCTGCCCGGAATTACGACAACTGACAGACGCAAGATCCAGATCCCGACAATACATAGGTCGAGCACATGGAAAGACACATGCATGCGTGCGCATACAATTACAATCTCTCGTTCACTCCCCCTAATTTTAAAAATTACTTCAAGCCGACCTTTTGCCCCGGAATTACGATAAATAAACAAACATCCATCCGACGCCAAATCTCGATCTCGACAATATATAGGTCGGGTAAAAGACTCTGGAGAAACCTTAGCACGTCAAGAATAGTGTGCTACCGAGCTGAGGCTCGGCAGCAATTAATTCGCTAACAAGCGTTAAGCCGGTTTTCCACTTGCGAATTTTTTCGCGCGAAGCGGTTTTTTTCGCCTTTACGCATGCGTGTTTTGTCAATTACGTAATTGTCATATGGCGATAAAATTCGTAAACTGTTCGCGGCGACGAAAATAGGAGTTCGAATGATTTCTACTTTTTCGCGGCGAAAGAAGTCGCTAGCCAATCAGGATTTCAGAATTTTCATCTCGCCTTTCATCATCTTTCAAAATGGCGGATATTCAACAAGACATCGAGAGGTCCGAGACATGTACAAATGATGAATTAAATCGTCAACAGTCGTTGGTTAACTTTGATAAGGAAGTCTTCATAGAAGAATTAAGAAAATATAGATGTCTCTGGGACGTAAACAGCGATAACATTTGATAAACAGCGTAAACTCTACGATTCAATGCCGCCATTTTGTTTTGAATTTTATATTTGGCGCTATGATTTTTCGATCACTCGTGGAAATGCAACAACTTTTCGTGCGAAATTATTCGCACGAAATATACCCGCTTCGCGCGAAAAAATTCGCAAGTGGAAAACCGGCTTTAGACTGCCATCTATTAGACTGCGGCTCGGACCTATCCTTACATCTTAGAGCTCTTCTCGGGCCTATCCTGACATCTTAGAGCTCGGCTCGGGCCTATCTGTCATTTTACCCTAAAACAGTTGAGATTGCCTGTGCTGAATGAAACGCATACAAACTCCTATACAGGTCCTAGACTATATGTAAATTAGACCAAAATGCTCTTGCCTAACAACACGTAGCAAGGGCTAAATGTTTGTACACGATGTCTATAAATCATCAAATAGAAAATGTTTTGCGCCCCTGTGAGAGATTCGAACTCTCGTTAACTTAATGCTCATAGATGGCAGTCTAACGCTTGTTAGCGAGATAATCTTACATACTATCGTCTTTAATGCGTTCCATCTGTCCGCCACCAGTGGCAATATAACATGAAATCCCTTTGTATTTATACACGTCGCACTATACGATCGCTTAGTGTTACGGTGCAAAACTATACACAATGTTTGCATGAAAACTCTAAAATCAACGACGCTTCGTTTATATCGAATATTTATTTAAAATAAAATAATTTACAGTTACAATATGAAAATTTCTAGACTTATATGACAACTACGACTTGTTCAACAAGTTTTTTCTCCAAATATACTTCATAAGCTCTCTTATGATTCGTCTCATGACTCTTGAATCACTCTTAGCATAGGCCTGCTCTGGGATCTTAACTCGCCTTAACTCGCCGCGAGATAATGCGAGTTTAGGCGATTTAAGAAAAAACACAATTTTTAGGTAATGCGTTTTAAGGCCTTTTAGGGCGATTTAAGGCGATTTAAGAAAAAATACATGGTAATTAAATATGCAAGTATAGTACTTTAAGCAAAATACAGTAATAACACATAATTAATAGTGCATAGTAAATGTATTTTGAAAGAGCACCACTCACACCCCCAGGGGGGTTGGTTAGACTGTCATGTAAACAAGACCCAGTTGAAACTTATTATTAATTAGCTTGTTATTTTGCCGTATTACTAATTTTAAGGTTATACCAAGGAATATATGGAATTAATACAATGAAGAACATAAACCAGTATATAATAACATGTATTTTTAAATGTCCTGGAACCACAATCAATTGGAAATCTAAAAAATCAGGGTTGTGGCTGGAATGTAGGAACGAGAAGATTTAGTGCATCCCATGGGGTTGCTATCCTATATTTTGAGAATTTCCAAATGCATGAATGCCTTGTCAATATCTTGGAAATTCCAAGGGTACAGAATATATTAAAACTGTGACCATGCATGTTCCAATGTGGCAATACATTGTAGTTATTCAAACGAATTTACATATGTGTTAAACTTACCAAATAAGCTTGAATTTACGTTGCAAATATAGTATTTCATTTCCATGTGTTCATTTAATAACTAAAACTCAACATTGATTGGTATTTATTTCAATTCCCCTCGATATATCATATATAAAGTGCAGTATTTATAAAAATTCACTAATGTTAAAATTTAGTTTATATAAAGTTTCCAGACTTGAATAATAAATTTCCTCTGGATAGCCTGAGAGAAGGCTCCCTCCCCGCAGTGGCTAACATGAAGTATTTAACTGAATTCATGAAAATGCCAAGTTTTGCTATCGACCCAAGATCGTACGCTAAAAATGTTAAACCTCGGTTATTAAAACGATCATATATGGATCTTTATATAAGACGATATGAACCGGACAATGCTGACTATAAAAGTTGACCAGGATCATGCTGTGGTTTATCAATTTATGTAAGTTTGAACACTGTTGATATAAAATATTAAATGTTGTGCACTACAGGCACTGCAATTCAGCACTTGTATATAAGGCCGTCGGAATTATTAAAAGTATCAGTTTACCGTCACTTAAAATTTCGAAAGTTGATAAGCCCTCTACCCTGTAATTTATAGGCCCCGCACTATTTTCAATAAAGGAAAACGAAACAATTTATGAATTGTTCTGGAAGTTCATATCACAATATTGGCATATTAATTATACTTATCGAAATAGATAAAATGTTGAAAACAGACTGATTCTTGCCATCCTGACTTTTCTGTTTGAATATAAGGGTTCCTATGTCATATTATATACCTATAAGCTTGATAGTATGTAACTTATGCACCAGTCATGGAAAGCCTCGCACCCCCCTATCCGGGACATGCCGGGAAATAGCGGGGCTTTATTTGCAGATTAGCGTATCTGTTATGCCTGGGTACTCAGGGCATTAGACAGCGTACGTTAGATATGTGTCATGATGGCCAGGGATTATGGGCTGGGAATCAGCGGGAATTCGTCTGTTTGAGATGTATTATTAAGCCTTGTTCATGGACATTTACCCTATACTCTATAGACATTGTTTTACTAAAAATAGCTTTTACAGGATAATGTATTGACTTTGTGTAAATTGCAAGATACAGCTAACAGACAAAATGCAAAATATTTACCTACTTTGGCAAAGTTTTGACAAACTCTGGATTGCATGTTTGGCCTCCAATGATCAAAATTGGGGAAATTTTAGAATAGTTTGTTGAATTTTAAAAGCAATTATTATGGTAGCCTTCATTTTTGGTGCCCGGGTAGCGGGGGACTTTAGTCATGTTTAGACTAGTAAGAAGGCCATGTATAGGTGGGGGATTAGAATGATTTAGGACACAACCTTTATCTAATGTCCGCTGTTCCCTGGGTAGGGGGGTGCGTGGCTTTCCAATTACTAGTGCATTACTGTGTTTCGGCTTTTATCAATAAGCATGTAACTTCCCTTGTTTCGGCTAAGCGCCCTCTCTTCAGCAAGCCCCCTCGGATAAGCGCCCTCCTAATCTTATCTGAAATAAACAACCAGAACCCCCCTCTCCTGGGGAAAGGGTGTTTACACTGTATATAGTATTTACTATTTTCAGCATTTTAATTTGGTTGGCGAGTTTAGGCGATTTAGTGCGAGTTTAAGCGATTTAAGAGAATCGTTGCCAATTTTTATCCGCGATTTAAGGCGATTTAAGGCGAGTTAAGGCGAGTTAAGATCCCAGAGCAGGCCTTAGCATAGTCATAATCATAGTCATAGAAATTGGATTAGTTAACAAGTATATCAGAGATATGTTGCTCGGTATGGGTTAAAGAAATGTAAAGTTGTGGTTAAAAGGTGAAAAAGCTACGAGGTTGCTTCGGACAATATATACTCCCAAGCGAGTGATGAAGTTTAAGGATAATACGCTCTTAGAAGCAGACCCAGAGCAGGCTTTATTTACTTGGTTAAAAATAGATGGAATGTGGTAGACTTTTCAGATTGAAAACCTAAAGATTTAGCAATGATGACGCCAGAGCAACGAGAAGGTTACAAACAAAGACTGCTTCATGAGAGACCAAAATATATTCCTATGAAAGTTGAAGATATTGTAAGATTATCACCCGAAGGCAGACAAAAGATATGAGAACTCTTTAAAGACTCCTAAACGATATAAAACGTATAAATCTTTGGGTGTCATTTTGAGTAGCGACCTAAAATGGAATCCTCATATTGAATACATTGTTAAGAAGGCCAACAAAAAACTATCGACCGCTGCGAAGAGCTGGGGTCGACCAAAAGAGTTTGCTGAAAGTGTACCTGTGCACAGTAAGATCGGTACTTGAGTACGCCGTTCCTATTTGGCAAAACATTCCGGATTATCTATCGAAGGAAATTGAATCGGTGCAAAAACGAGCACTAAAGATAATTTTCTCGGAGAGTGAATCATATGCAGAGGCCCTGAATTTTGCACAACTACCAACTTTAAGCACCAGAAGAGTCCAAATATGTCAGAAATACATGGCCAGAATGAGGCGAGAAAACCAATCCCTTGCCAATCCCTGTTCTTCCTGACCATAATATTAATTTGAGACAGAACACTGATCGATCTTATCTATTTAATAATGTTACTGATGGTAGAACAATTAAAGCTCAATCCTTTTTTACATTTAAATACTCTTAATATGTTAAGATTTTTAATATGTATGATAAATTGTAAATAATTATGCATGCACTATTTACTATTTTGGTAAATGCCTAATGATTTTAACTTTTGTAAATAGCCTAGATTCTAAAGCATATTCATGTACTATTTTATAACTTATTTCTATCCATTGTAAAGTACTGGTTGATTCAGTTTTTTTGTAACTGCAAGAGAGTTCTAATAAACTATTATTATTATTATTATACTCTTAGGAGAAGACCTTACTAACGATGTTAAAAATTATTTCTGTGCGGTGCTGTATGTACATTGTACAATATCGTCCCGTCCTATAATTAAATATTCTCAATTTATTCAAATCGTCGTTAACGATTTACAAATGACTTACAAACCTACGCATAGAATTGTGTTTACATACAATGTTTGTGTATATGCTCGTAAATCTCGCTTAAAAGTCACTGTTTTTCATCCTCTGCTACATTTAAAATGCTTGAAACTTAAATTGTATGGTTTAAATCCCTTTAACATTCGCTTGGCAAACATATATTTGTATTTCTCTATAAGACCTTAACTATGCTGATTAAACTTTAAGATCTTCTCGTTTTAAAAGGCTATATTTCTGCTTGTTATTACTTCGCATAAGGTAATAATATTTTACTAGGTTAAGCGTCGCTATATTAGTTGTCTAAGCCGTTTCGTATAAGGTATATTAGATACGAGAATATGTCGAAACGGACTGTGTTTGGAACGCGACGCTTCTTAGCTATTGTGATGGTTGTTTCGCCCAAACAAGCCTTTTGACTTTATCCCTTTTTAACTCTTTCTAAACGGCACCGTCGAATATCAACCGCCAAAGGATGATGATTTTGAGCGCTTGTATCTTTGGCGCCCCTCACCCAAAACGGACGAAAATACCACCAATCGATTCAACAAATCGCTAAACACATTGTTTTACAGATCTCCGTCAGTTTTAACACCTTTGTAATCTGACATTTTTTATATCGTAAATTAATTATATATTCAGTATCTTTGGTCGATTATAACTTCTGTTTTAAAAATCGTGTGATTTTCACTAATACACCGTTTTATAGAGCCTTAAAAACAGTACCTACTGACCAACATTTAAAGAAAAACAATAAAAATTGACAAAGTTACGGCGAAATTTGAAATGTAGCGTGCGGGTCAAACTGGACTTTCAGACAAAAACAACCGGAAAGGCCCAAAGACAAACAAAGACTGTTGCTATGATTTTTTAAGTGGCAGGAATGAATTCCCCAGGGTACAATACCTTATATAAGATATTTTTGTCGGGACTGAAGCGCGTGGGCAAACCATATATAGTCAAACTACGGCAAGCAAATGCGTGCTGGAAAATTCCCGATAAATAAAAAGAAATTCAAAATAAATACTCCACCCTGCTCCACCCTGTTCCACCCTGCTCCACCCTGCTCCACCTTGCTCCACCCTGCTCCATCCTGCTCCACCCTGCTCCACCCTGCTCCACCCTGCTCCACCCTGCTCCACCCTGCTCCACCCTGCTCCACCCTGCTCCACCCTGCTCCACCCTGCTCCACCCTGCTCCACCCTGATCCACCCTGCTCCACCCTGCTCCACCCTGCTCTACCCTGCTCCACCCCACACAAGGGGGTTGATCGGCCTGTATGTTACTACTGCGCTCCGCTCGTGGCTCGGGTACAATAATAAAGTTAAAATAAATGATCGGATAATTACTGCTGTATGTCTTGAGGTAAAGCATTACTCACCCTGCATTAGGATCTACTGCCAAACTTGAAATATTTTCTTCACTGGAGTGGAAACGTCTTTCGATAATGAAACTCATATTACCCACAAAGATCGATTTCGCTCTGTGTGTATACACCCAGAACATACGTCGTCCTATCCAATCAAATGCAAATACTCGAATACCATTTGTGCCATTTTGACCAGTTAATCGAATTGATGAATTTTCAGACCCATCAAAATTCGCTCGATACACTTTCGTCCCACTTTTGAAATACATTTTCTCATCTATAGGATCAATGACTAAGTTTTCGATATTTTGACGTCCATCGATGACATACGTTGAATAATTAGATGTCAAATCAACGACTGCTATTTTTGTTTCGCTGACAGCAAGCAGGTAAGGCTCGGGGAAGGGACCTGTAAAATATATACCTTGTTTAATTTGGGATTGTAGCTCAGCCAGTGTGAAAAGAGGTATCGTGAGGGTATCCTATGCGTAGAATATCATTGGCATAATATATAACATTTGATTATTTATAACGCATTGCTCTAAAACATTTCACCGTTGGTAAAAGCCACTCAAAAATTGTAGTAGCCCGTGCGACATTCTCGGTTTTCATTATATTTATATTTATATGAAATTACACACGAACGTGCATGGACGCATTATTCCTTAATACTAATCATTATTAATACTAATTAAATAATAATTCCTTCTTGGTGATTTGGCGCTCCGCCTTTGGCGCGAAAATGACGATGATCTTTGTAGGATATAATATGTTATATCATTTGGTTGAATAACACATCTTTTCAACTGATTGGGACACCATGCAGTGCCGGGTCGGAAGCAAGTTATTATTGTGGAGGGACTTAAGGGGGGAAATATTTCATTTTCGAAGCCTCTGAAGTACATTTTCCGTGTTTCCTGAGAGGAAGTTTTATCAAAGTTATGAAGTTACACATATAAGAATTAAAGATTTTGTAAGACACATTTTTATCGATTTTTCAATCTTATTCCAAAGTTTCTAAATCTTCGCTCCGTATACAATTACAACCATCAGTGAATTGGTTTTGTTCCTATTGATATTTACAAAATGCCTATGTAACGACATACTATTACAGATGAATGTATTGTGGCAAGTCTATGGTTGGCTCTGCAAGAAATAGATATATTATATGCAATCTTGGATGAGGAAATTGTGCGCTGGAACAATATTTTTGTTGTCCCATCTCGTTTGAGATTCTCATCTCGTTTGAGATTAGATATGTATTTCGAAAATATTTAATATTTACAAGATTTTGAACCTTATTACATCTTCCTAGACAGATAGGGAAAAAACAAAATTTGGACAAAAACTTTAGCAACCATTTTTGATGGGCCGCAAGTAAACCCAGTAAAAATATTTAAATAACTAACTCTCAAATATGAAGTGTGTCGCAAAAAAACGTGAAAATTTTCCAACAGGCTAGTTACAGTAAATTTCGGTCAAATCTCACTCCGCAGAGAAAGTTAAACTTTATAAGAACACGCGCATGTACACAGAATCAGGGATCATATGATCATGCGCTTTTGATCATACACAGTTTGAGCTGCTGAATTTATTGAGAATTCTTACAGAAAACAAATTAGCCTACGTGCGGTTGTTGCACAAAAGGGCAACCAGTTGCACCCGTGCTTCCCCCACACTCTAAAGGCAACGGAGGCCTTCATCCCCGCTGCGTAGTGTTGTTTTCCTCTGAACGTTAACCAAGAACAAACTTAACATCAGAGGGTGGCGAAATAAACTTAAGATCAGGGGGTACGATACGTTAAGGACCAACGTTTTCAATGAAAATTACCTATTTCAGTTTTGTTTGTAAATTATAGATATGAAATACAGCAGCCGGTCAAAAGTATTGGTAGTTTGATACAAAAGACCCGCTGTTGTATTTAATTCGTATAAACGCTACCTATACACTGGCACCACACGTTTGAGAAATTGTAGATATTTATATTGAATATATATATATGAATCATACGAAATAGATGAATGTATGAGTAATTTATTAGTTAATACCATTGCATGGTTCATGCTGAAAGCAACTACTAATCAAGACACATACAGCATGTGCTAAAATTATCTTTTACCTTCATAAAAGCACATCTTTTTGTGGCTTCGTCTCCTCTCTTCAAGATATTCTTTCTCTGATTGACAACATCGTGAATCCATTTCATGATCTCCATCCAAACATCGTTCACGCCAGTCTGCCATATCGTTTCCAAGGTCGTTCCATAGCTTATGACAAAATGGAATATCTTTGTTGCCAACACTGAGACTTGCACCGAAATATAACAAGATCAATAAGGAAAGAAAAAGTTTTGTTCCCAAAAATATGGAACATTTAATTTCGTTGTAGTTGGCTTTTTCAAAGCGACGTGACATCTAAAAACATGCAATATTGTTAAATAATTTAAATATTATAGACAATAGCATGAATTACATATTGTTTCGATATTCCCCGAGTATAAGAAGGCGTGCATAAGTTTCTTCCCTTAGGGACTGAAATATCCGCGGCTGGTAGAATAGTAGGTTAAGGTATATAATAGTATTCTAATGTTAGCATAAAGATTTTACTTTTTACCTCACGATTTAAACACAGACCGTTGCCATAAGCAGAATTTTTGGATGCCTTTATAGAAAAAATATAATTTTCCGCGCATTCTACAATTTTTACAATTTTACATTCTACAATTTTACACGCTTCTCTCGTGTACACCCAACATTTCTCTCGTGCTTTATCACACGAGAAAAAGTATATTTCAAAAAAGTATATTTCAAACTCAGAAACAGCTACGAATCTTTATTTGCTGTTTATGTCCCGTTGTCATTTGTTGGCTGGCTTTTTCCATCTCGTTTAGGTCTACCTTTTCTTGCTTTCTGACAGATCGACTTTGGATTTAAAACTATTATAATTTTGTTCATATTGTATTGACAATCCGAGGAAAATTTAACAAGCGCGGACGAAGGGAGAAAAGTCAAAGCAGTGCCCGTGCATTATTGCGTCATAAAGCACGCGCAAGTAACCAATCAAGTTGCTTGTTAGATACTACTTATAATATAGATTAAAATACACCAGAAAATAGTTTCAACACAAGCCAAATTATTGTGGGAAAACGGGATCGGGGTGAGGTGAATCAACATATAAATATAGTTGGATGCCATTAGGGGATGCCCTTCTAGTCTATATATATAGTCTTAACGAAAAAGTTGATTGCAACTATAAAAATAAACATTGTATAAATATAAACTCTAGCTGGGAAGAATTATGCTAGTCCAAATATGACAAATTATCAAGTTTGATTGTTATACATCAAGTCGTTCGTGTTCTATATCAACTGTAGTGTTTTAACAATCAAGTCGTCCGTGTACCAATTCCTACATCAAATCCAAGGTTTGGATTTGACGGGCACTTGTCAAACAAAAATAAGATATTGGACTTGCTTGATTTGCTCTTTTGACCATCGCGGCAATTACTCTAATTTTTCAAACATTTTCTGACGAGATGACTCTTTGACCCTGCGGGGGTTCTCAGTGATGATTCACCCTGCATCAGTCGCTGGTCACACCCGGCTTCTTGACCAGAGCCCGCTTAGAACACCCCCCTCCCTTTTGCGGGGGAGCAGGGGGATCAAGGGGGGAGTACATCATTAACAATTCAAACATCATTAGCATATGGCACATTAGCATATGGGGAGGACATGAACATTACCATATGAGAGTGTGCAACATCATTAACATAATATAGAGGCGGCGCATGATCATTAGCATACAGGGGGTGCATTATGTAATTAACGTAAACATTCATTAATTATGCAGCTTGGTGCAACTCCATTGACATCTCTCGACACACATTAGTATGACGTCACATATTTTACAAGATTTGCCAACAAACATAAATAAGAATACACAATTAATCTACATACAACACAGGCAGGAACTGACCACAGAGATATCTCCAATAACGGGATCCCCAACAAATATTATAGCAATACAGTTACAATTACATAATTATACACAAAACTAATAATTAGCTAAACTGTCAACAACACGTTCTAACAGATAAATTAGCGAGAGGCCGCGTGGAGTGGTATTTTACGCACACTGACTTAAATGTTCTTGGGTTGTCCGGGTTGTAAATATTATTTAGAAGTTCGAAGTAATAGTTATATAACAAAGATTTAAAGTAAGCTAAAGATCTTGATGTATCACGAATGTTGCTAGGTAGGATGTTCCAAACACTAGGAGCCCTGACATGGAAACTGTTTTGGTAACTAACCGTTCTGAACTTTGGTATTTTTAGTAGAATTCCATTATTTGGATCCACGTTTCTTGTTTTCCGAGTAGAGACTCGTATTGAGACATTAATGTCATTGCTAATGATACTCTTAAAAAGATAGGTGAGGTCTAAATATTCTTGCCAGTAGCAGACCGGAGAACGCCAATAGACTGCAGTCTCTCCTTATATGATATATCAGTTCTATATGGAAGGGAGAGGATAAATTTCGTTGCGCGACGTTGAACTCGCTCAATTGATAAAATGTTAGTTACCGTTTGGGGAGCCCACACTTGACTGACATACCCTAATTTGCTTCGAACCAGGGAAAGGTATAAGATCTTTCGGACGTTAACATTTCGTGTGTCGAAGGTTGTTCGTCGTATGAAGCCTAGCATTGAGTTCGCTTTTGATGTCGTCTCTTCCACCTGCTTGTTCCATTTGAGATCGTTAGTAACAATGATTCCAAGATCTTTTTGAAAACTCAAGACTTTCAAAGGACCACCACAAAGTTGATATTCTCTCTTGATTGATTGTTGATAATTCCATAAACATAGTTTATAATAAAGTCCAATCTATCGAATGCTTATATTACAATATACCTCTTCTACAAAGTTTCAAGCGTTTATTTAGTGAAGTCTACACAAGTTAGATTTACAAGCATAGTTTTCTTTGTCGTTCTGGCGTAAGAGATATAATATTTTGATGTATTTGTTGCTAATTTAGGCTTAACTCATTAAGGGATTAAGTCAAAAGGCTTATTTGGGCGAAACAATCATTAAGCTAGCTAAACCACCACAATAGCTAACGTCCCTATATATTTTGCCAAGCGTTGTGTTCCAAACACAGCGGTCCGTTTCGACAACGAGTAAATATATTCTGGTATCTAATATCACCTTATACGTTTCGTATTAGTTGTCTAAGGCGTTTCGCCTTAGACAACTAATATAGCGACGCTTAAGTCGCTTAACCTAGTAAAATATTATGCCTAATGCGAAGTAATAATAAAGCAGAAAATAGCTTTCTAAAACGAGTTTAATCGTCGTAGCGAAGGTCTTATAGAGAAATACAAATATATGTTTGCCAAGCGAATGTATAAACATAGTTCTTAAAGGCATTTAAACCTTACAAAGTTTCAAGCGTTTTAGATGTAGCAGAGGATGAAAAGCAGTGACTTTTAAGAGATATTTACGAGCATATACAAACATTGTATATGCGTAGGTTTGTAAGTCATTTACAAATCGTTAACGGCGATTTGAATAAATTGAGAATATTTAATTAAGGAGAGGGAAATATTGTACAATGTGCATACAGCGCACACATAATTAATTTTTAAAACACATTTATTTATTAACATTTCTTTTACAGCGTTAGTAAGGTCTGCTCCTCAGAGTATATCGTTTAGGAGTCTTTTATATATTTAAAGAGTTCTCATATTCTTGTCTGTCTTCAGGTGATAATCTTGCAATATCTTCAGCTTTCATAGGAATTTATTATGATCTCTCGTGAAGTAGTCTTTGTTTGTAACCTACTCGTTGCTCTGGCGTCATCATTGCTAAATCTTGAGGTCTCCAATCTGAATAACAACGTAAATAAATTTTGCTCTAGGTCTGCTTCTAAGAGCGTATTATCCTTAAACTCCATCACTCGCTTGGGAGTATATATTGTCCGAGTGAACCTCGTTTAACCCATACCGGCAAGCATATCTCGGATATACTTGTTAACTAACCCAATTTCTATCACCATGACTATCAGCCAAGCTCGAAGATTGAATACTAAGAGTGAATCATTGAATCCTAAGATTGAATCATTGAATCCTAAAAGTGAATCATTGAATCCTAAGATTGAATAAGTGAATATTGAGCGAGCTTAGCTTCATATCGAGCTAGCTTAGCTCCATATCGAGCGAGCCCACTTCCAAATCGGGCGAGCCTACCGCCATATTGAGCGAGCTTAGCTTCGAGCCGAGCTCTAAGATGTAAGGATAGGCCCGAGCCGAGCTCTAAGATGGAAGGATAGGACCGAGCCGAGCTCTAAGATGGAAGTATAGGTCCGAGCCGAGCTTAGTATATATCTCCGAGCGGAGCTTACTATATAACTCCGAGCATAGTATAAGGAAGATAAGCAAGATAAAGATAAGCAAGATAAGGAAGCTAAAGATAAGGAAGATAAGGAAGATAAAGATAAGGAAGATAAGGATAAGGAATATAAGGATAAGGAATATAAAGATAAGGAAGATAAAGATAAGGAAGATAAAGATAAGGAAGATAAGGAAGATAAAGATAAGGAAGATAAAGATAAGCAAGATAAAGATAAGGAAGATAAGGATAAGGAATATAAAGATAAGGAAGAAAAATATAAGAAAGATAAGGATAGGGAAGTTAAGATAAGGAAGGTAAAGATAAGGAAGGTAAAGATAAGGAAGATAAAGATAAGGAAGATAAGGAAGATAAAGATAAGGAAGATAGGGATAAGGAACATAAAGATAAGGAAGATAAAGATAAGGAAGATAAAGATAAGGAAGATAAGGAAGATAAGGAAGATAAAGATAAGGAAGATAAAGATAAGGAAGATACGAAAGATAAAGATAAGGAAGATAAAGATAAGGAAGATAAGGATAATGAATATAAAGATAAGGAAGAAAAAGATAAGAAAGATAAGGATAGGGAAGATAAAGATAAGGAAGATAAAGATAAGTAAGATAAAAAAGCCCATTCATCCCTTTCTCTAACCCTATCCCTCCTTTAGACTATAGTCTATGACTATGACTATAGTCAGTAGAATATAGTCCATGACTATGACGAGGGATAGGGTTAGAGAAAGGGTTAGGGTCAGAGAGATGAATGGGCTCTATCTTTTTTATCTTACTTATCTTTATCTTCCTTATATTTATCTTCCTTATCTTCCTTATTGTTATCTTCATTATCTTTATCTCGCTTATCTTTACCTTCCTTATCTTTCTCTTCCTTATCTTTATCTTCCTTATCTTCCTTATCTTTATCTTCCTTAGATTCCTCATATTCCTAATCTTGATCTTCCTTATCTTCTTTATACTAAGCCCGGAGTTATATAGTAAGCTCCGCTCGGAGATATATACTAAGCTCGGCTCGGACCTAAACTTACATCTTAGAGCTCGGCTCGGGCATATCCTTACATCTTAGAGCTCGGCTCGAAGCTAAGCTTGCTCGATATGGCGGTAGGCTCGCCCGATTTGGAAGTGGGCTCGCTCGATATGGAGCTAAGCTAGCAATGATTCACTTTTAGGATTCAATGATTCAATCTTAGGATTCAATGATTCACTCTTAGGATTCAATCTTCGAGTTTGACTGATAGTCAGTCATAGAAATTGGGTTTGAAGGTGAAAAGGTGAAAAAGGTACGAGGTTGACTCGGACAATATATACTCCCAAGCGAGTGATGGAGTTTAAGAATTGTACGCTCTTAGAAGCAGACCTAGAGCAAAATTTATTTACGTTGTTAAAATTAGATTTAATTGGGTAGACTTTTCAGATTGGAGACCTCAAGATTTAGCAATGATGACGCCAGAGCAACGAGTAGGTTACAAACAAAGACTACTTCGCGAGAGACCAAACTGATATATTCCTATGAAAGCTGAAGATATTGCAAGATTATCACCTGAAGACAGACAAGAACATGAGGACGCTTTAAATATATAAAAGACTCCTAAACGATATGCTCATAGCAGCAGACTTACTAACGCTGTAAAAGAAATGTTAATCAATAAATGTGTTTTAAAAGCGAATTCTGTGTGTGCTGTATGTACATTGTGCAATATTTCCCTCTCCTATAATTAAATATTCTCAATTTATTCAAATCACCGTTAACGATTTACAAATGACTTACAAACCTATGCATAGAATTGTGATTACATGCAATGTTTGTATATGGTCGTAAATCTCGCTTAAAAATCACTGCTTTTCATCCTCTTCTACATCTAAAACGCTTGAAACTTTGTAAGGTTTAAATACCTTTAAGAACTATGTTTATACATTCGCTTGGCAAACATATATTTTGTATTTCTCTATAAGACCTTAGCTATGCCGATTAAACCTTAAGATCTTCTCGTTTTAGAAAGCATACAGAAATTTGGAATATCTTTTGAGATAAAATAAATGTTCACGAAAAATGCCAGGTTTGTAAATAGAATAACATATTAATTGTTGCAGGTTTTACTGCTCCTGATATTCTTGATATTTTGACAAGACCCATATTTTTATATCCTCATTTTCAGAAATATTTATCACTTTAATAGTAAGACATTCCAAGTTAAGCTATTTATGTGATAAATAACTTGCCTTAAATATATAACTATTAAAAATAGGATTTCAAAATTTACCTTTCACGACGTTTTAGTTTCTTTTCTTTGGTTCGATCGGTTTGTGCGATGAATCCTTGTTAAACACCGGCTTGTTAAACGTTCAGCTTACATTTGCTATACTAGAAATACATGCATGCAGAACCCCCTCGCCAGATCTCCAAATATAAAACGCCCCACACCTTGCTCTTCCAGAAACCTTGTAGATATATTTACAATTCAACATGTACGTAGATGCCCTTTTATCAGTTTAGATTACCATTGATAAGAGAAGATTTTTCCATCTGAAAGGATTGCCATAAACTTTTAGATATATTTAGGAAAATGGATTTGGTAAAAAAACTATATAGTCTTAATGAAAAAGTTGATTGCAACTAAATATTCAACTGATATTCTGATTAACAACTGATATTCTTGATATTTCGACGAAACACAAATTTTTATATCCTCATTTTCAGAAAATATTTATCACTTTAATAGTAGAACATTCCAAGTTAAGCTATTTATGTGATGAGCTTAAACCTTAAATATATAACTATTAAAAATAGGATTTCAAAATTTACCTTTCGATCGGTTTTTGCGATGAATCCTTGTTAAACGTAACACTGGCAATGAATTTAAGGAGGCTCCCTACAGTTTTAATTCTGTAGCACGCAAATGTGCTCTAAGGTCCATTATTTGCTCATTTTGCAAGGTATGGTCACGAGACTTGGCCATCAGATTGCCACAATATGGCGGATTACGAAGAACAAAAAATGTTTTTAAATATTTACGTTGCCATGGTAACAACGCGATATAGATATTGTCGTATTTTTATCTTCTTTCTTAATTTTTTGGATTTTCCTTTGGTAAAACTTTTTTATTTTTTGAACACGAGCACCTAAAGTACAAAGTATTGAAATATGCGATTTTAAAAAAATTCCTCGGAGCCGAATTGTTTTAAATCTCAAAAGAAAGTTTTTCTGCAATAAAAAAAAATTGGCTCCCAGGAATTTTTTTAAAATCGCGTATTTCAATACTTTGTACTTTAGGTGCTCGTGTTCAAAAAATAAAAAAGTTTTACCGAAGGAAAATCCAAAAAATTAAGAAAGAAGATAAAAATACGACAATCTCTAAATCGCGTTGTTACCATGGCAACGTAAATATTTAAAAACATTTTTTGTTCTTCGTAATCCGCAATATTGTGGCAATCTGATGGCCAAGTCTCGTGACCATACCTTGTAAAATGAGCAAATAATGGACCTTAGAGCACATTTGCGTGCTACAGAATTAAAACTGTAGGGAGCCTCCTTAAAGAAGATGTGACTAGAAGCAAGCATATTGTGTCAAACATGTCATTACCATGAAATAACTCAAATGTCGTCGGCAAACTGCACATATATCATGAGATGAACTGTGCGTAAAATCTATCCGGCTATAATCTTAAAACAATAGAAGCAAACAAAGTAAAATGCAAAACAGCTTGACAGCAGCTTACACCTGCTATACAACAAGGAGGAATTTCGTTCTCGACCAATCAGCGCATTTGTTTACGTTTTTGCTCTAAGCCAATCAGAATGCGTAAAACGCCTTCATCACGTGAAAATTATAAACAAAGATATGGAGTTACTCTAAAGGCTTTCTACAAGCGGCCTTTTTATATTTTTGCGAGAAATTAAAATATGTTGTTTGGAAAGGATTTAGCCTGAGATTCGTTGTGGGGATTTTTTATTTATTGCGTTTTTGCGGAGATATTGGTCTTCAAACTTTGCTTTACGTAAGCGTAAATAATACCGTTCGAATTGACAGACCTCGAGCGGATTAGTGCACTGAAAATCGAATTTTAGTTCATTAGGCATTAATTATTAAGTCTCCTGTTCAAAAGTAAACATGACGCTACCGGGGGGGGGACGAATCACTCGATATATTTGACCTGTCAATTTCTTGTCGAACAGCGTGGCAAACATGGTGGAAAACACAGGAGTTCCTGCTAAATAAAGGAATTGGACATTTGTCTGCATAGCCTGACTTTAGCCCTTACCTCAAACCTAACCCCAAACCTAACACCAAACGTAACTCTAATCCTAACCCCAAAAACTAACCCTAACAAACCTAATAGATGTTTACAAATTACAAATAGAAAAAATTGTGAAAAAGAATCGTGAATGAAAAGAAAAGAGCGAGGAATCGAACCCAAGAGCACGTGCGTACTGGCCAGAGAGCGTACCGCTAGACCATTGATTTCGCTTCTATAAGGTGGAATTACTTATATAGTGTAAATGTGCAATTCCTTTATTTAGTCGCAAGTAATACAGGGGTAATTTTGTTGGAGTTTTTTCAAAAGGAGGCCAAAAAATCACCAAAAATTACGATTGTGGACCATCAAACCTACGCCAAGCATTCACTTTGGTAATTTGGTCAAGAACTGTTTGTGTATTCGTCGTGTTGTCCAGCAGTTCGTGTTCAGATTCTTGTGTTGAATCGTCATCGCTGTCGTCGTTGCTCAATTGATCTTCGGACTCTGGAACAGAAGTGGTATCAAAAAACAGGTACGTAGGTGTCCCCTTGAAAAACAGGTACGTAGCTGTTCTGAACGGCTACCGTTGTAAATTATTTTTCAATAAATAAATAAAATAAATATGACTGACTGATATGATTGTTATAAACAATGTTGAACTTTATCCTGTCTGGTACTCAAACTACAAACCAAATGGATTTATTTAATGCTGACATATGGAATTGCTATAAAATATGGAGATCCTTTGACTTCGTTTTCCGAAATTATATCGCCTAGTCGCCTACTGCATGTGTGTAAACAATGCTATCCCGATGGTCAAAGCTCGTTCAAGACTGTAAAATATCCCGCCTTGGCATCGCTAAAACTCTACGATCAAGAAGTATGTCGAAGTATAAAATTATCCGATAAAGGCAACGTACGGTAAAATTATCCGATAAAGGCAAAGTCAACGACTCTTCCAGTTTTTCTGAATTATGTATCCGTCATAAAATGTGCAGACATGCTATCATTCTTTTGCATATAGGCTATATAGAAAATACTATACTATATATATCGTAATTTGTATTTTCCCCCAGCTGCGGAGGAAGCTATAAAATGTTGCCTTCATTCAGGCTTCAGACTTGTATATGTTTATAGAATCGGCCACAAAAAGGAAGTTCTCAACATATAGGCGTACGGGCCGTGGGGTCAGGGGGCACCTGCTCCTCCCAAAATTGTTTTTGGAGATTCAAGTCATTCGGGCAAAATAGAATTATGTAGTCTGAACTTACACAGAAACAGAATTATATAAATTAAAGGACTGTATATTTATCTGGTTTGCGTGTTGTTGGAAAACAACATACTGTAACACATACTGTAAATCCGGTTATAATAAATTGTACAATATTTCCTTCAACCGCCATAGCTCTATACAAGGTTGCGTTTAGGTCACTGCCTACAGCTCAATTTCTATTTATATATGTCCCTAGTCATGCATTGTTTTTGAAGCGGGCAAATGGTGTTTTCTCTACAACTGCAATTGGTAGTGTCCCTATCCTGTGGCTTGTTATTCCTAGATATGCGTGCATTGTGTTTAGTGATTACTGACTTGACATTGTTCATGCAGCTGTAACTTACTTTAACTGTATCTCTGTTAAAAAATTTATGGAGCTTGTGGTGCGGTGGAAAATGTTTGTCAATTAGACCAAGGAAATTACGTCCTATGTTTGTGCTAACACTCTTGCTAAATGGTGGGTTGAACCGAATGATATTGCGTTGCCTATTCCTGCGTTGTTGTTGCGGTGTGTGCTGAGTGTAGCTAAGTTCATGATTAAAGCTGCTATGCCTAAGTGCGTTCTGATATATGGGTGCAGATTCCTGAAAAGTTTGCTCATCTGATGAAAGAAGTGCGATGCCCTTGTTAATTGATGCAGGTAGTTGCCTTGTGATGCTCGGTGGGTGATTAGAGTGCATATTTATGTATAGTGGATCGTCATTGGGCTTCCTATAGGGCCTATGTTTTCCATTGTTAAGGTCGAAAGTTACATCTAAAAAGTTTACTATGCGTAAATTTGATTCGGCGGTAATTTTTAGGCCAACTGCTCGAATATTTTGTGGAGATCTTTTCTTGTTTTGTCTGCTAAACGTGCTGATTTATTTTTTATAATAGCCAATCCGTCATCTCTATATAGGCCGATGCTTTCTTTGCCAAATTTCTTACTCATGCAGGTGGTTTAAAATGAAAAGGCCTACTAACTCACAAATTTCCGCGCCGTCGAAACTGCCCATGGTAACGTCAAACAAACTCTTGCTATCTTTATTTTATCCTGAAACTCCGTTTTATTTCGTTTGACATTATATTGTCGCGCTAATACCAAAAACGGCGACACTATGTATGAGATCTGAAATTGTTCGCAAAAGCACCTTTGAAAATGCTGCCAGAAATTCTATGTTTATACTATTCTTGTTTGTTAAAGCGATTCGGTTGAGAGATTAAAGCCCATTGATTCCAAAAAAATGGGCAGTTTTGAATTCATATGAATATTTTGCCCTTTTTCTCTGATATAGTAAATAGTAATTCAAGGTGTGAAAATCAGCACAGTAAAATGATAAAGAAATAAAATATTTCAAAATTTTGTCCAGAGCCTCAAAACCAAATACGGTTTAAAATACCCCTAATAGCATATATACATTATATTGGGGAAGAATTTGTTTACATCAAAATTCGCGCTAGTACGAATTTTGGTGATTTTCTGGGATTTTCCGTCGAATTCCGAGAGTCTCCGATCTTTTCCGATACGTATAAAGATGTTTCTTTATGCAATTTTTAAATTTTTAAAAGTTATTATTCATTTGCTTACACTCTCAGTCAATCAATCAATTAAATAATTTCGGTTGATAGAAAAAACTAGGTCAAAATTTGTAAGAATCGCCCGGAAATTCATTAGCCGAGTTTACTCGCCCCAGGTCTCATTTCTAACAACCGCGCGAAATCCAACGCATGCTCAAACGAAATTCCCACCTGTTTCTATGTGTAGCAGCTGAACAGGTGGGAATTTTGCCAGCACTGGTCAACAAATTGCGGGCGCACGGATACATTCTTTCAAAATTTGTTAAAATGAGCAAAAACAAGTTTTCGAGTGTCTTTGTTGGCCAGAAAACACTGGATTTATCAGTATTAAAATACTTTTCTGCAAAGTTTATGACAAAATAAACAGGACGAAAGAAATTGGACTGAAATCAGAGAAATATAAAGGATATTTTTCTACGACGGAACATGAGCGAAATTTTACTTTGTTCGAAGATGCAGTTGTTTTGGCTCCGTGAACAGATAAAATTAAAAAGTTAAACTTACGGTGGGTTTGAATTTAATTTTTTACACATTTTTCTATACAACGAACTCGCATCGGCTTCACAAATCCTTCTCGCGTCGCATAATAATGCATCGAATCGCTAAAAAAAACAACAGATCCATAAAGCCCATTACATTTCCCACCACATTCATCGTCTTCAGCAAACACAAGAGATTTTTTGTCGGTGAAAATCCATAATTTGTTCGATTTTCTGACAGGCAAGCGTGATCTCAGGCAAGCGTGGCTGTCGATACCCGGGGATATTCAGTTGAGAGCTCGGGAGTTCGAATTACACTCTCTATTGTTATTGGTTGATTACATTGTTGCCGTGTAAACGCGTTCGAACCAACCAATAACAATAGAGAGTGCAATTCGAACGCGCGAGCTCTCAACTGAATATCCCCGGGTATCGCCGACAGCCACGCTGCCTGAGATTGTCAGAAAATCGAACAAATTATGGATTTTCACCGACAAAAAATCTCTTGTGTTTGCTGAAGACGATGAATGTGATGGGAAATGTAATGGACTTTATGGATCTGTTGTTTCGATTCGATGCATTATTATGCGACAGAAATTTGTGAAGCATGCGAGTTCGTTGGAGCTGTATTGACCTGCCTTCCACTTATACTTACTATATACTTGGTGACTTTCCCTCAAAGTGGATTTAAAATCACACCAAGTCAACACCGAAAAGTCGATTGCAACTTGTAGTAGAAGTAAGTAACTTTATTTCTTCATTTGACATAATATTTTAGCAATTTTTTGACAATATATATTCGACTATTAAGTCTACTATAATTTGCTAATATGAAGTACCCTAACCATCAATAATAAATATATATTTAATTCCATCATACCATTTCTGGCAAATAGCATAACAGACATAACACATACACATAATATACCATAACATACAAACAGCAATAATAAAAAATTATTAATAAAAAAAATATTAATATAGCAACAATGTGAGCTTGGGCTGCTGTGCTTGTACCAAATCTCAGTTAACAAAAATTCTGCCTTTTCCAACACCTTCTTTCCAGCTTGTTTCAAAGGCTAAATGACATATTTTTTTATGCAACTAGTTTTCGTGGAGTGGAAAACTGTCCAAGTGCATGTTAAAGAAAGGTGAATTTACATGTTATTTTTCTCTTACGACGAGCGTTCGAAAACGCATACATAAACAAGTATTTGTCGCACGAAATTATACGTTTGTAGTAACGTTTTTATTTCTATTTCAACGTTCCTATTATTACAAACCAAACATTTCTCACGGCCAAATTTGCTAATCACATTGTTTATTTATAAAATTCAGTCACGCGACAATCCCGCACTGCATGTGCTTCACGCAGTCACGCTTGCCTCTCCAAACGCATGCGCAGACAAAATTTCCCTCTGTAAGTTAATAACCATGGAGGCATTGATACCAACGAAGCCATACATAGGACGCTTCTAGGACGCTGTAATCTTGATATTTTCGTCGGTTTCTGGACGCTGAGAAGGGTAAAAGACTACAAGGGTAAGTTCCAACATATTAATGATTTTACAAGTAACTCTACAAACCTTTTGTGAAGTTATTTGCATTGAAACATCGCTGACCCATGTCTTGTCAAAGTGTGTGTATCAGTGTGTGTCGATCGCTTTTAAAAGTTTGTTTTTTTTCATTTTGATAATGTTTCATCGACTATTTTGTTAATAATTCGCCCATTTATATTATTTGTGACAAATTCTTTTGTATTGTTTATATTTTGACTTGCATTTAATAAATTTGTTTTATGCAAAACATCTGCAGTGTGCAGTCAATGTTTTGAAACTATAAAGCAATATCGAAACCCACGGTGATCGGCATGCACTAAAACCCGAAACGTCGAAACGAAACCACCGAAACGAAACGACAGAAACGAATCGACAAAATCTAATGAAAACAGTTATAGAAAAAATGGCGAATAATAACATAAATCTACAAGTAATCGGATCAGTTTTACACAAAGGTTTTTGTTATTTAACACAAATAAATAGGCATATTCTTGTTAGCAGCCACTACCAAGGGAATTGGTCAGCACCAAACAAATTGGTGGTGGTTTTGGTCGTTTTGTTTTGGCTTTTTTGGTCGTTTCGTTTTGGTTGTTTGTTTTGGTCGATTCACTCGTTTCGGTGGGTTCGTTTTGACTTTCAGGGTTTTAAAACATGCCATGGTGATCAAGTTTAATTTGCCAGGAAATTGCGGAAATATTTCCCACATTGATCTGAGACACCAACGACTCACAAGAGTTTTTAACTCTCTGATATTTAAGTAAACCACGTTTTTTTTATACTTTACACTGACAGTCACGCAGGGGCGTGTCATTTTGTCCGACGAAAGCGTGTGGTCAAAACATAATGTAAAGTGGCCGGCAAAAGCCAAAAAGGTTTATGGAGGCCCTCGTGCCGCTTGCAGGGATGCACAGGTATCGAGTGCTGAAGGCACTAGGCCACTAGGGGGGCATGCTCCCCCAGAAAATTTTGAGATGTGGAGTCTCTGAAATGACATTTTGTGCACTTTGGGGGAAGATTTTATAGAATTCTGATGGTCAGAAAATGTTGTATATTAGATGCCTTGAATCTATTTTTGCCCAACCAACATGGCAAAATTTGCTCTACGAAGTTGCAATTGTTAAACATTGGGGGGTAACTCATTCCCCAACCCCCCCCCACTAGTTACGCCCCTGCAGTCATGTGACTAACTTAATAAAAAAAGGATTGTTCAAAAGTCGATTATGAAAAACATTCGTACACCCTCCACCTATTTTAGTGTCTGAACAGCTAAAATATCAATTCAGTTACAGTTAACTCAAAGTTCATCTTCGTCGCACACTTTGGAAAAGTCTCTTGCCATGTCCTTAGACTTCCTACCAGGTCTAGGTTCAGGTATAAATGGCTTTGCCTTGGGATTCAGCTCCTAGCTCTAAATCGCATACAAGTTGTAACGGTCACTGTACAACGTAGTCATTACAGAGTTTCAACTACTCCATTGTTGCCTGTAACTCTGCGAACTACTCTATCCAACTTCCACTTGGCTTTATCCTTTGTATCACCCTTCAATAGAACGACTCCCCCAATCTTTGGTAGTGATTTCTTCTCCTATCGCTTCCAGATCTTCTTCCGAGACTGGCAAATTTTTTCCTCAACAAAATATTCGGTGTTAAAACAGCCTCTTCAAACTCCTCTCCTTGATAAGATAATGGTCTATTGTTCATGGTTTGTTCAACATCAAGTAGTACTTTGAGCTCACTGAAAGACAACAACTTCCTACCAATAACCTTCGACATGCAAACATCTCTTCATAATTCTGATCAAGCACTCGAAGAAACCACCCCTGCATCAGGGGTCCTGAAAGACCTGAATAAATTAAACATCCACACAATGCGATTCTGTCCCATAAAACTAGATAAGTCTTTATCTCTCTTTTCAGCGTAGACAGCCACTTACTTGTTGCAACAATTCAACAAACGTCTTCCCCTTATTACTACTAACTATTACTATTACTACAAATCCGGACAAATCTTTAGGTGCACAGCCTAAGAGTACCAAAAGGCAATAAGGCAATTCAAGGTACCCTAAAGTTCCCTAAGAGAGACCTATGTACTCTAAGGTTCAAGGCACCTTAAGTATCCCTAATGTGCTAATCTAAGATACCTAAGGTCTAAGATACACTAAAGATTGTGTGTACTAAAGTGTATACTCGCACAAATGAACAAGGCTATGTAGGCTTTGCCAATTGCGTTCAAATGTTTGTATAGAATAGGTCCCACAAAGTCTACTCCAATAACTGCAAAGGGATCAGTTAACTCAGCTCTAAAGAAAGGTAGAGTGGACTTAGTTGTAGCTTGGACTGGCGTCACATGATATATTTTACAGGTGAACCACGCTTTTCACCATCGACCATAATTTCGGTATCCAATATTTCTCTCTCTGGCTAGCCAGAGTTGAGGACACTGCCCACCTTTGTCTGTGGTGATGCAAAATCAGTAACCGGACAAACTGGTGGAAGGTAGATTGGCATGTATCCTTGAACTCTCCCGACATATCTCAACACCCCGTCATCATCCTTCTCCACATTAACTGCTGATTTTACTTCTTCACACTGTTGAACCTGGATGATTAATGCTTGCTCAGCTGCTTTCATTTCCTCAGTTGTCAGCGGTCCGGTCAGCCGTTTTCCATGACAGGTATGATAAAAGCGTTTTATGTAGGCGGTTACTCCCAAGAGCTTCCAATATGACGAATACTTCTCTAGCATGGAGGAAATCATGTCAGATGCAGGTTTATCTGCCTCGGTTGCCAGAAGCGTATCCTTTTTAGGTGTAATCCTCTCTTGATTCGTTTCTGTGGACTCCTTTACCTTCGGTTGATTTGGCCAACAATCCGAATCTTTCAGCCACTTAGAACCTTTTAACCACAATGATCCAAGGTTACCGGGCATTGTTCCTCTACTGCAGATGTTGCTTGGATTCTCCTTTGTTGGAACATAGTGCCAAGTAACGAAGTTGTTCTCCCTAATGGCTTTCGTGCGGTTACATGCAAATTGTGAGGTTCCTAGCTTGACCTTCAATCCAGAACAATACAGTAGTACTATCTGTCCGACAGTGGAATTTTTGGATGAAACCTTCTCACAAGGTTTCTTTCACATGTTTCATTAACTTGCTAAGCATATGGGCTGGTACTAGCTCTAAACGAGGATGGTTAGTTGTTTCGGGGTGACTCGAGCTTTAGATACCAATTTTGACGACTGCTTTTGTTGCTGTAGAAGGAAAGCGCATAGATGGCAGCACATACGGCTTGTTTGCTTGCATCAGAAAATCCATGCACAGCAACTGTTGTTCCGCAGCCAATGACGCTCCTCGGAATGGTCAATTACGCTCCTCGGAATGGTCAGTGATGCTCCTCGGAATGGTCAATGATGCTCCTCGGAATGGTCAGTGATGCTCCTCGGAATGGTGAATGACGGTTGTTCCTTTATTGATCGTAGCCATTTCTCCCACAGAACGACAATCTCATTTGGTAGCTGCTCATCCCACTTCAGATTTTGGAGACATACTTCACTGTATATTAGCTTCCCAACAATTGTAACAGGTCCAGCATACCCAGTCAATCAAATATTCCGTTTACCACTGCAACATCTTTCGTTTAGCTCATCAAGCTGCATTGCGGCCTCATGCGCCCTGGAATTGGCAACGGAGTAAGTCGCATTGCGCCTTCATGCGCCTTGGGTTGACACATCAACTTCCGGGCAGGATTGCCAAGCACGTGTTTATCAAGCGTAGCAACGGTCACGAATATAAATTGCAAAATTCGGGCTTTCAAACGATATATCATGCGAGGGAATTGATCAAAAGTTTGCGAAGATTTTCAAGTTTAACATTTTATTTTTTGTGACAATGGCGATGTGTCACAAGAAGGGAAATTGCAGCAAGTTTTAAGGGCGAAAACGAAGAGGTTTTCAAAGCGTTTTACTTAAAAAATGTGGTGTAAACGAAAGGCAGTGTATACACCTTTTAAGTCAAGTTCTTGTCCGAATCAATGCGCGCAATTTTCAGCCAGAAAAATGGCGATTTCTTCAAATCTAACGGAAAATAGAAGTAGGAAATCACAAGAACATGGACACTAAACCTGATGTTTTTGAGCGTGTTTTTGAATGAAGTACTTGGCATGCTGTCACGAAATTAGATGCCATTAAAGCAAGTTCAATCTAGTTTAAAACTAAGTTTTCGTGCATATTTATGGCATGATGTCGACAGACTGTTTTCGTGACCCTACTGTTGGTCTTCTTGTTCAAGTTGTTATTTTAGCAAAAGTACTTTCAAAATGTCGAGTAAAATCACATTAAAACTACAGCAAGTGGAATTTTCTACAATAACTGCTATGTATATCTGTTTTTATAAACTTTGTCTTAAAACGAGCTCTCATTTCAGAGATAATGTAGTTTAAAATCAGTGTATTGAATAATGCGGTTACTTGGCGCGTGCCGTTTGTGCGAATTCTGAAACTACATGACAGGGATTTGAAAATCTTCCAAAATGCTCTTTATTGCTTTATATATCCCCATAGAACTTAAAATCAATAAAGGTAATGCAAACTCATTTTCTAAGAACTACTTATCGATTATCTGAAGGGAAAGTTATCAAATAGGTCAGGACAGTGGGTTACAAAATACCGTTCTCCTCTGAAATGGCTTCTTTTGCGGAAGCCATGAAATTGATGTACCTTCAAAAATTGTTATTTTATCAGCAGTTATTTTGGACCTACTGTTCACTTATTTATCATGAAATTACTTTACTGGAGCTCTTTTAATAACATCTGTGGGATACTTTGTCATTTTGTGAAATAAAACCTGTATTTTTAGGTTTTAATCTTTTGACAACTGCATGCGCAACAAGATGTCACCAATGTGTTTATTCTCGTCTGACAAACAACCAAAGATGAAAGACCTTATTTCACCCTTTTATAGCAATATAAAATACCTAAACATTAGGTTATTCGTTTTATACAGATTATATTTTTATACAATTAGTCATTGGGAAGGACTTATTTCAAACACAAAAAAGAGTCAGATTTCAAAAGAAACCGCCTGTCTGACATTTTACAGCAACCTACATTGGCACACACAAGATTTCGGCCACAAAAGCGTTGTTTTCTTAACAGAAAGAAAAGGAAATTGAGTTAAAATTCTTACCTGGTGTATATCCCTTTGTGATGACTTTCAATGCTCCGATTAGCAAAATAAAGAGCTTTCGTTTTGTCACCGCACTTTGCGTTTGAAAATGTCGTCTGTCAAAGTCTGAATTAAAACACCTCAGAAAATTCCAAAATTAGTAATTTTTGTACCTTATGTTTTTTCAAATATAATTGAGGTATTTGAAAACTTCAAAGAGGTAACCCAAAACACAAGCACTGTGTTTTGGGTTAGAGAGTTTTTGGACTTGAACAACAGGCTCAAGTTCTCCATTTCATGTTGTAAACTATAGATGTCCTGAGCTATGCCCAAGAGATTTTTCATAACGTTTGATTATTTTGTAATTTATATCCTACAAGATGAAAACTAATTTGAATATAAGTGTTTACCAATCCAGGATTCAAAAAATATTTGGCCATTTATTTAGGGTTATGGAATTATTGCCCTTCAGATATTGGGTGTCGTGAAGAAACAAAATGTCAGGGCCTTAAATTCACGCAAACCAAGATTTCTCGCACAAAAAGCTAATGATATATTTAGGCATAGGAGCTCATTTAAACTAAAATTGATCATGCCATTTCAGTGATTGCCATTGAATTTAATGAAGAATTCGCCATATTGTTTGCGACTTCAGGAGTGGAAACTTTGTACAGCCTGCGACTTAATGAGTTAGTCATGCGGCCACTTTCTTGTTTCTCCATGCATTCTCCAATTTTGATAGTGAAGGAATCATCCTTTTCGTTCCATGGAGTTCTTAAGATCTTTGCATCGTTCATTTCACTTCCAACCACCTGATCTGCATAAGTACATTGCATGTCTCCCACATTGTCGCTGTCCGCTGTTTCGATAAGTTCTGGGATGTTACTATGCCATTCGTGCAACTTAAATTCTCCTTCAGCCCTAAGCTCTTCAGCATTTTCTCCACCTGATTGAACATCATCAACACAAATCTTGCTTAGTAAGTCCTCGACTGTTTGAGGAAACATTTCAGCATACTGAATGATATGATTCTGGATTGCCGCACCAAGGATGTATGGACTTGCACCTGAACCGAATACAACTCTTGTAAATCTTTATGCAACAATTCGTCGGCCCTCCAAATTGTTTTACCAAAATAATATGAGGGCATCTTGACTTTATTATTATTGACTTTATTAAAAACGGTACTATTTCATTTGATTAATTATTTACAATAGTATTGAAAAAAAAAGAAGAAAAAGGTGATCTTCCAATAGGCCGTGTGCATGCACTCCAAATATATTATATAAATTATCAATGGTCTACAAATATTTAGATGGCTGGAAATGAATTTCCAGTATTAGTATATTCGCTGTATTTTGGTTTTAAAGCTAGAGATGCTTTTCGATGATTTTATTGCAGTGGAAAGGTTATTCCAAGCCTCAGCCCCCCTTTAGGCAAAAGCCTTTTTCATATTTGTTTTTGGCTTAGGTCATGCGAAATTAAATTCGCTATTTCTCGTATTATGATCATGTATTGAATTCGTGTTGGTGAAAATTTCTGTTAAATCATTTGGTAGCATTTTGTTTTTGACTTTGTACATTAGAATCGCTAATTGATGCTCTCCTCTGGCTTGTAAGTTAGAAACTCTTACGTTTTTTAAAATGTCAACAGATCGAATCTCATAGTTTTCAGGTGTTATTATTCGAAATGCTCGGTTTTGGAGCTTCTGTAATTTGTCTGATAAACCTTTTCCTGGACAACCCCATACTTGCGAGCAGTAATCAAATGAGGTTGAATAATTGATTGATATATTGTAATTAGTGTTCTATAATCCACTATTTCTCGAACCCGTCTTAGGATGCTGAGGCCTGCATTGACCTTTTTAGTAACTTGGTTCACTTGGGCATTCCATGACAAAGTTTCGTCCATCTTTACGCCAAGTGATTTGGTTACTTTAACTCGGTCTATTTTCCTAGCTCCAATAGGTATGTGAGGTTGTATGTCTATTTGGCTGATTCTTCTATTACTACCTACTATCATATATTCCGTTTTAGAATGGTTTAGATCTCTGTCTACCGGATCAATCTTGATTTGTAAAAAATGCTTTCTCTATATCGCCCGTTACACAGTTTGGTTTCGTTCGATTCCTCAGTAAAATGCCAAATAGTTTTGGTTGTAACGAAGGCCCAGTTTCAAAGCAATCATTCAACGAGGGTTGCTGAGCCTCTTTGGCTGAACAGTTATATACTATTCGCAACTTGGTTGATTCAGCACTGTCTTTGATAACTGGCTGGTGGGGTACATGTACATAATGAATGTTATCCCCACTTGGCGTTACTGGTACAAGCTCCAGGATACCATCCTCCAGTTTCTGCCGCATTATCTCGTGATATTCTTAATCATATTAATGATTTGCCAGCTAGAATATTTACACAATACAGCTCCATGTTTGTTCCCTGATAATACTCAAAAACAGTATATGCATCGTCATTGAATTTTAATGACCTGGTGGCAAAACTTAATACAGATTTAGAAAATATAGTCAAATGGCTCTCTCAAAATAATTTACAACATAATACCGAAAAAAACCAACAAAATGTATGTTCATAGGTTCACCCTATAACCTCAAAATCAGAATTGGCAATGACCAGGTAATAATAAATGAAAATCCTGTTACTCAATGTATCTCTTTTCGATGTGTAAGAGTAGAACTTGAAATTAAGTTGCGATGGGACACTGGCATGTGAAACCTTAAAAAATCTTTATAATTTTCTCGCGCTCCCATACTTTGATTATTGCTCACCGTTATGGGACAGCTGTGGAAGCTTGCTGAAAGAGAAGCTACAAAAACTACAAAATAGGACAGCAAGAGGGATGGCAGGAGTCAATTATGATGTTAGGTCGTCAGATTTACTCCATGCCTTGTCATGCAGAAATCTGAACAATGGGTATAAATTCAATAAATCAGTTTTGGTTTATAAAATATTGAACAATCATTCTTCCCCAAACCTAAAAGATAAATTTATTAAAAGAGAGGAAAAGCTAAATAACTACAATCTTAGAAATGCCATACCAATATCACAGATCCTAAACCTAACACTGAATATCTGAAAAAAAGCTTTAAGTATAGTGTGGCTATGCTATGACATGGTTTACCAATGGAGGCGAAGCTGCCGGAGTCAATAAACAGCTTCAAAAATTTGATTTGCTTAGAGGTACAAGTCGTCCAAAGGGATGCTGCCGCGCGCTGATTGGCCGAGCCTAACGATATTGACTCACGGTGTAACTCACGCATGACTCACGCATCACTGTATCAAAGGGGATGCCGCCTCGCGCTGATGGCCGAGTCTAACAAACGTGACTCACGCATAATTCGCGCATTGTAAACGGAGTGAAATATGATAATATGGGCAAATTAGATGTTGCTATATAGCGAAACCGCGTCGAATTAAATAAACACAGATATCTATTATTTCGAGTTTTTTATTTCGTTTTGTTTACACAAATTTAGTAAGTTTATTTCGAACATTTCTAAGGTAATATCTTGACAATAATCTTAATCTTTTCTTGGGCTCGTCTGCATGTGGGATTTCTCTCTCCCCTAGATTGCCCTCTTCATGACTATAACTATGACTACATGCGTAACTATAACTACATGACTATTATGACTACATGACTATATGACTGCATGACTATTATGACTATATGACCATATGACTATATGACTGTGACTACACGACTATTATGACTATATGACTATGACTATATGACTACTTGACTATATGACTACATGACTACATGACTACATGACTACATGACTATGACTATGACTTTATGACTACTTGACTACATGACTATGACTATATGACTACTCTTCTCCTCCTCCTCTCCTCCTCTTCTCCTCCTCTCCTCCTCCTCTTCTCCTCCTCTTCTCCTCCTCCTCTCCTCCTCTTCTCCTCCTCTCCTCTCCTCCTCTTCTCCTCCTCCTCCTCCTCCTCTTCTCCTCCTCTTCTCCTCCTCTTCTCCTCCTCCTCTCCTCCTCTTCTCCTCCTCCTCCTCCTCTTCTCCTCCTCTCCTCCTCCTCCTCCTCCTCTTCTCCTCCTCTTCTCCTCCTCTTCTCCTCCTCTTCTCCTCCTCTTCTCCTCCTCTTCTCCTCCTCTTCTCCTCTTCTCCTCTTCTCCTCTTCTCCTCCTCTTCTCCTCCTCTTCTCTTCTCCTCTTCTCCTCCTTTCTCCTCCTCTTCTCCTCCTCTCTCCTCCTCTTCTCCTCCTCTTCTCCTCCTCTTCTCCTCCTCCTCTCCTCCTCTCCTCCCTCCTCTCCTCCTCTCTCTCCTCCCTCTTCTCCTCCTCCTCTCCTCCTCTTCTCCCTCCTCTCCTCTCCTCTCCTCTCTCCTCCTCCTCCTCCTCCTCCTCTCTCTCCTCCTCTCTCCTCCTCTCTCTCTCTCCTCCTCTCCTCCTCCTCTCTCTCCTCCTCCTCTCCTCCTCTTCTCCTCCTCTCCTCCTCTCCTCCTCTCCTCCTCTCCTCCTCTCCTCTTCTCCTCCTCTCCTCTCCTCCTCTTTCTCCTCCTCCTCTTTCTCCTCCTCTTCTCCTCCTCTTCTCCTCCTCTTCTCCTCCTCTTCTCCTCCTCTTCTCCTCCTCTTCTCCTCCTCTTCTCCTCCTCTTCTCCTCCTCTTCTCCTCCTCTTCTCCTCCTCTTCTCCTCCTCTTCTCCTCCTCTTCTCCTCCTCTTCTCCTCCTCTTCTCCTCCTCTTCTCCTCCTCTTCTCCTCCTCTTCTCCTCCTCTTTCTCCTCCTCTTCTCTTCTCCTCTTCTCTTCTCCTCTTCTCCTCCTCTTCTCTTCTCCTCCTCTTCTCCTCTCCTCTTCTCCTCTTCTCTTCTCCTCTTCTCTTCTCCTCCTCTTCTCCTCCTCTTCTCCTCCTCTTCTCCTCCTCTTCTCCTCCTCTTCTCCTCCTCTTCTCCTCCTCTTCTCCTCCTCCTCTTCTCCTCCTCTTCTCCTCCTCTTCTCCTCCTCTTCTCCTCCTCTTCTCCTCCTCTTCTCCTCCTCTTCTCCTCCTCTTCTCCTCCTCTTCTCCTCCTCTTCTCCTCCTCTTCTCCTCCTCTTCTCCTCCTCTTCTCCTCCTCTTCTCCTCCTCTTCTCCTCCTCTTCTCCTCCTCTTCTCGTCTCTTCCTTTTCTCATATAGTCATAATCATATAGTCATAATAGTCATATAGTCATAATCATAATAGTCATGTAGTCAAAGTCATAATAGTCATGTAGTTATAGTTACGCATATAGTCACAGTTATAGTCATGGAGAGGGCGATCTACAGTGGGGGGGAGAGAAATCCCACATGCAGACGAGCCCAAGCAAAGATTAAGATTATTTTCATGATATTACTTTAGAAATGTTCGAAATAAATCTTACTAAATTTGTGTATACGTTTAAAACGAAATAAAATACTCGAAATAATAGATATCTGTGTGTTTACGTAATTCGACGCGGTTTCGCTATATAGCAACAGCTAATTTGCCTATATTATCATATTTTCACTCCGTTTACAATGCGTGAGTTATGCGTGAGTCACACCGTGAGTCATGCTCGTTAGGCTCGGCCAATCCGCGTGCGGCGGCATCCCTTTGAACGCTATATGGGGGGTGGTTATCTACTGTCCGTCTACGCATCTGTCTGTGTGTCTGTCTATGTCTGTCTTATTTGTGTTTCCGCCTGCATGTCTTGCTTACTTACTCCATCTCTCTCCACTTCCTATCATACTATCATCTTTCTTAATTCATTCTTCCATTTAAGAATTTTTAATTTACAGTATATACTAATATGTTTAACATTTAAGTACATAAAAATCTAAATTGCTAGCAGGTGCCTTGCATGGGTCCTTTTTCCGTTCCCACCTTGCCTTTTTGGATCTTCGATTTATAAGTTATTTCTTCTTATGTAACTGTTATTCTTAGACTTGATAATATATTGTATGCATTATTGATCCAAATAAATTTGTGAAAACAAAATCAAAAACAAAACAAGTTCTGGTGCGCAGGGGGGTGCGCAGGAGTATCGTGACAAAGCCCCTTTAAGGTCAATTTTTGTATTTTCAAACATAATTTCGGAATATCATTTGCTAAAACGAAGCACATGAACTTATTTGTTTCACCCTAAGAAGGTTTAGAATATGCTGGATTTCTAGTTTTTGCATGTATTTTTTTTGTTTAAAATTATGATTATTTTATCAGGAAGGCTCGATACTGCAACACCACCCTAAGTAGGGTCGTCAAACTTCTTCTTGACAAGATCATATTTGTCGATGTTCCTCTTGACAGGATCATATTTGTCGATGAGGTGTGGGCTCGTTCATGGAGTTGATGTACAGTAAAGTGTGATTATGTTCAGTAAAGTGTGAAAGGTTATTTCATCTGCTCTCCTTTTCTGTAGAGAGTTGTATCGTCCGCATTCATACATACACACTGTTGTAGTATAGATTTTACTGCAGTAGGGAGGTTATTAGTAAATAAAGTACACAAGGCTGGCGCCAACACTGAGCCCTACAGGATTCCAACTGCGGGATGATGAATATCATCAAATGATTAAAGGGAGGTTCATGTGATAAAGTTAGAAATGATATGGTGGTAGCTGCTTTTTCATTTGATCAACGTTCAATAATAATAATCTTAGATTCTATGTAACTGAACGATACGAATTAATGATTTTGGCATCCCACATGTGTTAGGTATTCATGGAAATTCCATGCCTAAAATCAATAAACTCTTGTTATTTCATATTTCTTACAGCTTTCTATTGTGTCTTGTTAAAGTTTACATGAAACTGAAATCATTGTTTCTTTCCAGTGCTTAATCTACTATCCAAAACTCCGTGATGTAATACAACATAACTCAGAAAATATTGCGTGCCTGGTGAAGTTATTGATTTCTGGTTCAAAGTATTCGTGAACCTGTCAAGGGTAAGTTGGTTTTTACATTAGGTTATATTACTGCTTGTGTCAATTCCTATTGAGGCGGGAAATTACCTAACTGCATGCTTGATGCACATAGATCAAAGAGGGGCATAGATATAGAATAGTGGCTCACCATACCACCATTGCAAGTTGCAGCTGCTGTCGAAAGTGCAATTCCCTGCATTCCATAAATAATCCTCTGTGCATATTTAAGCAGAGCAATGGCTACAACACACAACCCGAAAATTTGCATAGTCAGAACATCGCAAGACTTGCACTCCTTGGACTTAAAGCTTGCAGGTTTCAATTTAGTTCTGAAATTCTGACATTAAGTCCTACCATGCCACGTTTTGCTCGGACATAGTTGGACACTAATTATTTACATCACTAAAAAGAAAAAAAGTTGTACAGTAAATTGCATTGTAATTTTTTCACTTCATTTCGCAATTCATTTGATCAATATACTCTACAATATTACAAAGTTGAAAGGAATTTCAATTGACAAATCATAGTTTATATTGCATATTCTAATGAATAACAGCTACCTTTACATCAGTGGCGTAGCTAGCGGAAAATTATTGGTCATGCTATAGACTACATTAAGGTCGCAGATCACGAGGCGCCACCATGGTTGGCGCCGAGCGCGAAAATTTTTGAAATTTAGACCCTCTAGAACGTCGGAAATGATCATTTCAGAGGCTGATCTATTTGATATTTTTACAACCAGTTTGGTCAATTTCGAGTCTCTGAAACGGTACTTCATGCTTTCTGCGCGATGGAACTGATGACATTTCATTATAATTCCGCGTAAAGTCCGTAAAAAGCAGGAAAACAAGCTAGGAAACACAGTTGCAAATACATCATTTTTATTTCAACATGAGTAGGATAACTAAGTACAGTATATTACAAACATTCAAACAATGAAACAACTTAAACAAACAGGTTTTTATAAGTTTGCAAATTTTGTATACTTTTGTATTACGTGCGAAAATTCCTACCACATTTGGGCCGAAATGATCGTCTAAATTGCCTGACTGAATCATTCTGATTTGTGCAAGGTTTGACCTATTAAATAGGCTACTGTAGGCATAGAAATATGTTTTTATTCCTATTTTACAATGGACTTTTAAATTTACAAATTATATGCACTTATAATTAACAGCTATGGCTGAACAATAATATGACTACGATTTTTCAATAAACAGCGTCTTAACTGAGACAGGGTCTCAGTTCAGGGAAACAGCGTCTAAAATGAGACAGGGTCTCAGAGACAGGGTCTCAGTTCTGCGCGCACTAAGACAAATATTCGAATGGCAATGAGTTGTGCTTTACATGTAGGTGACTCACATATCCAGCAAAGTAAGAACAGAATGATGGAACAACGCTTTCGTTTTATAGCTTTCCAAATGCAAAATTATTTTGCGCACATGTATATATTTTTAACGCTTTTATACACTACAAAAATATGCAAATTTCTTTGCGTGGCAGTGTCAAATTACTCATTGCAGTAAACATGGGTTTCATGTGGAAATTCCATGTGGAAGAACAATACATGGAAAATATTGATATTTTGAAATAGATGTTACAAAATTTGATGTCTTTTTAATGTTTCGTGATATATTTAGCTTGTCTCATCCTAGGGTATGCATCTACTGACAGCGCGCAAGCCACTGGGTCAATGCCAAATAATTACCGTCTACTGAATATAATTTGTGTTGCATGTTTGTTTCAAGAAGCTAAAGCATAATAACAGTCCCCGCAGCATTCCCTACCTTGCATGTACCCTAGTAATAGAATGTAAAATCACTTACCTTGACCAACTGAACGAACGTTCGGTGTATAAAAATATTCGTGCAATCACAGTTGTGCAATCAAGCGTACGGAAAGAATTATCGAAGGCTCAAGTCATGCTTTCGATAATGAGCATGACTAGATGTTGTGAAACTGCGCGTTTGAGCATGCTCAGATGCTGTTATCCAATCAGATTGCGAGTATTTCTACTATAAAATATATTACTTGGTCATGCTGAATTCGGAGAGCATGACTAGACGCGAAATGCGTGGAATATAAGCTTTACACGCAAAATTCACACGCATTGGCCATGTTTGTTGCTAGGTAACCTACGAAATGAGCAAAATACTGCATAAAATGACGTAATTTCGCGAAAATATCGCAAAAGATTGCCAAAAAATGAGAGAATATCGTCAAATAAAATGGTTGAAAGTTTTTGGAAACTAGTTAACCAAACGATTTGAATTTGAAATTTTGAGGAAAGGAATTCTTTATTTTTGGGAAAATTTTTGGTCATGCTGGGCATGACCAGCATGACCTCTAGCTACGCTACTGCTTTACATGTGTAGCAGATTGGTAAGAGAATAGAGCCTGTTTTCCACTTCAACCGTATCGTAATGTACCGTAGTGTTTTCTTTTGTGTCATAGTCATTAGTTCCATCCTGGTGTTAATGAAACAAAGAAATACGCTACGTTTCAGTACGATACAGTTGAAGTGGAAAACAGGCTTGAGAGAAATTATTCAAACTAAATAATGTTACAAAATGATCGATAATAATGTCCGTGCAGAACAATCAGTAGACGGCCATATTTGCTTTTTTTTTCCGAGAATGGCCGATCGTTGACTGTTATATTGAACATTGAAAGTTTTTTAACTCTAAAAATGCATCTTGAAAATTCAAGATATGGACCAATATTAAGACAGAAATTATATAGGTTATATTTCGATTTCATTTCAAAGCCTTCTTCAGACCAATTAACTATAATAAAATATTTACTGCATTCTTTGTATATACAAGAGACAGGATATTAGATGTATAAAGTTACCAACGGTTGAACTAAAATTTAAAATTTAAAATTACGTATATAGTTCAACCTATAATATCCTTTCTCTTGTATATATAAAGAACCTAGATATTTTATTATAGTCAATTAGTCTGAAGAAGGCTTTCAAATAAAGTCGAAATATAACGTACATAATTTCTGCCTTGCATGCATGATATTGGTCCATGCATGCATATCTTGGATTTTAAAGATGCATTTTTCTGACTCTGTTTTATTTTGTACTTTTTAGTGCGACGTTTCCATGGGAAATTCGCAGTATTGCTGTGTGCGACAAGATGAGACGAGGCAAGATGAGACGAGGCATGTATTCATCTATCTATCTATCTATCTATTCATACATACAGGCAGAGAGTAAACTTCCGGAGGGTGTGCTAGCGGTCAACGTGCAAATTTATGATTTGTTATATTTCTCGGATTTATTGTTTATTAAACGTTTCAAAATATTTCTGTGCGTATATTATGTACTTTGTTTCTTTCGATTTAATGAAACATTTGGTCAGCTATGATCACGTATCAACTAAATAATGCAATATTTTGTACGTTGAAAATGTGATTGGATCGTTGTAGCAAAGATTATTCCCCCCGGTATTCTGTAGCATGAATTTTTTGTGAAATACGTTAAACAATAAAGTATAATGATAGGACATGGCCGAATGCAGAATCGAATGTCGACTGCTATACCAAGCTACAGCCCGCTGTTGAACGTAAAGAAATTTCCAAAACAAAGACGCATATAGGCAAAAAACTGGGTGAGGCTTTATAATTGGCTATGTAAACATGTCAAATGAATAATTGCAAATTACTTGCGGCCTGTATTATAAAATTTCATCGGCTAGCAAGTATGTGTAGTCCGTAGTTCGCAATTATATTTAAAAATAATACTTATAGCCGATTTATAGTCGAGGAAAGCTGCATGTGTGCAAAGGAAATAATTATGAGCATTATACACATGCCTTATTGTATACTTAATATATACTTATAGTCTATGGACTTGACAAACTGTAACTAAATTGTTTTAAAAGAAGCACATACTCATAGGTAAAACGTTTATATAGCTGTTAATAAAATTGCTAATATCAAATAAAAACTATTATATACAACATTTCATGAAAGATTAAAGTCTACCCCAAAGTTAAAAAAATATTAAATAAAGTCGTAAATTAGTGTTTATAGTATACTATATGAATATCTCTGCTGTCAAATAAAGGTATATAGACAGACCGTTGTTAAAACATAGTTCGTGAACAGAAATTCTCTTAAACCCGTGGAGATCTGTTTATTTAACACAAAATTACCGTTGCACAATACAGTCATTACCACAGATAGAGATTATAGTGTGTATAAAAATTATAATAGTAAATAAATACCGTAAGTAATACTTAGAAATAGACTAAGGAGTGCTTCCGCTTAAAACAAAATTTCCGTTGCGGAAGAAAATGTTCCTTTTTCACGAAATTTTCATGCAATATTCCTTTTGAAGAATAAAAATGTTAAAAAACCCGGCAAGGCCATGTTTTGGTGAAAATGCTGTGGGAGGTCAATCGTCTAGCGCTGGGTACGAGGTTGGGGGGAGGTGGAAAGAAATTTCGGGGAGATGCGGTGGTGTGGACCCCAGCCTCCATGGGCTGTTAGGCTTTAAGACATACCCCCTGAAGTTAACTACGTGACGTATGCATGCAATGTACATATTGGCCACTCAGAGGGGGCAGGAGGCAAACGAGTGAATTTCCCCAGGCTAAAGGGGACCCTAAATAACCGGCTATTTTGTGAATAACCTATACTGTCAAATCGTCTCTCAGGAAGCCAAAGTTGTATTTAGCCCGAGTCCCCAAAGGCGGCCCTGAAACTTCGCACTATCCTCAACTCTGGTCTTTACTAATTGGCTTATTATAGGTCATTGTTGTCAAGGACAACCTGCTTTTCTATGTAATTAGGGCTTCATAATTGGTACTGTATAAAATATAAATTGTAAAGCTGCTTCAACTGGCAATATAAAACACAAACAGAAGGGCTTCTAAAACAAAACTAAAGCAACTATATCATTGTATATATTGTAACTATTTTCCAAATTTTTAGTGTTTCCCACTGAAATACGTGCATGCAGTTTGTACCTGTTGTAAATACTTTTGATATATAGCAGACCCAAGAACGAAAAATATTTCGTGAATCTTACCATGAGCAAAATATGTACCTTTTAATAGCGAATTTTGCCATTGTGCCATCCACAATAGCAATGCCAAAAAGCCATTTTTTTATCGACGTTGTAAGCGGAAGCAAAGCAATGTAAGATTTTAGCTTTGAACACAAAAACATACGAGAAGGTATATCTCGCAAAAATTCAAAATTTCCCAGTGGGTATAGGAGACTCCGTCTTAACATAGACAGGGAATTTTTCAACAGAAACTGGCAGATCGGGTAACCGAAAAATTTTGATTTGACTTTCTTATTATGGCAGCTTTTAATTTTCATGGGTGTCCAAAAAAATTAGGCCTGTATGTCACGTGATCGATGACGTCATAATTCCTATTCATCAAAAAATCGAAATCGCAAAAATGAAAAATCGATTACATTAATCGAAAGAGCATCAAACACTGATCAAAAATTACTAAAAGACCCATACCTAAAAATTAGTATTTAAAGAGTTATTGCGTGTCAAAAATTTTTGAACACGTCATCACTAGTGCGGCAAAAAAAACGGGGAAAAGTGAATAATTCCGTCAAATTTTATTCAAATATGACAATTTATAGCTCTATGTTTAAAAACAGTTTCAAGAAATAGTTAAAAATGCTGACTCAGCATTCCACACAAGCCAGGGGTTAATATAGGTAATTTCCTCATTTTTCTTGCACATACCAGAATCAATACTTCTATTTAGGTCTAACAAAGTATTTGAAAAGCTCGGCTAAAAAGTTTAAATGTACAATTCAGATGCGAAATATTATAGGAGCTAAAATATATAGGTAAGTCAGGTATGGTCTCCCCAGTCCATAGGTCTCATCAAACGAACAGAACGTATCCAGAGAAGAGCTTCGAAGTTCATACTGAATCTTCCCTACATGTGTAATGAGTCTTACCGCGAGAGGCTGATCACTTTGGAACTGATGCCGTTAACTGGCATCTGTATATGGATCTCGTGTTCTTCTTTAAAGCTGTAGATGGTCTGGTCATTTCTGACGATGTTCTCCCTAAACCGATAATTCCCACGAGAGTAACCAGATCTTCCAGTATCAATGAGTTATCCTTCCGCCCAGAAAAATGCAGGACTAGTACTTTCCAGCGATCGTATATCACCCGTGTCACGAGAGTTTGGAATTGTCTTCCAACAGACTTAAGACATCCTAATATATGTCTAAGTGCATTTAAGAGATTGTTACGAGACTATTATTCGAAAGCCCTACACAGTTGTTTTGATGCAGAGGACCCAAGAACATGGAAATCTGTATGTTTAAATTGTAACTCTTGTCGAAGTTTGAAATATTTTAAAAGGGCCCACAGTGGTTTTAACTGTTGTGGTGTCTCCGCCATTTGTTACTAGTATAATATTGTATTTGTATTGTCTGCATGTCATTCGTGTGATTTTATCTGGCGAAGTTGAATAAATAAATAAATTCTTCAACACTCAGTTGTATCGAGTGAGATGACCAAAATCTTTAATACTTACCAATATGATGAGTGTTGTATAAAGATTGAAGCTGATACATATATCAACATTAGGCTATTTTGAGGAATGTTGCTACCATATATTCATACGATAACATGGTTGCGACACAACACCTTTTTTCCACCATATTGGGAAATGTCATACACAGGTTGAGGGAAATACTGAACTATTTGAATCGTTTTTATCAATGGAGAGTAGATTTTTTGAGAGTTTGTTTAAAACATGAATGGGTCTTTACGAAAAGCTGAAAGTAAAATAATCCCTCATCCAACCATCTGATTCAAGGTTAATAATTAAAGGAACGCATTCTGCGAGCTAATTACAGAGGTCTAGGTTTCTAGATCTAGAATGCAACAAATTCTACGATGAACGGAAAGAAGAGATCTAAAAGATAGCGACTGGTTCTGGGATGAAAACTGTAATCAGTGTGCCCCCTAAAGACTTGTTTTCACCACGACATAAGCAAAAGCATAAGAGGGATCAAACGTATTGATTTCTTATGTACTGTCCTCACTACGACGCAACATAAGCATAAACATAAGCATAAGAATATCAAAACGTTGCGTTCTTTTCCTTATGCTTAAATTGTTGCTTATGCTCGCGCTTTATCTTGCGTTGTCGTGAGGACACAGTGAGAACAGCACAAGCATAAGAACATCAATGCGTTCCGCTTGCTTCTGCTTATGCTTGCGTCGTAATAAGGACCAGGCTGAAGTCTCTTTTACCTTTTACCTTTTACCCGTAGCGTACAGTAATGCATTTTCACGACTTTTGTTGCTATCAGGTCTACAAACTCCAAGTTTAAAAGGATCGAAGTTAACAAGAAACGAAGATTGGATGAGCTCGATTTTGACTTGGACCAAGTCCAAGAGCAGCAAGATGACAAAGTGACAGTGACGGCAGTTTGTACGAGCCATGAAGACGTCAGGTGATATTTTTATACATGATAATACACTCTGTACATGTTTTATTACACGTTACACCCCAGCATATAAATTCCCTATCCGGCGGTTAGTTAATCGGCCGATAAAATTGCGCTGCACAAAGCCCGTTTAGTAAGCTTTAACTATCAGGATAACCTTTTGCAATTAAGTTTGTTGTTCTTTATATTTGAGTTGTTTCGTCCATTATTTTCAATACTATATGAAACTTTTTATTTTCACATAGTGCTGAGTTTCTCATTTACTTTATATTGATATTTCTTTAAATATTTTTGGTTACTTTATGCGAAAAGCCGAATGCAATAGCCAAAACTGTGAGTTGTGTTCCTTTCTTTCAGTTGGTTCAGTTTTATACTGTTTGAATATTTGTTCCTTCACCTTGCACTTTATTCCAAACAGTTTTAAGAACATTTTATCCCAAAGCGATTAAGCGAGCGAACAAAATTTCGGCGGCTTGTTGTCTATTTATGCATACTTGCTTAGTTGATTGGCTTTCAAATCAAATCAAATAAACTTTATTTAATCAGGGTAATCACGTCAGTTCAGAAGAACTGGTATCAATGTGAGCCCTTCAAAGCTCATATGCACAAAGTCATTGTTTGTTTTAAAAAGCTAAAAGTGGGCGGAGTCTTACTGCCTCTTTTCAAGCTATACAATAGAAGAAAATGAGAAAAAAACTCATAATACTTAACGTCTAAACACTGACACTGGTCTGCGTAAAATATAGCAAAGCGACGGCATTATTTATTAAAGTGATCTCGGTGTGTACCTCAAGACCAAGCCAGTTATAAAAGTGAGTTTTTCATGTTTATTGGATTTAAAAACGTAATTCCTCAACAGGATTGTTGCATTTCTATCACTATCCCACCCTCTTTTATCCGAAGTACTCATGGTTTTGTCCGCGGGATAACAATTTAAACAGTCTCAAGACACCGTTGAACTTTATCCGCCGGATAGCCGAAATTTAACCGGTGGATAGCACTGAACGGACTTTGTAGACAAACGAAGTTTGAAGATAAAACCATGAATATTTCGGATGAAAGAGGGTGAGATAGTGATAGAAATGCAACAATCCTGTTGAGGAATTACCTTTTTAAATCCAATGAACATGAAAAACTGGCTTGCCGCTTGGTCTAGAGGTACACACCGAGGCCACTTTAATAAATAATGCCGTCGCTTTGCTATATTTTACGCAGACCAGTATCAGTTGGTAGACGTTAAGTATTGTGGGTATTTTCTCCTTTTCTTTTATTGTATAGCTTGAAAAGAGGCAGTTACTTTTTAAAACAAACAATGACTTTGGAAAGCCAAACAACTAAACAAGTATGCATAAATAGACAACAAGACGCCGAAATTTTGTTCGGTCGCTTAATCGCTTTGATCAGCCAATCAAAACTTGGGATAAAATGAATCAACGGAAAGAAGAGAACACAACTCACAGTTTTGGTATTGCCTTCGGCTCTTCGCATAAAGTAGCCAAAAATATTGAAAGAAATATCAATATAAAGTAAATGAGAAACTCAGCACTATGTCAAAATAAAAAGTTTCATATAGTATTGCAACGAATGGACGAGGAAACTCCGAATATAAACAACAACAAACTTTATTGCAAAAGCTTAGTGGAATTCACAATTTACATAAAGCTTCAAAAGTTCACAAATGCCTAGCAACAGCTGACGTAGAGGTACGAAATTTCAAGAAAATCCGGTTTTCTCCGGTTAATAAATTAAAGGTTATTCTAAGGATAGTTAAATGCGGTACTAAACGTGCTTTGTGCAACGCAATTTTATCGGCCGGTTAACTAACCGCCGGATAGGGAATTTATACGCCGGATAGCGGCTAAACGCCGTTTAAGTTAAACGTTTTTCGAACAACCGGCCCCTGGGGTGTAACGTGTAATAAAACATGTACAGAGTGTATTATCATGTATAAAAATATCACCTGAGGTCTTCATGGCTCGTACAAACTGCCGTCACTGTCACTTTGTCATCTTGCTGCTCTTGAGTCTTGGTCCAAGTCAAAATCGAGCTCACCCAATCTTCGTTTCTTGTTAACTTCGATCTGTTTAAACTTGAAGTTTGTAGACCTGACAGCAACAAGAGTCGTGAAAATGCATTACACTACGCTACCGGTAAAAGGTAAAAGGTAAAAGAGACTTAAGCCTGGTCGTTATTACGACGCAAGCATAAGCACAAGCATGCAAGCGGAACGCTTTGATGTTCTTATGCTTGTGTTGTTCTCACTGTGTCCTCACTACAACGTAAGATAAAGCGCAAGCATAAGCTACCTTACGGCTACAATATAATCAGGAAAGATAGACCAGGTGACAAACGAGGCGGAGGGGTAAGACATGATATCGCGCTAAGACATGATATTCCATACAATATTGTATTGCCTTCAAACGCTGAAAGAAACTGATATGATCAACTAGAGATTGCTGTAGTTGTAAAAAGGCTCTCGTATGTGTCTGTTACCGATCTCAAAGGTATAAAACCAAGTGTTGGTTTGAAATGTTCACTGCATTTTTACAAGACACTCACAGTTATGATCTAATTCTTCTAACTGGTGATTTTAACTTCCCCGAACTAACTTGGAATTCCACTCTCGCAGCCTCTAAACCTGTTTCCGCTGAATCTGCGGAATTTCGTGAACTAACTTTAGATTTCTTTCTGGACCAAACTAATATTTATTTTACGCGCGGAAACACTATTCTATACCTTGTGTTTACAAGAACCCCAGAGGCCGTTACAGACTTGACTTGTACTGAGCCGGGAACAATGAACCTATCGAGCGATCACGGTCTATTGATATTCGACTTCAATTTAAACACGAGATCAATTGAGTGTATTAAAAGAGCTGTTTTCGATTTCAGTCGTGCAAACTCGGATGGTCTACACAACACACTTTTGTTTTCTGACCTATCTCCAACAGATCAGTCAAATTTGTACCTTGACGCTGATTGGGAGAGATGGAAAGATACTTTCCTTGTTGCAACTGCTGACCATATTCCATGTAAGTCGCTCAAGAAAAACAAGTCTCCTCCATGGTTTGACGGGCGAGGTGAAACACCTTATCAATAAAACAGATTCTTGCAGAATAGGGCAAAGCTGACTCAAAACCTGAGTTTATGGGAAAGGTTCCGACATTTAAGGCGCCAAGTCAAATCATTGCTGCATGATAAACGCAAGGAATTCTTCTTGGTCTGTTTTTAAGTCAGTTTCTAAACATTCGAACGTACCCAATAAGATCGTTTGGCCTAAAGATCCTACGACACTTATTACTGCTGATAACCCTGCAGATATTGCAAATTTATTTAACCGTTATTTTTTCTCAGTCTTTAATTCCCAAAGATCCGATTCAAATCACCATCCTCCTGTCTTTCCAGATGATAATACCACTGACTTACTCTCGGATATCGTTATTACGCCTGAGGAGGTCCACGAATGTCTCTCCACATTAGAAATTAATAAAGCATCAGGACCTGACATAATTCCAGCCACATTTCTGAGGAACTGTGCTTCGAGTATCTGCTCATCTCTCTCTGAGCTTTTTAGTGCAAAGTTTCTTCGAAACTTTGCAATATTGTGGTGAGTGGCGAAAATTCAAACGAGTCAGTCATTCATTCATTCATTCATTCATTCATTCATTCATTCAATCATAGTGTAAACTTTCCGGGGGGTGCATATAATTTATGTTTCTTTTTAAATTCATTAACATTTAGTGATTTAGTCTTTCAAGACAGGACTTCACATTTTTCTTTAAATATTATTTTGATCTTATGGCGACTTTACACAAACTATGCTGAATTAGAGTCTTTATATTGAACTTGAAACATTTGCTGAAGACGTTGAATTGACATTAAATTGGCGAACTTTCCCCCGGAACACGCGATTTTTTGTGCAATCACAAATGCGCGTGCGCTATCAAGTGCGTGGCCGCGAGGTGACTGCGAGATTCGTACACGTGCGGTGTAGCGAGTCTAGCGACAAGACATCATTATATCAAATTATCAATATATAGTATAACTATATGTCGATGAACCGGAGAGAAATCAGTCATTATAACTGACTTACCAACGTGCCTTCAGTACTGGATAATCAACGGGAAGGATTGTAGAAATTCACTTATTTTCGCTTCCCGAGCATTATTATTTGACATTTGCTTTCGAGAATATGATTATGACAAAATATTTAAAGACTGTATCTCAAATGCGAGTTTGCAGATTATATAAATGGTAAGGAAGGTAAATGTGGTAGCAGTTTAAAGGCTATATTATTGCAAATACAACTATAGCCTTATGAACTATAGGGACAATGCCAATGTCAATAAACTTGTGCAAGTCGATGGCTGGATATATATAGTATACTGCATGTATTCGATCTGTAATCTGTATTTTCTGTGATATAAATAATTACGTTTGAAGTGTGAACGTAAACAACAGTACTGTTTATATATGCATTGTCATTGACATTGTTAGGAAAACGAAAGTTAAACAGTATTTCCGCTTTGAAAAAAATCCCCTTAAAAATTGTGTCGGTGTTCTAGTTGAAGGCAGTGGCCGACTATACACCCTTAGTTTTTATACTATTTCACCGAACAATTCAGATTTCCGACTTGGACTTACTTAACTTGGGCTAATATATAATAGCCGCCCATGTGCAAAATTTGAAGCGACAGTCCGGAATTATAGAGTAGAAACATATACAGTATTAGTGTAAACGTCATATTACTGTAAACAAAATTTAATAATAATATGAACCATGTAATATTTACAAAACTAAACTATATCATACATGTAACTACTCTTTACTCTTTGTCTTTCTATAACTTAATACTGAGTATAAGTCATAAACATAACGATTAACGAATGTTTTTCTTTCAACACAACGACAACGTAATATTTACTGTAACTATTCATCCACAACATTCATTGCCTTGATAACTTTGTCCTCTCTCAAGATTACAAATAAAATCTTTTTTACTAAAAGCAAAGTTTCAATGATCATTTTCTTGGAAAGCTTGGTAGGGTCCGTCTCTTGTTACAAGTAATTATAAATGGGGCATAATTTGCATGCGTATGTTTACGCTTGGCGTTAAAAACACGATTTTCAAAAGCGAAGTTAATAATAGGCCTTCGAAAAACAAATGTCATGAGAACTTGACAATCTTGACATATAAATACTGCTATAGCTATAATTACATGCATGACTCATCTATTTACGTCAGCAATAAATACGCATACACTTCCCACGGCGAATTGTGAAATATTCTTTATCTGTAGGATCAAGGAGAGATTTTCCTGAAACATTACTTGCAATTACTTGTAAATTATGGTGTTACAGGATCCAAAATTCAACAAAAATGTGTCTTCGCCGCAGAGTTTGAGTACTTCAGTGCTTCCATATTAATCTTTCGTTTTCCTTACTGAATTTCCCCCCATTTTCACTTCCATTTTCCTCAAAACTTATGGCTCTTTGAAACTTTGCACAATCCTTGGATCCCTAGTTAATAAAAGTTTGTCAGTTGGTAAGCTGCCAAAAGAATGGAAATTGTCCAACATTACTCCTATTCCGAAGAGCGGGACTTCTAACAATATTACAAATTACCGGCCTATTTCGCTTTTATCACTTGTGTCCAAAGTTCTAGAAAGATGCATTTACAACAGGCTTATTGAGCATATCGGCAGTAAATTACATAACTTACAGTTTGGTTTTTTAAAAGGAAAGTCAACTACTAGTCAACTCTTGCAAGTTCTGCACCACATTGGAAGCAAACTAGACAGCAAGTGCCCGGTGGATACATTATATTTGGACTTTGCCATGGCATTTGATAAAGTAAACCATGGCATTTGATAAAGTAAACCATGAACTGCTGCTTCTCAAGTTGTGCCGTGCATGAAAGCTATGCTGGTTACGCGATTATCTCTCTGGTCGCTATCAGAGAGTTACAGTTCCAGGTGAGACCTCCCAGCCCCAACCAATATTATCAGGTGTACCTCAGGGCTCGATACTCGGACCACTTCTTTTCTTAGTCTAGGTAAATGATCTTCCGGACTGTGTCTCGAGCTATTCGTCATTGGCAATGTTCTCGGACGACACTAAATGTTACCAACCTGTCAATTGTATTGATGACGCCGAAGTGTTACAGTCCGACATTAACGCAATAGCGTCATGGTGCAATGAGTGGCAGATGGCTTTAAATCATTCTAAATGTCTTCTTCGCATCACAAGAAATCCTGAACCAATTCAATATTCTTATAACGAGCAAGGCAAACCGATAAAGTTAATTGACAACCAGAAAGATCTCGGTGTAATAGTTTCTAAAGACCTCAAATGGACGCTAAACGTGCATGAAACATCACGTAAAGCCAACAAAATGCTAGGGTTTGTGAGAAGGTCGTGTTTTGATGCAAGATACCATAAAGTACGAAAGATCCTATACCTGACTCTAGTTAGAAGTAAGCTTGGCTATTGTAGCCAAGTGTGGGCACCTCAAACCATCAAAAACATCCAAATCCTGGAACGAGTTCAGCGTCGCGGTACAAAGTTCATTTTATCACTACCTTATCAAACTGATGTTCCATACTCTGAGAGACTTTCTAAACTCAATATCCTTACTATCACATACTGGCATGAATACCTGGATCTTGTTTTTCTATTCGAACGTATTTGCGACAATTCCGACAAAAATAGTAAAATAAATGTACCAACTCGTGTAACCAGACGCTCTAGTTCTACGTCAGGACTCCTCCTTCACATTGTTAAAACAAAAACAGTAACCTTCCGAAACAGTTTTTATGTAAGAACCTGCAGAACCTGGAACACTTTACCTATTTCTATAAGAAACTTAGCTTTATTGTCTTCATTCAAACGGTGCCTATTTAACTACTACTCCAAATTAACTTCTAATGTTCATGACCCGAAATTGCCTCAAACCTTCAAGACTGTGTGTCAAATGTCATCAAGACCGTCCCTTGGATTCTTTCAGTAACATTTTGTGCTGCTAGTGTTCGTATATATAGTGATGTTATTCGTTGACTTGTTATTCGTTGGATGTTGTACATTTATTTGGATGTTGTACTATTCAGCTTAACTCTTTACTTGTAATATTTTTGTATCTGTGTATTTACGGGGAACCCGTTATTGGAGCCTCGGCTCTGTGGGTACGCCCTACCCTTTTGGGTAAAATATAATAATGAAAACTTTATTGAAGCAAATTTTTACCAGTACATACAATTGTAAATCTCACTATATTAGGTAATTTTTATACCTATACATTTTTATAAAGGTAAAGCATTCTTTATCGAAAATACCGAGAGAGCTGATTGACAAGTTTACAAATTCAACGGATGCAAAGTGCTCGCGTAGTTCTTCAATTAAATATTTGTATTTGGCTTTCTTGCGTTCAACGTTGTTGTGTAGGTTAGTTTCAAATCCAACATTAAGTTCGACGATATAGAGAGATTCATTAGGAGTAATTAATAGTAAATCTGGACGATATATGTCACCAGTTATTATTGAAGGGCTTTTAAATCAAGGTAGGTCTGCATATAGTTTATACGTATTTACAGTTTGAAATGTTTTTGCGAGAAAGTTCAATACAGAATCATGTCTCCATGTAAAGCGTTCTAGATAAGATTGGCAGCCGGCAACCACGTGTAGCAGAGTTTCAGGACACAAGCAAAATTAACATTCAGGACTCGAAGCTAAACCCCATCTTGAAAGGTTTTTTCGCGTAGGAAGAGAGCTATTTATGTAATGGATGGTGAAGTTAAAAATGTTCTTTGGTAGTTTTGATTGAGCAACAGACCAAAGAGTGTTGAACTGTGATAGGGAGAACTTTGAGACGTGCGAGAAAAATGAACCTTGGCAGATCAAGTGGTTTTGAAGTTTATCTTCTTGTCCAGAATGAAATTCTTTGAGAACATCCTTTGTTGAATTGTATATATCATATTGCACCTTAGTGTGGTTGTTAGTTGATTTCCAGAGTTCTTTTATTGATTCGTTTGGAGATGTTTTTAATGCGTTACGTAGGACTGTTTGCCACTGGATGAATTTGACAGATGGTGGGAGGATACTTAGACCAAATTTGTTACGGGTTAGGTAAATGTTACCTAATGTTCCAGAAATTGGTATTTCAAGCCATTTTCGAATGTATTTATTGACTACAGAATCAATAGTTTCAGTTACCCAGGTTTTAGACACTGCTGCAACAGTGAAATGCCAGGATATTTTTGATAGGACGTAGCGGTTATATAAAAGAAGTTTGTTTTTCGGGTGTTGAGGTTTTTGGTCGATATCAGACATTAGTTCATCAAGGAGAGACATAAGTTCGGAGAAAAATGAGGAAATTACCTATATTAACCCCTAGTTTTTGATAGAATGCTGAGTCAGCATTTTAAATTAATTCTTGAAACTGTTTTTTTAATCATAATCTTGTCGCATTGAATTCAAAACAGTCTCAATGTATAGGAAATTGATGATAGACCAGATTAAAATTTAACGAAATTATGTATTTTTCCCGCTTTTTGCCGCACTAGTGATGACATCATCAAAAAATTTGACATGCAATAACACTTTAATTTAAATATTTGATTTTTAGGTATGGGTCTTAGTAATTTTTGATCAGTGTTTGATGCTCTTTCGATTGATGTAATTGTTTTTTTATTTTGGCGATTTTGATTTTTTGATGAATGGGAATTATGACGTCATCGATCACGTGATATATAGGGCCAAAATGTTTTGGACACCCATGAAAATTAAATGCTGCCATCATAAAAAAGTCAAATCAAGTGGAAAATTTTCAGTTACCCGATCCGCCAGTTTTTCTTAAAAATTTCCCTGTCATCGCAAATTTAGAGTCCTATCGCGTCTGCAAAGGCCGAAGTCTGCCATGGCAACACATTTTTGACTATATCCCTAGGGCTATATCTGTATTGATCGATTTTTATATCCCTTCGTTTTAGGTCCAAAGAAAAATTGTTAAAACAAAATATAGAAATGGATGGTGAAAACGACATTGAGTATTACAAAAAATGTTTAGAAAGTAGCACTGCAATTGGCGATCAGTCTCAAATAGCAAGGAACAGTAGCAATTTGGGTAGTGCCTATCATAGTTTAGGAAATTATGAAAAGGCTGTTGACTGTTACAAAAAAAGTTTAGAAATTAACACAGCAATGGGTGATCAGTCAGAAATAGCAAGCAACAGTAGCAAATTGGGCAATGCCTGTTATAATTTAGGAGATTATGAAAAGGCCATTGGCTATTACAAAAAAGGTTTAGAAATTACCACTACTATTCGCGATCGGTCAGGAATAGCAAGTAACAATAGCAACTTGGGCGATGCGTATCTCTGTTTAGGAGAATATGAAGAGGCCATTGACTATTACAAGAAAGGTTTAGAAATTAGCACCGCAATTGGCGATCGGTCAGGAATAGCAAGTAACAATTGCAATTTGGGCGATGCATATCATAGTTTAGGAAATTATGAAAAGGCTGTTGACTGTTACAAAAAAAGCTTAGAAATTAACACAGCAATGGGTGATCAGTCAGAAATAACAAGCAACAGTAGCAAATTGGGCAATGCCTGTTATAATTTAGGAGATTATGAAAAGGCCATTGGCTATTACAAAAAAGGTTTAGAAATTACCACTACTATTGGCGATCGGTCAGGAATAGCAAGTAACAATAGCAATTTGGGCGATGCGTATCTCTATTTAGGAGAATATGAAGAGGCCATTGACTATTACAAGAAAGGTTTAGAAATTAGCACTGTAATTGGCGATCGGTCAGGAATAGCAAGTAACAATTGCAATTTGGGCGATGCATATCTTAATTCAGGAGAATATGAAAACGCTATTGACTATTACAAAAAAAGTTTAGAAATTAACACAGCAATGGGTGATCAGTCAGAAATAGCAAGCAACCGTAGCAAATTGGGCAATGCCTGTTGTAATTTAGGAGATTATGAAAAGGCCATTGGCTATTACAAAAAAGGTTTAGAAGTTAGCACTGATATTGGTGATCAGTCAGGAATAGCAGATAACAATGGGAAGTTGGGCAATGCCTATCTTGAGTTAGGAGATTATGAAACGGCCATTGACTATTGCAAAAAAGGTTTAGAAATTAGCACTGCAATTGGTGATCGGTCAGTAATAGCAAGTAACAATGGATATCTGGGCAGTGCTTATCTTAGATTAGGAGAGTATGAAAAGGCCATTGACTTTTTCAAAAAAAGTTTAGAAATTAGCACTGCAATTGACGATCAGTTGGGAATAGCAAGTGACACTTGCAATTTGGGCAATGCCTGTCGTAGATTAGGAGATTATGAAAGCGCCATTAACTATTACAAAAAAGGTTTAGAAATTAGTACTGAAATTGGCGATCGGTCAAGCATAGCAGGTAACAATGGCAATTTGGGCAATGCCTATCTTAGTTCAGGAGATATTAAGAAGGCCATTTACTATTACAAAAAAGGTTTAGAAATTAGTTCTGAAATTGGCGATCAGTCAGGAATAGCAACAAACATTGGCAATTTAGGCAGTGCCTATCTTAGTTTAGGAGATTATAAAGAAGCCATTACCTATTACGAAAAAGGTTTAGAAATTGGCACAGCAATTGGCGATCAGTCGGAAATCGCAAACAACACTAGCAATTTAGGCAATGCTTATCATAAGTTAGGAGAATATGAAAAGGCCATTGACTATTACGAAAAAGGTTTAGAAATTAGCACTGCAATTGGCGATCGTTCAGGAATAGCAACTGACAATGGCAATTTGGGCAATGCCTATCATAGTTTGGGAGAATATGAAAAGGCTATTAACTATTACAAAAATGGTTTAGAAATTAGCACTGCAATTGGCAATCAGTCGGGAATAGCAAGAAACAATGCCAATCTAGGGAATGCCTATCTTAGTTTAGGAGAATATGAGAATGCCATTAACCATTACAAAATAGGTTTAGAAATTAGCACTGCAATTGGTAATCAGTCAGTAATAGCAGGTAGCAATGGCAATTTGGGCAATGCCTATCTTGAGTTAGGAGATTGTAAAAGGGCCATTGACTATTTCAAAAAAGGTTTAGAAATTAGCACTGAAATTGGTGATCAGTCAGGAATAGCAATTGAAAATGGCAATTTGGGCAATGCCTATCTTGAGTTAGGAGATTATGAAACGGCCATTGACTATTGCAAAAAAGGTTTAGAAATTAGCACTGCAATTGGTGATCGGTCAGTAATAGCAAGTAATAATGCTAATTTGGGCAATGCCTATCTTTGTTTAGGAGATTATGAAACGGCCATTAACTATTGCAAAAAAGGATTAGAAATTAGCACTGCCATTGGTGATCAGTCACAAATAGCAAAAAACAATAACAATTTAGGCAGTGTCTATCATAGTTTAGGAGAATACAAAAAGGCCATTGACCATTACAAAAAAGGTTTAAATATTAGCACTGCAATTGGCGATCAGTCAGTAATAGCTAACGGCAATAAAAATTTGGGGAATGCCTATCTTAGTTTAGGAGAATATGAAAAGGCCATTGACTATTACAAAAAAGGATTAGACATTAGCACTGCAATTGGTAATCAGTCAGAAATTGGAAGCAACAGTAGCAATTTGGGCAATGCCTATCTGCGTTTGGGAGAAAATGAGAAGGCCATTGACTATTATCAAAAAAGTTTGAAAATTAGCACTGCAAGTGGCGCTCGTCTAGGCATAGCTAGTAACAATTGCAATTTGGGCAATGCGTATCTTACTTCAGGAGAATATGAAAAGGCTATTAAGTATTACAAAATAGGTTTAGAAATTAGCACTGCAATTGTTGATCGATTAGGAATAGCAACTACCAATGCCAATTTGGGAATTGCCTGTCAGTGTTTAGGAGAATTTGCAAAGGCTATTGACTATTGTCGCAAAGGTTTAGAAATTAGCATTAAAATTGGAGATCGCTCAGGAATAGCAGGTACAAATGGTAATTTGGGTAATGCGTATCTTAAATTAGGAAAGTATGAAGAGGCAGCATTATACTTAATGAGGTCGATCAACCTCTTCGATGAAATCTTTTTGAATTCTGTTCCAGATCAAAATAAACTGTCATTCACTGAGCAGTATTTTCAGTCCCACGTAGTTTTGATGCGTTGTTTCATTTCTGTAAAACGCATTGAGTGCGGATTATTAGTAATTGACCTTGGAAGGGCTAAAGATCTTCATTTTTGCATTCAAAAACGACAGGATTCCAAGGACAAAGATATACTCGGTTATGCACGTGCAGTATGGAATATAATCGAGAACAAAGAAGAGCGAATAGAAACTGACGAAATCCAAAAAGTTCTTCATGTAGAAAACAATGATACCTCAATTTTAGTATTCGCTTTTGATTTGGAAAATTTTCTCAATGTCTGGATTTTAAATGGTGAAGTTATCTTGAAGGCGTTAAAATTAGATAATGGTATGGAAACATCTGCATTGCTGATTGAGAAATTTCTTAGAAGGGTAAATGTCAATGTAACCCCAAATTCTTCCTTTTACCAACATGATCCAGTTCTTAAATCTGGTAAGCAAGTTATAAATCCCTTTAAAATAACGACTAGAAAACCTGGACCTAAAAAGAAGGTTGAAAATTCTGTTGGTGATAGTGATCCTGGTAATCAAGAAATTTTGAAAAAATTATTTCAACTTTTAATTGATCCTGTAAAGGATGTAATTAAAGGAAATAAGCTCATCGTTGTTCCAGACAAGCATCTGTTTTTTGCTCCATATTCTTCATTGATTGATGAAAGTGGCTCTCATTTATCCAACAGTTACAGCATTCAAATTACACCTTCACTGCACACACTTAAGTCTAGTAGTATGAGACGATCCCATGACTCAGACTTTGGTTTTGCGTTGTTTGTTGGTAATCCAACGGTTGGAAAAGTTTCTTTAAATGGGGTAGAAATAACGCCGCCTGACCTACCTAGTTCCACCGAGGAAGTTAAGTGTCTTTCAAAGCATTTTGATGCTAGGCCTTTATTGGGACACGAAGCAACAAAGGATGTAGTACTGGAGCTCTTAGGTGGGGCTAGTATAATCCATATCGCTGCGCATGGCGAACCAACCGGAGGTGAAATAATGCTAGCTCCAAGCTCTTCCTCGAAGCCATCAAGTTTGTCGGTTCCCACCAGAGTCGTATCTTCTCAAACAGCAAGACATTATGAGTATATCTGTGCAAGCTCGCTTGGTAGTTTTGTCCTGTTGTCATACTGGCCAAGGTGAAATTTCTTCAGAGGGTGTTATAGGAATAACCCGGGCATTTCTTGCAGCTGGAGCCCGCTCTGTTCTTGCCACTCTATGGCCTATAAACGACGAGGCGTCGAAGGAGTTTATGGAAAATTTTTATGCCGAACTTTGCCAGGAAACATCAGTTTGTGAAGCTTTAAGAAGAACAATGAACCGTTTCCAGAAACACGAAAAAGAGTGGTACCGAACAAGTACGATCTGGGCTCCATTTACCATCTACGGAGAAGACGTGAAGTTTCCAAAGCATGACCTTGAAAAGATAAAACAAAAGTCTCGTGAGATGTTTGCTGGTTTTGTAATATTAACCTAAAGTTTATGACTTGCATTATTTAAAATTGCATTGTTTAGAATTGCGTGTCCGTCGTTAGTGACAAATGAGATTCTATGGAAACAGGGTTGTCAAATTAACGTAGTTGTTACCAGGAGAAAGTAGTTTAGTATTTAAGTTTGTTGGTTTGAGTCGTGTGCGCTTGTAAGTTGTAAGCTGTAAATCAGATTTTGTGATAGCCTTAATGTTGTGAAATTGCTGCATTCATTCAGTGCTTCGCAAGAAACTGTCAGATAAATAATATTGGCTAGTCTTGAGTTTGTTGTTTAAAGTTGTCCGCGGTTATTAATTGAAGAATGAGATTTCGTGATAGCAAGATTACAAAGCTGTTGCAGATGTTACTTGACGAGGAACTTGTAGAAGAAATATGGTGTAGTCCTTACCACACGTGTGAAGAAAAGCTTAGTTGTGTCTCCGTTATTAAGTGACAAATACGATGTCGCTACTTCGCATGAAATCAGTATAGAAGAAATATAGTTTAGCTTTAAGTTTGTTGTTTAGATTTGCTTTTTCGTTATTTAGTGAAAAATCAGATTTTGTAATAAAGTTTTCGTCGAGTATTTCCAGTTGTTACTCCACTAGAAGCTGACACTCTAGAAAAAGTGCAGGCAAACTCGAACAATCCGTACACACTGTAGAATAATAATTATTATAGTTTAGCTTTGAGATTGGTGTTAAGACAGTATCTCCGTTGTTACGTGAGAAAGTCGATATTTATTTTTTGTAAGAGCAATGTTACCAGGATGCTGCAGATTTTACTATGACAGAAACCTGTAAGAAAAATGGTTTAATTCTCTTGAACTATTGCTGTAAGTTGATGGGACTGTTTCCATGTATGTAAGTATACGATTTTCTGTGTTATCATAAGCTGCGCGGTATTGTGAAAAATATGAACAGAACTTCGACGTTTCGTTCAAAAACCCTGCGACTGGAAGTTATATCTCTATCAATTCCAGTATAATCCATATCGCTGCGCATGGCGAACCAAACGGAGGTGAAATAATGCGAGCTCCCAGTTCTTCCTTGAAGCCATCATGTGTGTCGGTTCCCACACCAGAGTCGTATCTTCTCAAACAGCAAGACATTATGAGTATATCTGTGCAAGCTCGCTTGGTAGTTTTGTGCTGTTGTCATACTGGCCAAGGTGAAATTTCTTCAGAGGGTGTTATCGGAATAACCCGGGCATTTCTTGTAGCTGGAGCCCGCTCTGTTCTTGCTGCTCTATGGCCTATAGACGATGAGGCGTCGAAGGAGTTTATGGAAAATTTTTATGCCGAACTTTGCCAGGAAACATTTTGTGAAGCTTTAAGAAGAACAATGAACCTTTTCCAGAAACACGAAAAAGAGGGGTACCGATCAAGTACGATCGGGGCTCCATTTACCATCTACGGACAAGACGTGAAGTTTCCAAAGCATGACCTTGAAAAGATAAAACAAAAGTCTCGTGAGATGTTAGCTGATTTTGTAATATTAATCTAAAGTTTATGACTTGCATTATTTAACAACGCTTGAAATCCGCAGCAGGTGTGTAACTGCATATGTTTCGTTAAAACGCCGTCGTCGTTGTCAGTCTAATCTGTGTTCCAAGTATCTCTGCTTTGCTGGATATTATTACAGTGTACCATACGGTAGAAACAAATCTGTCTGACATCCATGGAAAATAATGGACGAATGATAACATTACTTCGAATTTGTTGTTTAGAATTGCGTGTCCGTCATTAGTGATACATGAGATTCTATGGAAACAGGGTTGTCAAATTAACGTAGTTGTTACCAGGAGAAAGTAGTTTAGTGTTTAAGTTTGTTGGTTTGAGTCGTGTGCGCTTGTAAGTTGTAAGCTGTAAATCAGATTTTGTGATAGCCTTAATGTTGTGAAATTGCTGTATTCATCCAGTGCTTCGCGAGAAATTGTCAGAGAAATAATATTGACTAGTCTTGAGTTTGTTGTTTAAAGTTGTCCGCGGTTATTAATTGAAGAATGAGATTTCGTGATAGCAAGATTACAAAGTTGCTGCAGATGTTACTTGACGAGGAACTTGTAGAAGAAATATGGTGTAGTCCTTACCACACGTGTGAAGAAATGCTTAGTATGAAATCAGTATAGAAGAAATATAGAATAGCTTTAAGTTTGTTGTTTAGATTTGCTTTTTCGTTATTTAGTGAAAAATCAGATTTTGTAATAACAAAGTTTTCGTCGAGTATTTCCAGCTGTTACTCCACTAGAAGCTGACACTCTAGAAAAAAAGTGCAGGCAAACTCGAACAATCCCGTAGACACTGTAGAATAATAATTATTATAGTTTAGCTTTGAGATTGGTGTTAAGACATGTATCTCCGTTGTTACATGAGAAAGTCTATATTTATTTTTTGTAAGAGCAATGTTACCAGGATGCTGCAGATTTTACTATGACAGAAACCTGTAAGAAAAATGGTTTAATTCTCTTGAACTATTGCTGTAAGTTGATGGGACTGTTTCCATGTATGTAAGTATACGATTTTCTGTGTTATCATAAGCTGCGCGGTATTGTGAAAAATATGAACAGAACTTCGACGTTTCGTTCAAAAACCCTGCGACTGGAAGTTATATCTCTATCAATTCCAGTATAATCCATATCGCTGCGCATGGCGAACCAAACGGAGGTGAAATAATGCGAGCTCCCAGTTCTTCCTTGAAGCCATCATGTGTGTCGGTTCCCACACCAGAGTCGTATCTTCTCAAACAGCAAGACATTATGAGTATATCTGTGCAAGCTCGCTTGGTAGTTTTGTGCTGTTGTCATACTGGCCAAGGTGAAATTTCTTCAGAGGGTGTTATCGGAATAACCCGGGCATTTCTTGTAGCTGGAGCCCGCTCTGTTCTTGCTACTCTATGGCCTATAGACGATGAGGCGTCGAAGGAGTTTATGGAAAATTTTTATGCCGAACTTTGCCAGGAAACATTTTGTGAAGCTTTAAGAAGTACAATGAACCTTTTCCAGAAACACGAAAAAGAGGGGTACCGATCAAGTACGATCGGGGCTCCATTTACCATCTACGGACAAGACGGGAAGTTTCCAAAGCATGACCTTGAAAAGATAAAACAAAAGTCTCGTGAGATGTTAGCTGATTTTGTAATATTAACCTAAAGTTTATGACTTGCATTATTTAACAACGCTTGAAATCCACAGCAGGTGTGTAACTGCATATGTTTCGTTAAAACACCGTCGTCGTTGTCAGTCTAATCTGTGTTCCAAGTATCTCTGCTTTGCTGGATATTATTACAGTGTACCATACGGTAGAAACAAATCTGTCTGACATCCATGGAAAATAATGGACGAATGATAACATTACTTTGAATTTGTTGTTTAGAATTGCGTGTCCGTCATTAGTGATCCATGAGATTCTATGGAAACAGGGTTGTCAAATTAACGTAGTTGTTACCAGGAGAAAGTAGTTTAGTGTTTAAGTTTGTTGGTTTGAGTCGTGTGCGCTTGTAAGTTGTAAGCTGTAAATCAGATTTTGTGATAGCCTTAATGTTGTGAAATTGCTGTATTCATCCAGTGCTTCGCGAGAAATTGTCAGAGAAATAATATTGACTAGTCTTGAGTTTGTTGTTTAAAGTTGTCCGCGGTTATTAATTGAAGAATGAGATTTCGTGATAGCAAGATTACAAAGTTGCTGCAGATGTTACTTGACGAGGAACTTGTAGAAGAAATATGGTGTAGTCCTTACCACACGTGTGAAGAAATGCTTAGTTGTGTCTCCGTTATTAAGTGACAAATACGATGTCGCTACTTCGCATGAAATCAGTATAGAAGAAATATAGTTTAGCTTTAAGTTTGTTGTTTAGATTTGCTTTTTCGTTATTTAGTGAAAAATCAGATTTTGTAATAACAAAGTTTTCGTCGAGTATTTCCATTTGTTACTCCACTAGAAGCTGACACTCTAGAAAAAAGTGCAGGCAAACTCGAACAATCCGTAGACACTGTAGAATAATAATTATTATAGTTTAGCTTTGAGATTGGTGTTAAGACATGTATCTCCGTGGTTACGTGAGAAAGTCGATATTTATTTTTTGTAAGAGCAATGTTACCAGGATGCTGCAGATTTTACTTCGACAGAAACCGATAAGAAAAATGGTTTAATTCTCTTGAACTATTGCTGTAAGTTGATGGGACTGTTTCTATGTATGTAAGTATACCATTTTTTGTGTTATTCATAAGCTGCGCGGTATTGTGAAAAACATGAACAGAACTTTGACGTTTCGTTCAAAGGCCCTGCGGCTGGAAGTTATGTCCCGATCAATTCCATGCTTGCCCCCCCCTCCGGAATTTGTTGGGTATTTGACATTTAGGGAAAAGCCTTCACAAATGCCCCACCATGGGGTCAAATTATGATGCAAAATCCACCGACGAGACTTTAAATTGATGCAAATGCCCCACCCTGGGGGGAAAATAACCGTTTACTAGTGAGCAAATATTTATAATATTTCCACTACTACTGTATATGAAAATTACTCAACCATAAGATCTAACGCTGTATTTCACACTGTATTCTAATTGATTTGAACCCTACAAAAATTCCTGTACTTAGTAATAACAAAATGTCTATTATTAAACATCTAGCAGAATAGAGTGTTTGCGGAGTTGAGAAATGGAGCAACTTTCAAAAACTTTTTCAAAAACTCCTGTGATTTTTAAGCGGTATTTATGTATTATACAGTGTATTCTCCACCTTGGGCACGGCCCTAGGAACAGGGGCAGTCGCCAAATGCCTGACAGATGCCGGGGAGGGACGATGGACACGCATGAAATTGTGACATTAGGGCCTTTGCTCGAAACGTCGAAGTTCTGTTCAGGTAGTTGGATTAGAGAGGTTCAGATTTGACTGCCGCAACCGCTACCTCTCACTGGCTCAGTACGTATCTGCGTATCTGATTGGTTAATCCGGTAGATTAAACGCGCGTGATTGGTTCATTGTGGTGGTAGCAGTAGTGGAAGTCAAATCTGAACCTTTCTAATATCTACAAACCGGCGCAGCTTGTATTTTTCGCTACCTACACTGGCACCCTTACGTTCGAGATTTTGTTATTGATATACTATATTCAATTATTTTATTTCAATACTGGCGTTAGTGACGCTGTTTTTAGCTTCAGATTCAAACATTTATTTAAACGTCTTGGGCAAAGGTCTACGACTAAGGTCTTCACGAAATCCAATTCTTGCATGAACAGAAGTTTAATCAGTGCTGCCAATATATTTTATTCACGCATGTGCTATTGGCATCTCAATTATCTCAATTATCGCCCTTGGGAAATGTCATCACTTCGAGCAATATTTCGCTGAACCCTCCTCGATCTGGGTCTATAAATAATGAATAAAGTTCTTTGAATGTTTGTATGGCGATAAATGCACTGTTATATATAATATCAAGGAGTTATTTTGAACCCATTATCCCAAATTTAACTCCACAATTGAAGTTAAAATAGGTTCAAAATAACTCCAACTGGAGTTAAAATAATTTTCCTTGAAATTAACAGTGTGATATTATATGTTTGGCTTGTGGAAACACAACGATCCGTAAGCCCGGATATTCATTAGTGCTAATTAAACAAAGTTAATAATTGAATAAAGTTCAATTGGAACAACGCAAGCTAGTATTTTCTTTCTCCAACGTTTTGTATGGATTATGGGAGTTTTCATATCTGATGCTACAATCATCAAATGTTGAGTAATATTGTTATTAGTTTGCGGAGTTTTGATTGTCCTATAGAAAATCCGAGCATAGTTGCTGCTTTTCATTTGATGATTTACAGTCATTTTGAGAAAGCTTAAGCAAACCACAGCTGAGTCAAAAACCTAAAAAATATTTATAATATTTACAATAATATCTAACTTTCATCAACCGCACAAATATTCTTAAACCTTTTTTAAAAACATTTGTATGGTTGATAAAAATTACGTATTAGTGTCTAATTTTATGGTATTCCATCCAGGATTATTTCCATGTATAGCAACCCAAAAACCTTTCAAAAGGTTAAGGATTTTCATCAATTATTTTCTCTAATAAATATGATTGCTTTAAAGATGTCGTCAAAGACAATACTGGAAAAAGCTCTATTTAAGAATAGTGTAAGCAGGAACCTTTTCCTCTAAACTACAAAAATTTCCTATTGCGGATCAAATAAAAATTAAACGCAAAGATGTACGTATTTTTGTCAAGGCTCAAGCTTAATAATATTTTGAACAAGTTTGTTTAAGCTTTCAAAATTTTGAGATGGAAACGCGATGCATGATCTTGTAAATTATATACGCGACTTTTAGTTGTCAATACAAACTCAGTATTAAATTCTGTATTTGTAAAATATAACATTGAATTTAACCAACATTCTGTGACATTGCGGGACATTGGTAACTGCAGAGAGTTTATGAAACTACACGAAGAGGTATTATCCACAAAACTTCAACCTTATATATACTTCTGGCTTAGACCTGACAAGAAAACAACACGTGTGTTTATTCGTATGTTTCCATATTCAATAAAGAAATGAGAAAAGTGAATCAATGCAAACGCCTGCATTTTTACATGATGAAATCGGTATCTTACACACCTACAGCATATGGACACCTTCAATTTACCATTTCCAACGAAACTTATACAGTGGTCATGACATGCTCGTTCACGGAGAATTTTAGACATATATTAAATGGACTAAAAAGGTTATAAACAAAGACAAGGTGCCGGGTAAAGTCAGTCTCTTAAATTCTGCACGTTCCAGTCAGATATTCGAAGAATAAAAGGCTAAAGTCTCGGTACGTTCCAGTCTTACAACGATGTAATAGCATCTGATTGGTGACATTATCTGGTTAATATAATTATACAGGTTTCAAATATAAAAAAGAACACCCTTATTTCTGGAATTTCCACCCTTGTGAAATCTCCTACTTCCAACTTTACGAAAGAAAATCCTTTTAATGACGAAACTTAATGCTTACCAAACCATTGGGTTAAAACAACTTTCATATAATGACTATGTACATCCGAATGTCGTATTGTTGTAGTCAAGAGACACCTCAGGACGCTAGGCTATGTGCGACGCATGGGCTTAGGTCGCATTTCAAAGGTATTGCAAGGGCTACTGGGCTACCACCAGTTCGTTGACCAAAGCTCTGCTTCACAGATGTCTGGAAACAAGTTACGAAGGAGGCAGACATAGAAACAACCAGCTTGCGAATGAAAAAGCCAGCAGGAATGAAAGAGCATTACTATACTCCTTCCTCAGCAACCAATGTTCAAGTGACTGCCATTCCAGAGTGGGACTACTCAGCCACTATAGGAAATGTCCAATCAACCCCTATACCACTACAACATTGTCCCCAAAGACGAACGCATACCGACGTCAGGATTTTGTAAGAAGCAACAAAAAGAATTGTGGCAACCCGCAATGCGGTTAAGGAATGTTGGTCAGAATGTTAGTTCTTAAGAACAATATGAATAAATTATTGCCCTGTATAGATCCACAATTAGCATAATATTAAGACTTAGAATTACTACTACATGGTCTTTTAATTAACATTCTTCAATTTCGTTGATAATGCACATTACTACTATACAGAGTGTGAGGGGTGTCAGAAGTGGCAAGAGGTGCTTAAAGCTTTAGATATTTGATAAGAACAAAGTTGATAGCGTTTTTAGCGTGATATCATTGATAGCGTGATTTTTAGCATTGATATCATGGATAGCGTGATTTTTAGCGTTGATAGCGTGATTGCTTATCGTCCTTCAATCAAAAATTAAGATTTCAAAAAGTAGTCGTGTCTGGCTTTACGTTCCTTACATCTTACACTTATGATATTCTGACGCCTCTAAAACAATTATTCCCTTACAGGACGAAACAATATCCGAAATAATCCATATCTTGAATTCATCAAGATGTTTTGTTTCGGACTTTGTTTCGTCTTGTTACATCTTCGCGTATTCTATTAAGTGCATCGCTAGATAGTTATGACACCAACCAATCAATGTGTAGCATATTTAGCCAGTTAATTTATTAGAAGCCTGCAAGTATACCATGTAAAGTATTGAAGCACGAAACTGGGACGCTCTGAGGAATAAAACCTATCTTTTTCAATATTGTTAGTTTCAGAAGTAAATGTAAATAATGAACATATGTGATATGACTCAAAATGGACTAAAAGTACTTATAATCAGTTATTATATATAACTGATAGTATATATTTTATTGTTTGTATAGCAGTAACGTATGTTTTAAACCTTATGGTGTATATATCTGAATTCGTTAAAATAAATCGTGTTACGAAATCTGCATTTGAAAAGTGTCTGTAAACGTGAATGAACAAACCATGTTGCCGAATGTTTGCACCTGGTTATCTAATCATGATCATTAACGACGATTTTAGTGTTCTATACTCCCTAGACCACTGATACACTGTCTGGTACCCTACTGAATTTATCAGTGCTTAATATTGACTTGAATTGGTGGGTTCCAGTAGGCATTATACAGGCCAGCAAATGCATGGTGGTCATCTTCAGAAATGTGGACACTTGCACGAGCTCGAAAATTGAACTGCATTTCTCAAATTTACTATTTTGCCTTTAATTATGTACAAGACTACATCTATAATGAAAGGAATTAACATTTTTTCTTCCTTTGTGATACCCACTACACAGTTACTAAAGAATTGAAGTAAAATCACTCACATTATAATTCATTCATGTTATAGAGCAACAATAACAGTGCTTTAGTTTGATTTCTAGCGCAACAATAAAATCGGTGTAAATCCGTCCAGCTGCGGTGGACACCGATATAGTGTTAACTTACACTGACTTTACACCTTTTCAGTGTGAAATGGATTGGGGAGTAAATTATTTTAGGTCTGACAAAATGTACTCTCACCACATGGAGTAAGAATTACTCCAAACAATTTTACACATTCAGCGACAGTAAAATGCACTCCAAATTGGAGTAAATTTCACACCTTATAATTTACAGCTAGTGTGTAATTAACAATTATTGAATGAGGTTGAGCATGATATGAAGACTTATCAAGGCAAGAAACTGGGGCCTTGATAATTAAGGATTAAAGCACTCTGTGAGTGCATTATCGGGATTTACAAGCACGAGTTCACGAACAAGGAACGAGAGTTTCATACTGCACGAGACGCAGTCGAGTGCAGTATTAAACGTTGAGTTCCTTGTTCGTGAACGAGTGCTTGTAAATCACGATAATGCACGAACAAAGAGTGCTTTAAATGTTTAAATATTCAATTTGAGCAAACGCTTTGGCGGTATTTTTTTGTTTATGAATTATGAGCAAAAACATTCTATAAACTTTGTTGAACTAACTGTTTACTAGTTCCTTGTTTAGTTTTGATAATATTCAAAAGTGTTTTTAGAATATTATAAAACTACAAATAGCTTTTATATAAGAAACAACGTTGTTGTTTTGAATCTGTCTGCCGAATTACGAATATATTTTCAACCGGGTTCGCCGCTTCGCCACTCATTCACAACTTATATTCCGTAAATTCGTAAAATAAACTAAATTAACAACACATGTTTACGTTTAAATACGGAATTATTTGAGAAATTTGGCCACTTCGTGGTTTTGGGATTGTCTTCAGTTTAAACTAAACGAAATCTTATAAACTTTTCCATTCCTGAATTCGGGCGCCATCTTGCCGTGCTGATATAAACTATAACGGCACGGGCGTGCGTTGTTGCTATATAAAATGCACACACGTGGTACAAATTGACCAATAAGAACGCGAAATATTAATTCTTCATATGCGAAAACCGAATTCAATAATTGTTTTATTATTTATATAAAAGATAAAAAATACATCCGCACCTGTGGGTTCAATTCGTCTAAATAATGATCAGTTCTTTTTCTCATCTTTAGAAAATCTTTCCTTTTTTCTTTCATATATAATTACGTTAAAATCTTTCAAAACCTTTTGTGGCTATTTTGGTTGATATTTCCTTATATTTAATAATTACTTCCCTTAAATCTACGTAGGCGGCGCCATATTGACAGCAAGACGTCATAGCGTTTAATAATATTTTTTATAATATAGTCATCCAACCACTTCAGTCAGCAACCACTTACTTTGCTACACAAAAATTGTACAAACTTTTTATAACAAGCAATACTGTACTAAAACCGATTATCTCACTTCACCCTGTGGGTGAACGAACTGTAAAAATATTACAACAGAGAAGAGTATATTATTGCTGCATTTAATGTCTATAAGACTATATTATAAAACAATTATACCACTTGCTCTCGTCGTATATCGCTATCAGTTCATATACGACTCGAGCTCATGGTATAATTGTTATTTATATCAACGTTATGACGTCACTCCGTTGAATAATATGTCAAAACAGCTGCCGCTGTTGTTTAATGTCTGGGGTCCCCCATTCTCAAGTTTGGCACATGAAAGATCATTTCTGTACATACACACCTGTAGTAGAGTTAATCCTTCAAAAAATTTTGAGTCAGTAGAAAGGTGTAGCTGTAATTACTCTAATCTTAACTGATGTTCCTGGTCCCTATCCTTAAATCAGGGCCAGATAATTTGGCAGGGGTTTTAGGCTGTACAGTATACATATACAGCTTCGGAGAGATTTCACTGTCGCCAGGGAAAAATTTTCCCTGGGGCCATATGATGTCATAATATTAATATAGCAGAAACAGCCATATATTGGAGACCCAAACTTTAAATGAGCCATGAGTGTGGCATGAGAAGGAGCCCCAACATTAGAGGGCTGCCACTGGTGTTTAATTTTTGGCCTCTCAAGTTTGGAGCCCCCACACCCCTCCTTGGCCCTCTTAGCAGCCCCGGATAGATACCAAGATTTTGGGGAAAGTTTAATTATGTCAGGGTTTGACCTAAGGGTTGGAAAAATTGCAACTGCCTAAATTTGCACCAGGTGTGAATACTCAGAAATAAAAAGTTACAGTTTTTGCACTATAACTTTTCGCAATCTAAACTGTTATCCTATAGTTATACCAACTTACCACAATTTTCATGATGCGTGGATCTTTCGATGGCAGCTGCAGTAGCATTCTTTACTACAGCCCCAAGCCCCCAACTTCCCATCCATAGTCTTCTCTTCATATTATATATATATAGTAAACAAAAAAATACAAACTCGAGTTACTTCATTTGAATTTATTCACAACAAATCTGTTTCGTATGGCAAGTGGAGCCTGCCACACTCATCAGGTGAAAATCGCGTCTGATCTAAATGTCGAAAGAATCCTGAAATACAATATGTCTAAAGCGTTATAAGTTGTCTGGGTAGCGGTATTTTTACGGTGTGATAGGAATAATTAGTGCTATATATAATATAATTTGAGATATCCGGTTATTGGTTGTATAGCAAGTATTTCTTTCTGTGTCTGCACGACGAAATAAGCTCATTTCTAGTGTTTAGTGTGCTTAGGTTTCGGTGGCATATAATAGTGAACTTTTCATGCAAGCATAGATTGCACCTTTTTGTTTTGTTCGAGTAGGCCTTACATTGCTTAACTATTTTCCATTTGATAGAGTGCCTTACTTCTGATTCCTTTAAGCTCCAAATATATTTACTCAGTTCAGTGGCATGTTTGTACTTCGCGTTTCTGAACGAGCTGGTGTGGTTAAGATACCTAGATTTCTTCTTTCGTGTTGTCTTCTCGCGTAACTGTGGCTTGCACTGGCTTGGTACACAATGCTTTCCGTTAGGGCAGCTTTCTTTTTCCGGCAATTGCACTCTCTGGGCACCGATGGATTGGTCTCGTGTTTTTTTTGCTGAGTAGGGACTTGCTGTGGGCTGTTATAATGTTTTGTACGTTGGGCATACAACTGTAACTTAGCTTCAGGGTGTTGCGATTGAATATTTTGTGTAGATGGTGGCCTTGGGGGAAACATTCGTCAATTATTTGAAGGAACTTGTGTCCGAGATTTGTAGCAACATTGGCGCTGTATGGTGGGTTATACCATATAACGTGTCTGCCTCGTGAGCGTTTCGGTTTTGGTGGCTGAGGGTTAAAGATCGAATGTAAGGACCTAAGAACCGATACCTACAAGCCATACACGAAACCCGGAAACATACCGCAATACATTAACCGCCACAGCAACCAACCGCCATCTATAGTCCGCGGCATACCAGATGCGATCAATCGTAGGCTATCTAACATCTCGTCCGACCAGAGAGCATTTAAGGCAGCCATTCCACCTTACCAGGAAGCCCTGAAGAAAAGCGGATACGAGTATAAGCTTCATTTTAACCCTCAGCCACCAAAACCGAAACGCTCGCGAGGCAGACACGTTATATGGTATAACCCGCCATACAGCGCCAATGTTGCTACAAATCTCGGACACAAATTCCTTCAAATAATTGACGAATGTTTCCCCCAAGGCCACCATCCACACAAAATATTCAATCGCAACAACCTGAAGCTAAGTTACAGTTGTATGCCCAACGTACAAAACATTATAACAGCCCACAACAAGTCCCCACTCAGCAAAAAAGACGAGACCAATCCATCTACCCAGAGAGTGCAATTGCCGGAAGAAAAAAAGCTGCCCTCTTTCAGGAAACTGCCTAACGGAAAGCATTGTGTACCAGTGGTACCAAGCCACAGTTACGCGAGAAGACAACACGAAAGAAGAAACCTACGATGGTCTTACTGAGGGCCCATTCAAAACTAGGTATCTTAACCACACCAGCTCGTTCAGAAACGTGAAGTACAAACATGCCACTGAACTGAGTAAATATATTTGGAGCTTAAAGGAAGCAGACGTATGACACTCAATCAAATGGAAAATAGTTAAGCAATGTAAGGCCTACTCGAACAAAACAAAAAGGTGCAATCTATGCTTGCATGAAAAGTTCACTATTATATGCCACCCAAACCTAAGCACACTAAACACTAGAAATGAGTTTATTTCGTCGTGCAGACACAGAAAGAAATACTTGCTATACAACCAATAACCGGATATCTCAAATTATATTATATTATATATAGAACGTGCGGTGCCAGTGTGGGTAGAGTATAGCAAATACGGCGGTTGACTGTTGTGTAAAACTACCTGAAAAATATAATGAGAACTTCGACGTTTCGAGCGAAGGCCCTTCGTCTGGAAGTTAGTAGAATGGGTCGGGGGAAAACATGTGCTTTTATAGTGAATACAAAAGCGATCATGTGATAAAAAATATAAACCAATCAGATGGATTTAATCAAAACAAACTATAAACAAAATATGGAAATCACATCACAAAATATATTAGCATATAAGGAGCAGCGAACAAAGATAACAAAGCAAGAAAGACAGAAAACAAGGAACGAAATATTAGATAAGGTGAGATGTGGAGTATCTGCTGATGCAGGCATAAACAGATAGGAGTTAAATGTGAGAGAGGCGCTCATTAATGCCGAGAGGATGAATGGTGACAAGTTGGGAAGTGAGACGCATTTCTTGGCTTTTGCGGCTATCATTACTACCAGAAATGGGACACAGAGCTCGAATTTTCATATCTGAAACACTGTGCATGGTTGCCAGTGTTGAAATGTCTGGCAACAGGTTGTTTAGCATCATTGTTTACGACAGGAAGAGATGCTCACCAAACCTTATCCTGAAATATCTACCAGTTTCACCAATATAGAGCATCCCACATTTACTGCATGAAATACAGTAGATGAGATGAGAGGAGGTGCACGTGACATGGTGCTTAATGGTCTACTTAGATTTTGGTGCCGAAATTGTAGTGGAAGAATCTATATACTTACAGGTTTTACACAGCTTCACGCCACAAGGAAACGTAGAGCTGTGGACTAGGGTTTCACGGATATTTTTGCTATATCGAAACGAGACTAAGTAAGGGATTATTGGTGAAAATGGAAGATGTTTCAGGGTCGTTTTTCAAGATGTGAAAATTCTTCCTAATGACATCCCTTACTACTCATTACCACTCATTGTCGTAAACAATGATGCTAAACAACCTGTTGCCAGACATTTCAACACTGGCAATCACAGTGTTTCAGATATGAAAATTCGAGCTCTGTGTCCCATTTCTGGTAGTAATGACACAGGAGGCCCAGGCTCTATTTGCCCGCGCCCGCCTGTGACTTCCTTATAACGAGGGAAGGAAGGAAACATTGAGACCAAAATAGCCCAGACTTGGCATATGTTACACGAAACTATCCTCGATTTTTCGCCTTTAAATGCATTTCTTTCGAGATTAATCGATATCCCCTGCAAGAATGATACCGTACAACTCTCAAAACAACGATGCTTTAATTAAAGAGCTTAAATTCGCTCTAAAATCCGTGAGGGAATGACAAAAACCGGAAGTCGTTGAACAACTCAAAATACACTCAAACCTGATTGGACAACGAATATCAACAAAAATTTCAAATTTCAAAGTTGTCCAATCAGGTTTGAGTGTATTTTGAGTTGTTCAACGACTTCCGGTTTTTGACCAGCAAACCTGGCACGCGGTATATTTTGCCAAATTTTGTCATTCCCTCACGGATTTTAGAGCGAATTTAAGCTCTTTGATTAAAGCATCGTTGTTTTGAGAGTTGTACGGTATCATTCTTGCAGGGGATATCGATTAATCTCGAAAGAAATGCATTTAAAGGCGAAAAATCGAGGATAGTTTCGTGTTACATATGCCAAGTCTGGGCTATATTGGTCTCAATGTTTCCTTCCTTCCCTCGTTATAAGGAAGTCACTAGGCGGGCGCGGGTAAATAGAGCCTGGGCCTCCTGTGGTAATGATAGCCGCAAAAGCCAAGAAATGCGTCTCATTTCCCAACTTGGCACCATTCATCCTCTCGGCATTAATGAGCGCCTCTCTTACATTTAACTCCTATCTGTTTATGCCTGCCATCAGCAGATACTCTACTTCTCACTTTATCTAATATTTCGTTCCTTGTTTTCTGTCTTTCGTTCTATGTTGTCTTTGCATTTTCCACGCGATTTTCTGCAGAATACTAATGAGCGTATGAACGCAATGACGTCATCGTACTATGTGCGTACTAGTGCGTACAAGGGTTGCTGACCGTCTACTAAGGGGTGTGCGCACAAGGGGTGTGGGCACAAAGGGGTGTGCGCCCAAAGGAGTGTGCGCACTAAGGGGTGTGCATACGTAACGGAACGTTTAAGTTAATGGGTATTCATGACATCATATGGTGTGCGTACAAAGAGTGTGCGCACACAATCTGTGTGATTTTTTATAAAATTTTCATGATGGGAATACGGTCACTGAAGAGATACCTATGCACGATCAAGGGGTCGATGTGAGGTCGATGTAGGGTCGATGTGAGGTCGATGTGAGACCGCTCGGTTACTGCGCATGCGCAATGCTCATCTCACAAAAATTGTATCCAACATGTTTTTGAAAATCTTAGAACAAAGCAAGAATGGTATTCCACAGCGCAGCATGTATAGGCAACATCAATAATGTTTTTTAATCGCTTTGTTCTAAGATTATAATTTCTCCTTGTGCGGGAAATGATGGCCCGCTTGGCCTTTCCTGCCCGTTTGGCCTGGTTTTGGCCTTTTTTGCCTGCCTTTGGCCTTTCTTGTCTGACTTTTGGCCTTACACGGGACGCAAGGGACGTCGGGACTTACCTAAATATGTCCCGCAACAAGGTCCCGTAAATGAATACTTCTACGGGACTTGCTAAATATGTCCAGCAAAAAGGTCCCGTAAATGAGCACTTCTACGGGACTTGCACCGTATTGAACCGTTTGACCGTGTTTATTATTATTATTATTATTAAGTCTTTATTAAACATAGCCACAACAAACGTGTGACTTTACATTTAAAATTCTTATATACAGGGTTCCAAAAATAAACTTGATTGTTATTATGTATCTAAGTTAATTATTCTTAGGTAGAATTATTAAAAAAGACTAAGACTAAGTTATTATATATATCTAGATTAATTATTTTAGCTAAAATTATTAAAAAGACACCTATTTAAAAACGACCTTTTGAATCTTTCTGTTTTAACCTTAGGTAATATGAAATCGTGTTCGCGTTCTCTTAACGGTCTTTGTCTTTTAGGAGGAAGTAGTTCGTACAAAGGGTGGTCTGGGTTACTACATATTTTTTCAAATAAACTCATGTCTCTTTCTTTAATCAAATCCATTATCTGAACACTATTTGTTGTGTATCCATATCTGTATGCTCGCCTAAGAAATTTATCTATCCGTTCTAGGTACTTCTTTCCTAGTGCAGAACCCCATACTTCGATTCCATAAGAAAATAAAGACATAATAAGTGCGTCGAAGAGAATTGTTAATTTTTTTTTAGAGTAGCCATACGATCTACATATTCTCAAAATGTGCATTCGACTGCTAGCTTTAGATATCAAATTATTAACTTGAAGGTCCCAACAATTTGGATCATTCTGCAGTGTAGTTCCCAATAGTTTCAGCCAAGTCTTTCGTTCGATACCCGTTATTGGTTCTGGTAAAGGATTTGTAGATTTGCCACTTACGACCATTTCCCATGTTTTATTTAGATTTAATGACATTCTGTTTGTTTCCGTCCATTTTCAATATTGTCTACCTCAGCTAGTGCGGAGTCATAATTATTTTTCACTGGAGCGCTAACAGTCATATCATCTGCAAATTTGACTAGTATGTTATTATTTGGATCTTTGACTGTTAGATCATTTATCATTAAGGAAAATAGAAATGGTCCAAGAACTGTGCCTTGCGGTACTCCTTTATTTATGTCTACATAATTTGTTTCTATTCCGTTCACTATTACTCTTTGTCTCCTATTAGTCAAAAAATTTCTAATCCAATTTATTACATATGGATTAATGTTGGTTTTCTAGCTTCTTACAAATGATGTGGTGAGAAACGGAATCAAAGGCTTTCTTGAGATCGAATGAAATCACCTGACATGATCAACATCACCATCCAGCCAATTTAGCCATTTATGGTGACACATAATAAGAGCATCAGTTGCGCTGGTACCTTCCTTATATGCGAATTGGTCGGATTTTATTAAATGTTTTAGTTCTGATGAGATCTCCTTTTTAAGCACTATTCTTTCGAACAATCTCATTATTACGTTCGTAAGAGATATAGGCCTTAATTGTGTACATTCTATAAGGGGGCTTTCCTTAGGTATTGGATTAAGATTGGCTAATTTCCATAGGAGGGGAACGCATTGCTGTTCCAATGACATATTAAATATCTTTGTTATCACTGGAGCTAAATATTTTGCAAAGTCTTTCCATACCCAATAGGGTAGGCCATCAGGACCTGTTGATGTTTTCTTTTGTTTTTCCAAAAACCTTTCTACAGTAGGTATATCAACATTTGGTACTCTAGTCTCATTGGGTATAGGGACGAGTTCAGGATATGTATAATTATCATCAGTGTTTATTGTTTTGAAATAACTATTTATAACACTTGGATCAATATTTATACTGGTATGATTTGCCTTCCTACCGGTGATTTTATTAACTGTGTCCCACCATTTCTTCGATCCAGATGCGTATTTCCCATTCTCCTTTTTAACTTCACTAACATTATCACTTGTTTAACTTTTAAACATTATCACTTTCTTCATTATTCTCTTCAAAAGGGCGGAAAAAGGGTGTTAGGCGAATGCGAAATCGTATTGATTTTCAGAGGTAAACATGGAATAAACTAAACTACTAAACTAAAGTACCAAACTAAACCAAAGATCTAAACTAAAGTTCTAAACTAAACTAAAGTGCTACCGAGAGAACCCCCAGAGAACCCCGAGAGAACCCCGAGAGAACCCCGAGAGAACCCCGAGAGAACCCCGAGAGAACCCCGAGAGAACCCCGAGAGAACCCGCAGAGAACCCCGAGAGAACCCCGAGAGAACCCCGAGAGACCCCCGAGAGAGTAACCCGAGAGAACCGCGAGAGAACCCCGAGAGAACCCCGCGAGAGAACCCCGAGAGAGAACCCCGAGAGAGAACCCCGAGAGAGAACCCCGAGAGAGAACCCCGAGAGAGAACCCCGAGAGAGAACCCCGAGAGAGAACCCCGAGAGAACCCCGAGAGAACACCGAGAGAACCGCGAGAGAACCCCGAGAGATCCGAGAGAACACCCAGAGAGAACCCCGAGAGAACCCCGAGAGAACCCCGAGAGAACCCGCAGAGAACCCCGAGAAAACATGCATAAAACCCCGAGAGAACCCCCAAGAAATCCCCGAGAGAACCCCAGAATACCCAGAGAGAACCCCGAGAGAACCCCGCAGAGACCCTGAGAGAAGCCCGAGAGAACCCCGAGAGAACGCAGAGAAGCCTGAGAAGACCCGAAAAGACCCTGAGAGAACCCCGAGAGATCCGAGAGAACACCCAGAAAGAACCCCGAGAGAACCCAGAGAGAACCCCGAGAGAACCCGAGAGAACCCCGAGTGAACCCGCCGAGAACCCCGAGAAAACATGCAGAGAACCCCGAGAGAACCTCCAAGAGATCCCCGAGAGAACCCCAGGATACCCAGAGAGAACTGAGAGGGCCCTGAGAGAACCCGAGAGAACCCAGGGAAACCCAGAGAGACCCCGAGAGAACCCCGAGAGAACCCCGCAGAGAAGAACCCCGAGAGAACGCAGAGAAGCCCAGAATACCCAGAGAGAACCCCGAGAGAACCAGAGATCCCCGAGAGAAAACCAGAGAACCCAGGGAACCCCAGAGAGAACCCAGAGAACCCCGAGAGAACCCGAGAGAACCCCGAGAGAACCCCGGAGAACCCCGAGAGAGCTGAGAGAACCCCGAGAGAACCCTCGAGAGGAAAACCTGAGAGAACCCCGAGAGGCCGAGAGAACCCAGGAGGGCCAGAGAACCTCGAGAGAGGACCTCAGAGGGCAGAGAGAGAACCCCCCCACAGAACCCAGAGAGAACCACCAGCCCCCTACTTCCCGAGAGAACCCCAGAGAACCCCAACAGAAGAAAAGCCGAAGAGGAAAGAAGGAGAGAGAAGCCTACAGAAACCAGAGAGAACCAACCTACAGAAGTGTTTTTCCACATAAAAGTGTTTTTATAGGAAATTTCCTCTTATCAATAGCAGCTTCTAAAGCTTCCCCTGAATCAAAATATTGTTTACAGTCCAGTTGCACAATATAATAATCATGATCTTGGCGCTGATTGTGCGTGTTAACCTACTTATACTCGCGCCCTGCCTCGTGGCTTGGCTTTTCCATGCCCAGGCCACCAAGACGTGCTGGAAGTGCTAAAATATCCCGATCGAGTTGATTGCACTTGTGTTCTGTGACAGCAGGGGTGAGAATCTGTGATATTGCCTTCTCGAGTGGCTCTAATAAATCCTGTATGTCTGGCAGGGTTCTCAAGAAGTAGGTCCAACGATGTTTCAAGCCGAATGTGTATGCGGCGTAGGACGCAAATTCGGCTAATTTCGTCACTTCGTTGACCCAATTAGAGACCTTCTCATTAACATATTCCTCCAGATACTCTCGTGAACCTAACGCTGCTCCGAGATGTTTTTGCCCTTGCACTATCACGTTGATAGCCGTTCCATGAAAGGCTTCTCCCACACTTTCTTCCTTATCGGGCTTAACAATAATCCAGCATTTCTCATCTTTCGGAAAATAGCCCAGGTTTGGACCAAGAGTTTTCAATGCATCCCACCAATCTTTGATTTGTGTCACACGACCAGCTCCACTTGCATCATCTGCGAACCAACATGGCTTCACAGTAGATTCTGCCTGCAGGCTCGTGATTAAAGGCAGAATACTTATCGCGTAAAAAGCCATAGCCAGCGGATCTCCTTGTATTGTTTCCTCTGCTGACACAATCTCTCTGCCGCCAACAATAAATAGCCGAGCTGGCTGTCTGTAGGTGTTTATAACATAGGCAGCGATTATCGGGCATAACAAACGGATGTTGTGCAATGCCACAGTTATATTGCGTGCATTGAATGCATTAGAAGCATCAATATAATAATAATGGAAACTTTATTAATGAATTTCTTAGATTATATATAAAATTGTAAATCTCACTTATATAAGGTAATTTACAACCGGCTACTTGAATCAATAATGACTATAATACTATATATACACAACATAACATATAACAAATACACTGCACAAATTTCAAAATTAAATGTTAAAAATTCTGGATTTGTCCATTCCTTATTTCGACAACAAAATATATAATATGTTGTTCTGATCCCAATCGTCGTCATTCGTCGTCATTCGTTTGATGCAGAATTTTTGGTGATTCTTTTCAAAGCCAAGATCTTTGAGCATTTCTATGAATGTCGAACATTCGTTTGCAAAGACACCAAGAGAGCTAATCGATAGATTTATAAATTAAACTGATTTAAAATGTTTACGTTGTTCCCTAATTAATTATAAATATTTACATTTTTTGCGTTTAACGTTATTTTGGAGATTTGATTCGAAACCAACAGTTAGTTCAACAATGTAGAGACATCCACTTGATGTTGATAGAAGCAAATCTGGACGGTAGGTGTCACCAGTGATGATGGATGGGCTTTTATAACTTCGAAGATCCACATAAAGACATGAGCCGCTGACGGTCAGTAGGTTCGTCATTATAATAATAATGGAAACTTTATTAATTACGATAAATGTTTACATACTACAGTGATAAACCTCTCTTTACAGGTAGTTTACCAGTGTCTACTTGAATTAATTAATAAAATATGAGAAAAATATTAGTATGACATTAGTTGTGGGTTATCCCATTCTTTGTTACGTTTACAGAATATATAATATAAGGACCTGATACAAGTGTTAATAATTTTCCTAACAAGATATTTTCTACATTGCTCGTCAAATTTCAGATCTATCAACATTTCAACAAAGTCTAGTGAGGCGGATTGATTGAAAACTCCTAGTGAACTGATAGATAAATTGACAAATTTGACCTTATCATATTTGTTGTGATGTTCCTTAATCAGGTCCTGATATTTTTGTCTTTTCCGGGTTGCATTAGTTAGAAGATTAGATTCAAATCCGACAGTAAGTTCGAGTATGTAAATACATTTGTTTTCAATAGTTATCAAAAGATCAGGGCGTAATCTATCTCCAGTGAGAACAGATGGACTAATATAGCCTGGAAGGTCAACATAAAGGTTAGCATGTTCTACGGATTTAAGTGTGGATGCAATAAAGTTTAGAACAGAATCATGTCGCCAGGTAAAACGTCCCTCAGTTAGGTAGGTCTTGCATCCAGCCACGACGTGAAGTAAAGTTTCGGGTGCCAAACAGAACGAACATTCAGATGTAGATGATATTCCCCATTTTAACAGGTTTTTGCGAGTCGAAAGCGTGTGCATGTTATTTATGTACCGGATGGTGAAGTTAAACATATTCTTTGGAAGTTTACTTTGTACGGAGGACCATATGGAGTTGAACGTGAGCGTCGAATATTTAATGACATTGGAGAAGAATGAGCCTTGTGAAATGAGGTGGTGCTGAAGCTTATCTTCGTGTTCGTTTCTGATAGTGCTTAGTACGTCCTTAGTATTTTTATATGTGTCATATTGAACATTTTTGTATTGCTAGTATCCTTCCATAGGTTTTTTATGTCTTCATTTGGCGATGATTTTAAAGCATTTCGAGAGACAGTTTGACATTGAATGAATTTAGTTGAGGGAAGAATGATATTTAAACCAAATTTGTTATGTGGAAGTAGGACGTTACTAAGAGTTGCAGAAATAGGAAGTTCCAGCCATTTTCGGATATATTTCAATGCCATATTATCTAGTTTTTCATTTACCCAGGTTTTACCTATATCAGAAACAGTGAAGTGCCAAGAAATTTTAGAAAGTACATAGCGACTGTACAAAATAATTTTGTTTCTCGGATGTAATGGTAATTCGTCAATTTCATTTAGGATATTAGTAAATAAGTCATATATTTCAGATTTGTGATCTTCTTCAGACATGTTGAAGTCAAAATAACGACCTAGGTAGCGGAAAGATTTACCGATTTCAACACGTGGCACGAGGAAGTTATTTACAAATAGTTTGGGAAGATATTGAATGGATTTTGTTACTTCTTTCTTAATACCAAATGTTGAACATTTATCTACACGTATGATCATATTGGCCCACTGACACCAGATCGTAAAGCGGTTAAGAAGCATCTGGTTTTCTCTTTCTTGGCCACTAATAACGGCCGCATCATCTGCAAACTGAAACCAATGGAATGGATTTAATGGAATGCCATTCTCGCTTAATTTCCAAAATCCAAGTTGACGGTATTTTTCTGATTTAATGTGTTGGATGAAAGTATTGAAAGACATATTGAATAAAAGAGGGCTGAGACAATCGCCTTGGAGGACGCCACGACCAACTGTGATAAAAGGGGTGTTAAATTCTTCTGTAATGATGGAAGTTTGGAAATCAGTGTAAAGGCTGCGTATTAGGTTCTTTATGTGATCGGGGATATGATGATATTCAAGGACTTCATAATAATAATAATAATAATAATAATATTTTATTCAATATTTCAACATATACAATAATAATAATTTTGTTACCAATGACTGATAAATAATATATCCTAAAGGTAAGTATCTAAGTGTTTGTTGATCTGTACGACTGTACAGTATTTTTAAAACTTTGTAAGCAAACTGTGCGCAATATACCTAAAATAACTAAAATCATTTATACAGTTTAAAATGTTTGAGAGGTAGCGCTCTCGGCGTTCTCAAAACTAAAATCGATGTTCCTAATGTCGTACTTGATTTTCCTTGCCCTTGAACCCCTCAGGCAGGTAAGTGCCGATCTCATTAAAGCGAAAGAAGTTCTAGCTCTTATCCAACTCATAGTTGTCGCATACTCTTCGCCTTTCTTTATGGCTACCAGCTCTACCAATCGACTATGGTATCTCATACACTCTTTGCCCATACCGCCTGTGGTGGTGAATACGAGTACACTCTTTGTGCGCACACCATATGATGTCATGAATACCCATTAACTTAAACGTTCCGTTACGTATGCACACTCCTTAGTGCGCACACCCCTTTGTGCGCACACCACTTTGTGCGCACACCCCTAGCTTTGTGCGCACACCCCTTGTGCGCACACCCCTTAGTGGACGGTCAGCAACCCTTGTGCGCACTAGTACGCACATAGTACGATGACGTCATTGCGTTTATACGCTCATTAGTATTCTGTAGAAAATCGCGTGGAAAATGCGTGGAATCCACGAATCGCGAGATCTTGGCGCTGATTGTGCGTGTTAACCTACTTATACTCGCGCCCTGCCTCGTGGCTTGGCTTTTCCATGCCCAGGCCACCCAGACGTGCTGGAAGTGCTAAAATGTCCCGATCGAGTTGATTGCACTTGTGTTCTGTGACAGCAGGGATGAGAATCTGCGATATTGCCTTCTCGAGTGGCTCTAATAAATCCTGTATGTCTGGCAGGGTTCTCAAGAAGTAGGTCCAACGATGTTTCAAGCCGAATGTGTATGCGGCGTAGGACGCTTGTGGTTGAGATATCGCAAATTCGGCTAATTTCGTCACTTCGTTGACCCAATTAGAGACCTTCTCATTAACATATTCCTCCAGATACTCTCGTGAACCTAACGCTGCTCCGAGATGTTTTTGCCCTTGCACTATCACGTTGATAGCCGTTCCATGAAAGGCTTCTCCCACACTTTCTTCCTTATCGGGCTTAACAATAATCCAGCATTTCTCATCTTTCGGAAAATAGCCCAGGTTTGGACCAAGAGTTTTCAATGCATCCCACCAATCTTTGATTTGTGTCACACGACCAGCTCCACTTGCATCATCTGCGAACCAACATGGCTTCACAGTAGATTCTGCCTGCAGGCTCGTGATTAAAGGCAGAATACTTATCGCGTAAAAAGCCATAGCCAGCGGATCTCCTTGTATTGTTTCCTCTGCTGACACAATATCTCTGTCGCCAACAATAAATAGCCGAGCTGGCTGTCTGTAGGTGTTTATAACATAGGCAGCGATTATCGGGCATAACAAACGGATGTTGTGCAATGCCACAGTTCTATTGAGTGCATTGAATGCATTAGAAGCATCAATATAATAATAATGGAAACTTTATTACAGTCATTTTCAACTGACTTTACACCGGAAGTTTCGCAAGTTCGTTGCCAACTTCCTATTTACGTTCCAAATTTGGAATATTGGGCGGTAAATTCGTAACGAACTTCGTAACGAACTTCGTAACGAACTTTGTTGACGAACTTGTGAACTTGGCGAATTCGATGAATGTCAGTGTTGGTTTATATTGAAACTTTGGACGCAGACAAATTATAAAACTCGTATAGTAATTGTGAAACAAATTGAAAACTGTAAAACTTAATAATATATATTATATGAATCCCTTTTTACGTCAAGAGCGTGCTTTACCTGTACCTGTTAGAGAGCGCATTGTAGAATTGTGGCTTCAAGGTAAAGGACCAACGGAAATTGGAAGGGAAATTCAACTGTCGAAAAGAACTGTTTTGAACATAATTGAAAGGTTCATCGACACTGGAGGAAATCGGCGAACATAAAATCAATTTGCTCTTTTGTAATTAATTTCAACTGCAACCTCGTGGTAAATCCATTTGCTTTTAGCGTGTCGAATACTTTTGCACGAATACTTTCGTCCAATTCTTCCAACGTTTGAATCCACGAAGATAGTTCGGCCATTTATACAATATAAAACGAACTGTGTTACTTTTTACAGTGCGTCTAGGACTAGGGGGCACTTTTTACAAAAGAAGCCAATAAAATGCAAGAACAAAAATAGAACATTTGGCAAAAACAAGCGTAATAGCCAATCAAAGCAGTTTGCTCTCACGCATATGAATTTGCATGTTCATTGTTCATGTCCATTCGGATGTCGGGGATGGAATTAAATCAGTGGTGGAAATAATAAATAATGAATAACATGTTCATGTGATTTATGATGAAATGGAATAAAAATAATTAATAATGCAGGCTAAGTTATAATTAATACCAAAAAATGACGATTGGTATCTCCTATAGGCTACGGGAGGCGCTAAAAGGAGGGGGCCTACCCCACGCCGGCGATCTCAGGCGGGCATGAGATTACGTATTGTTGGCGCATTGGCGTGAGATTACTCAAAACAAGTGATTAGCGTGCTTTAGTTTGTGCCTAAGTTCATTGTCATATTTATATTTACAGCATATCTTCAAAAATATGTATTTTACATGCAGTCTTAATAGAACACAAGATGGTCTATTTTGACGCGGCCGCGGGTGTTAGTCCATGAAATTGAAATTTTTTGAAATATTGGCATGATCTATGGCAAATTTTGTCGTGCCTAAGTTCATTGTCATATTTATATTTACAGCATATCTTCACTTCTGACACAAACCGCCGACATTTAACTAGACTGGAGTGTCGAAACGTTGGGTCGTGAATGCAATTCGACTGGGCTTTGCATTCATTTATTAAAACCAGAGTAGCGAGCGAAAACATGAATCATGTTGAGCAATATCGTTATTGCAATTAATTAATTCCTTCCATGAATTCCATCCGTGAGTCGTTGACCTCGAAGGCATTTGATTATGTTTGACATGTTTAATTTAATTATAATGTCTAATTATGATATCCTGGTTTATCGAGTACGAGATTCGTATTTTATTAGAAAAGCTATAGACTTATAACTCTAAATGTTCATTTCATTGAAAAAGGTGTAAAACAATAAAGAAATTCCGACAGCGACATGGCGGCGTTTTCAAGCGGCGATGTATATATTTCTTGTTTTGACTCATTAACACCTGTTAACCTGGTTCACACGATAAAATAAGCATAAGCACAAGCGCAAGTATAAACACAAGGAAATTCACGTGTGAACCGTCGTGAAAAGCACAACGATTTGAGTAGTCTCTTTTCCATTCATCGCAAGAGTCAACTCAGTAAGCTCGCTAGAAGTGGTTTAACCAATCACAATGCTTGACAGTTTATTTGATGCATGTACTCGCAGCGAGTTTTGCGAGTTGATTTTTGCGATGGGTCAATTATCGCGCCAGTGCAGTGCAATGTCTCGCCGCCTCTCTTCTCGATCAAATACGGTCACCGTCACCGTCACCGTCACCCCCATTGTGTTTGCCCCACTTTGGCAAGATGGCGTCGCGAACCCCGAAAAGGCGTATTACTTCGCACAAGGCAATATTAGTTTACTAGGTTAAGCTTCGCTATATTGGTTGTCTAACTGTTTTTGTCGTATGAGGCGATTTTAGGCCCAAAAAAATTTCTGTTTCCGGTCAATGGGTTTGTGCAGAATTGACGCGGCGATGCTGCTTTTTTCGCCCTTCTTTTTTTTATTAAGAGTTAATAACGAGGCGCTTTTTTGGACCTAATCTAGCTAAGAAAATTAATAACAACAATACAACATTTGATAAATACCTTACAGACAGTATCCCTAACAGCTTATTTCTGGATCCAGTTACAGAACATGAAGTAAGAAATGAAATAGAAAAACTAAACACAACTAAAAGTCCTGGATATGATGGTCTTAGTGCAAAAGTAATAAAACTTGTGACAAATGAAATCTCTAAACCAATTACACAAATATTTAATCAAACATTTTTAACTGGCAATATTCCCCAAGAACTCAAAATTGCGTTAGTAACACCAATTTATAAGTCAAACGAAGATAACAGATTTGAAAACTACAGACCAATTTCAGTTATAACTTGTTTTGCAAAAATACTTGAGAAAATTATGTATAAACGTCTCATCAATTTTGTGGAAAAAAATAATATTCTTTCGGAGCACCAGTATGGGTTTCGTAAGAATAGATCAACTGAACTCGCTATAATTGAGTTTATTGATAAAATAACAAAATCAATAGACAAAGGACAATATACAATTGGTATTTTCCTTGACTTGTCAAAAGCGTTTGATACTATTAATCATTGGAATACTATGGAATTAGAGGTGTTACACTTAAATGGTTTGAGAACTACCTTTCCAATAGAAAACAAATTGTAAAATATAATGACACTAAGTCTGAAGCAATGACAATAACTAGTGGTGTCCCTCAAGGCTCAATATTGGGGCCACTTTTATTTTTATTATACATAAATGATATCCAAAATTGCAGCACACTAGTTTCCAAAATATTGTTTGCAGATGACACAAATATTTTCCACAGTCATTCTTGCTTAAAATAATTAAATTTAATCATGCAAGATGAAATAAATAAAATAGCTGATTGGATTAAAAGCAATAAATTATCTGACTGAATGCATCTAAAACAAAATTTATTCTATTTAGATCATCAAATAAAAAGATTAAACACAATGTAACAATTTCTATAAATGGACAACCAATTAAGCAAGTTAAAAATACAACTTTCCTTGGTGTCATTATTGATGAACACCTAACTTGGAATGATCACATTGATTTAATTGTGAAAAAAGTTATAAAATCTACGGGAATAATATCCAAAATTTGACATTTCACAAATTTTAATACTCTCAAACTAGTCTATTATGCTCTAGTTTATCCTTATTTAATATATGGAAATCTAATATGGGGAAACACATATAAGAAACGATTACAAAAATTAATAAACATCCAAAAGAAAATAATACGATTAATGATGTTCAAATCATATTCTGAGCACTCTGAACCACTATTTAATAAATCAAACATTCTGAATATTAAAAAAAATAATGATTTTCTAACTAGTTTATTCATGTTTCGATATCACTACCTGGAAAATTTACCAAAATACTTTAGCAATTATTATGTGACTAACAACAAAATACATGAACACAACACAAGGAACGCATCTAAACTTCATAAATCATACTCAAGAACTAATTTTGTCAAACATTCACTTTACAATAAAGGTGTAAATATCTGGAATGAGTTAAAGTCTGAATTAAAAAATATTAAATCTTATAACATATTCAAGAAAAAATCAAAAAATTATTTCTTGCTGTTGCATTCGGAAACATAAATTTTTTATATCTCTCATCATCCCTTGTAAATTATATATGTCTTCTAACTTTTCCTAATCTTCTTTTTTTCTATTAATAACATTAAATTATCTTAAGTTCTGATCATCAATGTAATTAATTGTAAATAATTAACCTAGGGGTCTTAATCAAAAGCCTTTCGTGGTTTCTAGTAGACCTCTAGCCCTATAATTCTGTAACCTTTATTTTATTTTAAACTATGTATGTATGTATGTATGTATGTATGGGCAAACTTTAATAAATAATAATAAAGTATTTTTCTATTTTTTATGAAGTGTAAAATGATTTATTATGCTTTTAATGCTAAACTGTCACCAGTACTTCAAGAGTACTTCATTTTGCAAGGATTTGCCAAAAAAACGTTGAAGCGCACACATGCCTTAGATGCGAGAATATATTTAAGGAGTTTATAAATCGAAATGTTTATTACGATAAAGCCATATTTTTGCATACAAAATATGCTGAACTCAGCAAAATTTGCCTTGCCTGGTCTTGTTCAAACACGCCACAGCACGCCTCGCATATTTACATGAGTGACTTCATTATATACAACATTGTATACAACATTGCATACAACATGTTAATGATGCTGCTCACCTCATTTTATGTTAATAATGATGCGCCAGCTCATGCGCCACGCGCAACCTCATGCACCAGCTCAAAAATCCGGCTCGAAAATCGAGTGTAGCAAAGATTCGGCGGTTGACTGTTGTGTAAAATTACCTGAAAAATACAATAAGACTTCGCCATTTCGAGCGAAGGCCCTTCGTCTGGAAGTTAGTTAGTTCACTAACTTGACTTTCACACACTTTACTTGGCAAAAATTAAAGCAATGCAGTTGGCAATCCATAAGAACAGATCTACTGTTTCTTTAGAATAAATCCAGGTTTATGGCGATCACTGTCTGAGATTAATGAATACATACATGCAGCAAGTTCAGTTATATATCAAGGTCACATGATTGTGACAGGTGAATATTGTAGCCAATACCTGGACAGTGTTGAAGAACTAAATTTTACTCAACAAGATGGACATTTGGGTTGAATCTCAATTGCTTGTGACAGGGTCTACGATACCATACATGAAATTCAGCTGACCCCTCCTTACACATCAAGGTTGCTTACCAAGATGCACCAGTCAATATATTACCATGGTGCTGAGATAGTAAATGACAACGTCTATATTATCGGTGGCACTACAACAGGATCTTGCAAAGAGGCGAGAGACATTGTCCTCAATCCTCATGGCTCATGTTCGACCCAGCAACCAATACTTGTACCTGAGATAAGATGAGAAAGGAGCGAAATGGTTGCACAGCAGTGAGCATTGACAGACTAACTGTCCATTACTCTTCTCTACTTCATTCATCTTTCGATGTAAACAGAATGCGCACTTGGAAAACATTCTGTTCTAAGTGCCGCTCTTTCAACTTAAGCTGTTGTTCGTAATTCGTCATGTTTTCTGTAAATATTATATTTGTTCTCGTCTTTGATTTATGTTTGTTATAGTTTGTTTTCATAAAGGTTGATCTTCACATAGGGCTATTCATGTCCTGTTGACCATACCTTCAACCATATTATGTAGTGGTTTAATCTATTTTATGTATGGTTGTAAAGTTAATAAATAAATAAAAATAAAATAAATAAATTGGTGATAATATTATCACAATGGGAAGATTTGATGAAACTCCCAATGCACTTAATTCTGTTGAGGATTTGATAAAACTCTCAATGCACTTAATTCTGTTGAGTGTTAGGGAGCGGTCATTAAGTATTTGTCATGGGGGCCGGAGGCTATTTGGGAGGGTCATAAAGAAAAATCTTTCTTCTTAGCAGGGGGTTAAGACCGAATATATAAAAGAGCAAAGGGGCTTGAGACTAAAATACATACAGTATATAGAGTGTTAAGTGGCATGGATGCATCTTTAATAGTACTCCACTCTCTCTTGACTTGACAGTTCCTATTTTTATAATATTATTAAAAGTAGATTTAATTCTCAAAGGAATGCAATTTTAAATTTCTCTTTAAGAATTATTTACCTTTTAGTATAAATATACTAATACAGCCAGAATTAACCCATTAGCTTGCAATGCGCCCAGATGCGCCCTATTTAGTATTTTACTCTGTCGAGCACCAGACGATTTTACTCGTCTGTGGTAGGGTACTGCCAGTTAATGGCTTAACAAAACTATCTGCCAGTGTCTCTTGTTAATTCATTAGCTTGCAATGCGCCCAGACACGCCCTAATTTAGTATTTTACTCTGTTTTACGCCAGATGACTTTACTCGCTAACGGTAGAGTTAACAAGAAATATTGGCAGATAGTTTTGTTAACTCATTAACTGGCAGTACCCTACCACTGACGAGTAAAATCGTCTGGCGTTCAAGACAGAGTAAAATACGAAAGTAGGGCGCATCTGGGCGCATTGCCAGCTAATGGGGTTGTTAATATGGAAATTATTAAACAAACCATGCAAATTTTTAGTCAAAACTACAATTACAGCAATTTCTTACCCTTGATTTATTCTTAACCCTGGCAATCCTAATTCCAATCCGAACCCTAATCATTAATTGTTACTATAATCCTAACTGGCTATCAGTTACGATATTTTGTCACTTAGGGGCTGTTTATATGGAAGCCGGACTGGCTCGTTGACCGGGCCAGCCCGCTTAGCGAGATCTCGCCGTGTAATTGATTTTATAGTAAAAACTACTTTATATGTGTTTATATGGACAAGCGGGCTGGCCCGGTTCCCGAGATCTCGCTTGAAAAAGGCGAGATCTCGCTTACCGGGATGAAAATTTCCCCATATAAACACTCACTAACCGGGCCAGCCCGGTTGCCGAGATGAAAGTTGAAAGAGACGCCGCCGCCAATTTGTCTGCGAGCTATTTTTAAGAACTGTCAAAACAATGTCAAAGGTCAAAAGAACAAAATCATCCCGCCTGCCGGGATGAAATTTTCTCATATAAACACAAGACGACAAATTCATCCCACTTAACGGGCTGGCCCGGTCAGCGAGCCAGCCCGGCTTTCATATAAACAGCCCCTTAGTCACTTAACTTATGTGTGGGTGGTTAAGACAGAGATATCAACACATAATGTCATATATAAATCTGAGTCTACAAGAATCATATTACTGAATACTGACACCATAATATGAAGAACTTTATTAAGCCCCCCTGTCTAATAAGTCCCCTGCCCATTCTGCACACAAAAAAAAACAAAAGTGTTTTGATTTTTCTATTCTCTGTACACAAATTTGTTTCCTATTTTCGACTGTAATATGCTTGAACCAAATTATCATATCATTTTGTGGAAAGTTGGAAACATATATAAGCTCCCCTCTCAAATAAGGCTTCCCCCTTCCTATTAGAGATATTACGAAACAAAAGTAAGTATTACTTAAAGTAATATGGTATATGTAACCACTGACAAGCGTTTACGGGCTCAAGAATCTCTAAGCGAAGTGAGAAAATATTTTGAAAAAATCGAATTCGAAAGTCTTTACAATCTGAGCATTTCTTTAATTCTTTTTAATATTTTCCACCTGAAATGGCTGACGATGACTGGGCATCTGCAGTAGCAGAACAAGAAAGTGTATCAAAAAAGGTATGTTCAACACACAATATGTCGAAGTTTATATACGCGTTGTGCCAGACAGTCACGTGTTTTATATATGATTACTCTGTCATTTCAATGATTTTATATTATGTTAACATATCATATCAGTTTATTATAAGATTTAGTGAAAGAATTTACAGTATACTCTATTGTAGTACGACTAGAAAGTAGAAGAATCGCGTATTACTTAGACCAACCATTATCCAACCTAGAGTCTATTAACATGCCTCAATAAGTGCAATGCTGACCTGACTGGAAAGTTTAGAAATTGCTTGCCTGATTTTAAAAAGTACGAAGAAAACAGCAAAACTGTGTCCCAATATCTCATTTGCACGATTGTGTTTATACAAACTATCCACAGTAGGGTGAATTTTTGACAAGGGACATGGCACATGCCTCGCACAATTGAAAATTGTGGCCACAAATTGACACTTAAAGCCTGGTTTTCACTGTGCCATAAGTGTAAGCAGCAAGCGTAAGCATAAGAGATCAAACGTTCCGACATTAATTGTAAGGATATCAAAACCTTCCGTTCTTTAAAGCCTGGTTTTCACCACGACGTAAGCGTAAGCAGCAAACGTAAGCGTAAGTGCGGAATGCTTTGATCTGCTTATGCTTGCGTTGTTCTCACTGCGACGTAAGCCTTGTTTACTCTGACATAAGCGTAAGCACAATAGAACGGAAGGTTTGATATCCTTACGTTAATGTCGGAACGTTTGATCTCTTATGCTCACGATTATGCTTGCATCGTAGTGAAAACCAGGCTTAATGCAATGTAAATCCTGGGGAGTGCGGCAAGGGGTTGAAGTGCGGGCAAGGGGTGAGGATTTGCCTTGAACATTCATCCTTGAATTGCAACTAAATTTTCTTCAAAGTGATAAATATATTCAATAAAAAGTTTAGGGTCGGGATTTCGGTGGCCACAAGCTAGGTAGGGTCGGGAAACCAGAAACCCACATATTTTTTCCTTTGGCCTGGGGGCTAGCTTTTGTATACAATTGATTGATATTCGTCTCTCCACCTGCAGGAATGTTACTTCAGATTTCATTTTCTGAAAGTGAGTCAACTCATCTTTTAAACTGAGCATGCATAGAGCATGCTGACATGCTGATAAATTAATTTACCAAGATGACATGTTGGATGATAATGGGAGTAGCTGTCTTGTAATTATTTTTAGAAATGAGTGTAATGATATAGTATTTTATTTTTGATGTAGTATTTTAATTTGCAGGTGGGACAAATGACTATTAACAATGACAGTTCATCGAAGCCTCAAGGAGCACCAATACCAAGAAATGATACCATGCCTAGTAATGAGGCACCAAGAAATGATACCATGCCTAGAGATGAGGTCCCAAATAATGGTAATAAATTTTCATTTTTGGACTATTGAACTGAAAAATTAAGCTAACTTTATTGAATGTACTGATAGCTCTATGCCTTTCTATGTACCTTTCAAGCCTTGATAAACAATTTTTTCCTGGCAGCAGGCATCCAGACCCAAAACATTTCCTACCAAATTCCAACTTCCAACAGCGTGTGCTTTCAATTATGCATGGGTAGTGACCCAAGAGATCCAACCCCAGAAAATGTCAGGCAACCAGGGATATGCTAGTACTCCTAATTTTGTGTTCACTCTACCCAGTCTTTCGGGCCAATTTATGTGTTGTCGAGATTTCAATCTCGCGTCTGTCCATATTTAAGATGTCGTAATTCCGGGGGGGAGTGCAAGAAAAATATTGAATTGCGTGCGCATAATTTGCAAGCTTTTTATTCTGGATTTGACTTGATGCAAAATATACGAACACTTCCCGAAGAAACCAGGTAAGTATGGCTTTATTTCTTTCTGCTAATATCCATCAAGGCAATGTTTAGCGTTCATTCTAGAGGCAAGCAATGTGCTTTTATGAGTTTATCGGCACTTCTTACAGCCCGAAATATCCCATTGTCCGCATGGTCGTTTACAGCATTTAATAGTGTCTTAATACAAGGAGACAAGAGTTCTGAATAATGGCCTATTAGTCCTGGACCCTGCCAGTGTAGAATTTTTGTCTATAGATAACTTACCAACAATTCTTACAATAACTGTTAATAATTCATGTACGAATACATGTAGTACGATGACAAATAGTGGTATAAATCTACCTGTGGAGGTAGCTCAAAATATGAACAATCTACCCGTTGAGGTTGCTCAAAATATATATAGTGATCTACCCATTGTGGTGGAGCCCATTGAGGCACAAAATAACATTGATCTACCCATTGTGTTAGAAGAACAAATTGGCAGAAATGAAAACCAAATTTGGTTTATGACTTGGTTGCGCCACACGAACATAACATAATTATTTAGTACGTTTAATACTACTAGTTTATTTTAACATGCCTCTTGTATCTTTGGCACTATGCCACATTAATTATTGCATGCTAACAATGTTAAAACTTATAAATTTGTCAAAGTTAATTCTTGATTTGTTGCTATATTTCCTAAAATATTCCTGTGAAGTCAAAAAGATTTTCTGGCAGCATGCTGCCATGCTGGCAGACATTCTCAAGCTTTGACACCTTTAGTATAAAACTTTTAATTTTCCCTAGAGTTTTAGAAAGACCATGCCTTACCTTTGATGCAGTGCAGGGCTCAAGATTTGATTTTTTTACCAGTATCCAAGTCGATACTAGCACCCTGAAATCTGGTATCCCTCCTTGAAATTTAGTATCCCAGATTTGGATAGTAGGTATTCCGATTAGCAGTATCCAAACAAGGTAAAATATATGCAAAAAATAAGTGTCGGACAGGTGCTTGTAATGGTATAACATTGATGAATACATACTGCCATCTGTCATGAATTAATCTTGTGGCCAGATCCATTCCGCATTCGCACAATAAACGACAAACACAGAGCTATTTTGTCGAACATTCACCACAATGTACAGACTTCGGGATACAAAGCCTATGATATCCAACATCCAAAATCAAATTCCGGTATCCCATGGATATCGGGATACCGCAAATCTTGAGCCCTGCAGTGCTATTACAGAAGGAAACTGGAGTAAACCTATGGTGCTTGGCTGAGTCAAATTGCAACTGGTGGCTATTCTTGCATAATCGGAAAACGTTGTTTATTGCTGAAATTACCAAAATTAAGGGACTGTTCATTTTTATCTGGGAGGAGGGTGCTGGTGGAATTAGGGGGTGGGCCATCCACAGAAAGGTGGCCTTACAGGGGTGGGCCACACTAAAAAAATATCGGCGAAAGGGGGGAGGGTAACACAGAAAAGGAACAATGTTTCGTTGCGTTGCAAGAATGCCACTCTGAAAGCCCACGAAATGTCCATTTTGGGTCACTAAAATTCAAAATGTTCTGTGGGAGCTTGCCCCCTGACCGCCCTAGCTCTATGCCAGACCCAATAGAATGACCACGCAATTGGGCTCAGCCTTGCAACTGCAGCTTAAATACATCCTGACACATCTTGAGCAAGATATCTACCACATATGTATAGTTACAACTTGTTCTATCAGTCTATCTAAAAAGTTTTTACAGTTGATTTCATCAAACTTTTGCGCAAATTCGTTGCGAAGTTCAAAAGTTCATAATGAATTCACAAGTAGGTTTGTAAACAAATCCTCTGATTGGCTACTAAAAAAAGGTAGCCAATCAAATGCTCAGTTTACAAACTGTTTGTGAATTCATTATGAACTTTTGAACTTCGAAACGAATTTGCGAAGTTCGGAATATTTTGGTAAAAGTTTGATGAAATCGACTGTAAGGTTACATGATTGTACATAATTAGAAGAGAAGGTGTGGGATGGGGGGGGGGGGCAATTGAAAAAGTATCATTATTAAGGGGTGGACCACTGGGAAAAAGTTTTGTATGAAGGGGTGGACCACCCTAAATTCCACCAGTCCCCCCCCCTCCCACCCCCTTCCAGATAGAAAATGAATGGTCCCTAACCCCCATAGCGATGAAAGGTCAGACAACTAAAAAGTGAGTTTACATGAAAGTATGTGCTTATTTTTTTCAGCTGTACCTGAGGAGAAACCCTTGTCAAGGGAAGAAAATTCTTTGCTTACGAAAGTTCTGAGAGCTAAACTAGTTGAATCAACGAAGGAGGTTGAAGTACAACGCAAAGATCCAAACTCGCCATTATATTCTGTGAAATCATTTGAAGAATTACCCCTGTAAGTTGGGCATTTATTTTATATTACATAAAGTATTAAAAAACATGTTTACAATGTAGCCGTTAGTTTGACAAAAAAGTTTAAAATTATATACAATTATTGGACGAGGTTGACCAAAATGTCGTGTAAGCCACTCACAAATTGCGATATGTTGCAATAACCGAGTTCAATAATTGTTTTATCATTCACTTCATAAAATATATTAATTTATAAGGAAAAACTCAATAAGTTATAAAAAGTTCATAAAGCTTATCGTTGTTTTTCTTCTCGTTTGTCCGCGTAAAATTTTCCTTCTTCAGCTGTGAGCTGTAAAACGTTTTCCATTGCAAATATATCATTTCCCTAGTAGTGAAATAGGTTTTGTGAAACTTTGGCTTTTTTTATACGTTTTTAATTCACGTTTTTAATTTGAACCCACGATCTCAGAGGTGAAAGGCGCTTGCTCTGACGACTGCGCCACCGAAGCCCCTAAGCGTGATCAGGGTTCTCCTTATCAGGCTTTAACCGGTAAAATTTACCGTTTATTGTTGTAATGTTTAAAATTCTATAAAAGCTTAAATCTTCCCTCAAAATGCAGGAAATGGCATTTCAGAGACTTCAGATTTCTTTCCGGGGAATCATGCCCTCGCACCCCCGAGTGGTTTGTCGAGCCTCCCGCGCTATGGGACGCTTACCTGTTCAGCCCCGTGAGCTCCATATATATCTGGAGTAAGAACTTCTAATGTTCGGCCAATAGGCCAAGTGAAGCCAAGATGGCGGCAATTGACGTCCAAACTCATGAATGTCATAAACAGTTTTGATATCATTTTATCCAGCTAATTCCAGTTTTTTCTAACAGATCGCATCGCTAATCAAGTGATTAGTTCATAAAATCATGATGTTGTTGTTTAAATCGGAGTAAAAACACGAAATTTCGGCACACTCCTTGCCGGCTTGTGCAAACCGCGCGGTCGAAAACAATAGAAAGGGATTGGCACTGGACGTCAATTTCCGCCATCTTTGGCTTCACTTTTTGGACATAAGTTCTCACTCCAGATATATATATATAGAGCTCACTGGTTCAGCCCCGCTCACAACTGTGGAGAACCCTGCGTAATACACCGTTTAACGGCTGTTTGGTGATTTGGATCTTGAATTTCTGTGAAGGATTGCTTTTTTGTGCTAATAATGAGCACGCGAGCGGTGAACGCAAATCAGAAAATTTAATTCCCCTGGCCTAATGGTATTTATTTTGTTATATGTACATAGGAAAGATGCATTGCGTCGAGGTGTTTATGGTATGGGATTTAACTCGCCATCTAAAATACAAGAAACAGCTCTGCCAATGCTTTTAGCTGATCCGTAAGTAAAGGCAATTATTGTGGCTTGTAATGGCCAGGTACAGGGTGCGAATTAGCAGGTTGCAAATTGCGAGCCGATTTTTGATAATTGCGAATCGAAAGTTTCATTTTTTCGAATCGAGATTTTTTAATTTAATGTATTTGTTTTCAATTTCTGTTGTCTAATTTTTTTTCTGAAAAAAAACACATGCAAAATGAAGGAAAATACCAGAAATCCCTTCGAAATCTTAACACAACGAAACGGCCGCCATTTTGTTTTCTCAAGCTGTGTTTCCACTTTTCCAAATCGACATTTCCTTTATATTTCCATGAAATTTCCTTTAAATTACTCTAAAGGAAATTTGCTAGTCGATTTTTCTCTCTAATTCGAACCCTGAGGTACATGTCAAAAGAAACGTAAAATATTCTGAGTAGGGACCACGAGCCATTAGTAAGGGGAGATTGTTGTGGTCAGCAGAAAGAATAAACGAAAATCAAAGTCAAAAGAAGTTCTGCTGTTAAGTAGATACAAAGGAAGTAAGCCCTCATTCCCTTTGTTAGATGACTCAACTGTGAACCAACTGAACCAGTACTTTGATGAAATATTAATGCTAACCATGATTCTAAATCAGGGGTGGAAATTTACATTTGTCATTTGTTTCTCCTGTACAAGCGGAATAGTAGATTTTGAAATTTACTACTCCGTGTGAAGATCCACTATTCCTTTATGTCCCTGAGAGCCTGTTCACCGGCTAACTCCTCTGACATTTGTGACGTAAGCCTCAAGACCCCAGAACTAATGATCAACACAAAAATAGCAAACACTTCTGTCATTATCAGGGTTTTATTTATACACCAATAATGAATAATATATCAAATGCATTGCTCTGTTATGCATTATTGCTGGTGCTAGTCTGTCATGTAGCAAAGTTAAAATTAATGCAGCGAAGTAAGATACTGTAGGCAAGCGAGCTTATTAATTCAGAAGTGGAAAAAGTATCAGATCCTGGGAACCTAGTTCCCAGAAATATTTTTGGATCTGAACTTTTGCAGAAAATCTTTAACAGAAATTTATAAAGTTAACAATTAACTGATGAGTAATAACAAAACTAGAGTATGCTCTAGTCTAGACAAGTAATTGTAATGCATTTTGTATTCACTATATCAACCTGAACACCACTGAATATCAAGAAGCAACACTCCAATCAGTTCAATGTCAAAATCAATCAATGATCATTGAACCTCATTAATTATTAATTTTTATTCTGAAACCCAGGTTCCCAGAAATTATTATCTTCAATAACCTACTATAAATTGGTACCAACCACAATTTGTTCTGCTATACTGTACAAACGGAATACCAAGATCATGAAGTTTACTGTTCTGCATTGCATCTCACTATATATGGTATAGCGGAATAGCGTAAATTTCGACCCCTGCTAATGTACAAAAATCTTGCATTTAATTAATGCAAGCTACCCGAAACTGTAAGCCTAGACACAATATTAGCAGTAGTTTTGTTCTAAAAATCTTGTTTAACCTAGTACAATATAGCATTTGATTTAAAACTCTGTCAAAAGTTATAGGAAAATTGTTTCACTTTCCATTGCAGTCCTGGGAAATTCGTTGTTCTTTTACCAATTACCACCGATTTATACTGTAAATACTAACTGAATTAAAATCGAGAAGATTGCCATAATTATATTTATATTGACTTTTATCTTTCCCCACAGACCCAGTAACATGATTGCCCAATCTCAATCTGGAACAGGAAAAACTGCAGCATTCGTTTTGACCATGCTGAGTCGTGTGGACCCTGCAGAAAATTTTCCACAGGTAAAGTTTCACTTCTGTTTCACTACATAAAAATCGCAAATCGTATACATTATCTCATGTTAAAATGTCTTCGCTTTGGCCATCCCCTAAGGGACCGTTCACTTTTTATCTGGACGGGGGGCTGGTACCGGTGGAGTTTAGTGTGCCCTCTTAAATTTTTAGCGTGGCCCACCCCTTCATACTCAACATTTTCCCAGTGGCCCACCCCTAAATAATGATATTTTTTCAAATGACTCCTCACCCGCAACCTTCTCTTCTAAACTTCCAAATTATGTGCATGTAACCTTAAAAAACCTTTTAGATAGAACAAGTTGTAACTATACATATGTCGTAAATATCTTACTCAAGATGTGTCAGGATGTATTTAAGCTGCAGTTGCAAGGCTGAGCCCAATTGCTCAGTCATTCAATTGGGTCTGGTATAGCGAGGGGGTCCGGGGGCACGGTTCCTGGAAAATTTTGAATTTTAGTATCCCAAAATGGCCATTTCGTGGACTTTCAGCAACACCCCCCCCCCCCTCCTTCGCTGATATTTTTTAGCGTGCCTCGCCCCTTTAAGGCCATCTTTTTTCGAATGCTCCACCCCCTAATTCCACCAGCCCCGCCGGCCCCCTCCCAGATAAAAAATGAACGGTCGCTAACTACCTGGGTCAGGTTGTATAAAACAGACTTTGTTTTAGTCCATATCTTTGGCTTTCAAGATGTTTTCATTTCTCGGTTTTCGTTTCCTTTTTTTGCAGTAAAAATCTACAGTAGAACCGCGCTATGTCGAACTCGCTTATCTCGAACTTCCCACTATCTCGAACTTAAACCCATTTCCAGTGGATTTGCCCAGACTATTTCAATCATTTTTACTCGCTTATCTCAAACTCGGTTAACTCGAACTCCCCGCTATCTTGAACTAATTTTGCTTCCCTTGACCCACTTTACCCGGTTATCTCGAACTTTAATGACTTCAGTTCGTTGTTTCCATTGCAATATTGGGGAACGCATGCACATATTTGATTTTGCAGCATTAAGCATGCACGTAAAACGGACTATAATATATAATTTCAATCATTTTTACTCGCTTCTCTCGAATAACTCCAATTCCCCAATTGGAGTTATTCCAATTTCTCATTTTAACTCCAATTCCCCGCTATCTTGAACTAATTTTGTTTCCCTTGACCGAGTTTACCCGGCTATCTCGAACTCTAATGACTTCAGTTCGTTGTTTCTATTAGGGAATACATGCACGTATTTAATTTTGCTGCGTAAGCATGCACGTATAACGAACTATAATATAGAATGCGATAACAAGTTGTTGGAACAACTGGTAACAAGTCTGTTTAGTCAACAACCTTGTAGCAAGTTGTCAACAAGCGGAACAAACCGTTGACAACTTGTCAGTAAGCTCGGAACAAGCAGTGCGAACGCATGCTGATAACAAGTTGTTGAAACGGCATTGGTACAAGTCTGCTGCAGGTTTGTTACAACTTGCGCGTTTTTACATATGTAGCACTGAACCTTTATTTCAAAACATTTTCGGCAAAATTTGATAAATTACATGTATGCACATTGCTTGCATGGAATCTCGCATTGTGCCAGTGACGCCCTCAGATACTCTACGATACGGAATGCATCAACTTTCAGTGGATATTGTCTAGGTAATTTGTCTTTCGCCTACCATGGAGTTGGCCAAACAAACAGGAGCTGTTGCTGAACAAATGGGTAAATTTTGTCCAGATATCAAGATAGCGTACGCTATACGAGGAAATCGACGTAAGTAGGCATTCAAGTTTTGTTTCAATACTAAGTTTTGTTTCAAATACTATATAACCCATTGTTTTTTGTTTCTATACATTCTTCTGCCATTCCGTGCAGAAGGTTTACAATATACACACTAAATAAGAGAAAGTATGCTTTAATGCGTTAGATGTTTTGTTTAACTTAGGTTTAAAGTGCATATGAAATAATTTTTACCTGTTTCTCTCTGAAAATACTCCGCAGTGAGACGAATAGACAAATTTGGCTAACGCTGTTTACATCGTTGCTACCCAATTCACAATTGTGGATAACTCGCATGCCTAGTTACTATTGTTCTAGTTTGCAAAAACATAGAATAGAACAAAGGTGACTAAGCATTAGGATTATAGACCAGTTTCATAATTCAGATGAGTTTAAATATTCTTTTAATATGCATCTTAATAAGCCTTATCAGCCTCGTTTCTGTGACTGAAATTGAATAGAATTTATTAACCTGAACGAGGTCAACGAGGCTTATTAAGATGCACATAAAAGAATATTTAAACTCATCTGAATTATGAAAGTGGTCTACGTTTTTGAGCTATTCACTCACGTAGATTATTCTAATCAATCAATCAATCAATCAATCAATCAATTTGAATTCCTCTTTCATGCTTGGATGAAAATTGAGGTTGATGTCCGTCAAACATCATATTTCTCGATTCATAGCTTTCTGGATAAATTCTGCTTCTGTCATTCCTTTGTTTTTTCATTTTTTGCTTGTAGCATAACTTGTCTATAAGTTGAGTCGGTCACACCTGATTTTTTGCGTTCATTTCAATAATAATCACTAAACGCGAGTTGTTTTATGAAGCGGTCGTCATCTGATCTGATACAATGAGCTATCCATTTCGCCATAGGTTTTTTGATAAAAGCGTGTCCACGTTTACATATACCAACAATTTCATTATTGGTATAGCATTACAGTCGATTTCATCAAACTTTTACCAAAATATTCCGAAGTTCGTTCCGAACTTCGCAAATTCGTTGCGAAGTTCAAAAGTTCATAATGAATTCACAAGCAGGTTTGTAAACAAACCCTCTGATTGGCTACTAAAACAAGGTAGCCAATCAAATGCTCAGTTTACAAACTGTTTGTGAATCATTATGAACTTTTGAACTTCGCAACGAATTTGCGAAGTTCGGAACGAACTGTAATGAAATCGACTGTAATGCTTAGTTAACTTTGTCCTATTCTATATTTTCGTAAACAAGAACAATATTAACTAGGCTGAGATTCATTGCCAGTATAGTGGCCTAGTCTCAACCTCAGTACTTAGTGAAATGAATAGCAAGAGATTTTTAGCAACGGTGAAATGATTTGTTGAATAATTTTTCGGCTCTTCAAAAATGTGCAACACATTTTAAATTTATGAACACTTTAATGTTACTCAAAACGGTATTAAATATTATACATGTACTCTTTGAAATCTTCATGCTACGTCAGTGTGTGGTGGGGTGTTTTAAATAACAACTGAATGAACGTTTCAAACTGGCCTTTTATGTCCTGTATACAGGCCTTGATGCCATCAAAAACAAAGTAACATTCAAAGCCAAACTGGTCTTGCTTTTCTTAAATTCGAGACCTGAATCGACATCATTACATTATAAGGACTGTAATTAGCTACAACAGAGCAACATTTTCAAGCCGAAAGTATAATATCTGGCGTTTTGTTAAACGCAGTTTTATTATTTACTGTTCCCTAAACTAGTCGCTCGAGGTGAAAAGATTACGCCTCACATCATCATTGGTACACCTGGCACATTGTTGGACTGGATACTAAAGATCAGAGCATTTGATCCAAGAAAAATCAGAGTGTTCGTTCTTGATGAAGCTGATGTTATGATTGATACACAAGGACACAAAGATCAATCCGTCAGGATACACAAGTAAGTTCTGGAGTTTAGCCCCGCACAGTATCAGTTGTGCCATGATTTTGAGGTAAACCGCAATTGATCTCCAATGGAAAATCGATGTCCAATGGGTTTGATGTCTACCGAGCGAAGGTAGACATCAAACCCATTGGACATCGATTTTCCATTGGAGATCAATTGCGGTTTACCGAAAAAATCATGGCATAACGGTTTTGTCCCATAAATCAAATGGACTGATATTTGTTAGTCTTGTTACTTACCGAACTATTAAGAATAATCATGTGTTTGTGCTTCGTAAAAACTGCTTTCAACTTCGGCATTGTTTATAAATTTCGACGCCATTTTGAAAATAGTGAATTTTGCCAAATATTTTGAGAGAAAATTAATAAAAAAGCCAATAGTAATGTAATTAGCCAATGAAATTGCTTATCGCAGGTGAACATCAAAAGTAAACATCAAATCTAGCAGGTAAGCATCAATTCATTCCAGCAGTCCGTCGACCAATCAAAACAGTTCTTATATCTAATTTATGGGACAATTTTCCTTGACAAGTTTTCCTTCACAAAGAGGCTTGTTTAAAAGCTAGTCATATACCAGCTTTTGAACAAGGAAAATTGTTCGTGTGTATGTACAGCCGACGGGGAAAACTTGACAAGGAAATGAGCAGTACGTCACTGCACGCTCATCTTCGACCTAGTCGAGCATAGGTATTCAGAAGTATTCATTTGTGTCGTTAATATCGGGATCGTAAAACTCGTCAAGGCCAAATTGATCGAACAGATAAACTCGTCAAGCAACTTGTTAAGGAAAACTTGCTCATCTGTACGGGGCCTTAATCTCTAAAGTTAGTAAATGAATTGAAAGTATTCCATGGAAAACCGTAGTTACTCGGTTATGATAAACCATTGCCATCCGAAAAATGATGGCCTTAAAGGGGTGAGCCACGCTACAAAACATCGGCGAAAGGGGGGGGGGGGGGTTACGCAAAATACTGTTTGAAATACAGTTGAAATACTGATTGAAGGCACCTCTGGCTGCCACCGTATGACTGATGTGTAATCAGGGAGCACAGCTACGATGGAAGAAGGGTTAGTTTGGGGCTTATACCAACCCACCCTATCAAGATTCCCTGTGGGAGGAAACCAGAGTACACGGAGAAAACCCACGACTTTCGGTAGAGGTGAAAAGCGCTTGTTCTGACGACTGCGCCACGGAAGCCCCCACATTGTAATAAAACAGGACCTTCTATGTAAATGAACAAACTGCGTTCCAGATCAACAAATTTCATTTGTGATATAACACATCAGCAAATGGTCAATTTTGCAAACACTGGAAGAGAATTCTGTAGACATTCTAGTCATGACCACGAACAAAAAAATATTTATAGCGAAAAATCATGTTGATTAATCTATAAAAATTTGGCTGTGCAGAGAAGCTTTTTAAACTTGTTCAGATAATCTATTTTACTAGAAGAAAATGGTTTATGAAATAGAAATTGGGGTAACCAGGCGTTTTATGGACGTTAAAAGCTAAAATGTCGGCCATATTGAAACGTCATTGTTACCATAGCAACGGTAAGACGTCATTTTTGTGAACAATTTGTCGCTCCTCAATATATGTGACAAAAATTTTGATCTCTAACAAGTAGCATTTCTTCAAAAAAAAATGATCGATATAAAATAACAAATTTTCCATATTTCAAAAATTGTAGGGAGCCACCTAAATGACTATTTTCATTCTTTTACTTAGATTTTTGCCCAAAGTTTGTCAAATGTTGCTCTTCTCTGCCACATATGACGAGGAAGTGATGAAGTTTGCTGAAAGTTTAATCCCTGATCCTTTAATAATACGTCTACGACGGGAAGAGGAAAGCTTGGAAAACATCCGACAATTTTATGTCTTCTGTACTGGCATGGAACAAAAGTTTGAGGCGTTGAGTAATATGTATGGTGTCATTTCTATTGGACAGTGCATCGTCTTTTGTCATGTAAGTGCTTCCCTTTTATTTCCCCATTTACATGAGCCCGGGACGAAGTCAAACCGGGTAGATTTCGTTTCGGTTATAGTATTATTTATAATAGGTGTTTACATGAGACCGGGATGAAAAATTGCTCAGACCGGTCTGAAGTCAAGTGAAATTGCTCAGACCGCTCGCTGGACCAAACCGACTATCTTCAGACGGGACGAATTCGGAGCGGGATGAATGTAAACACAAATTATTTTCAGAACGGTCTGAATTTTGGTACGACGCTGATGGTAAACAACGGTGGACAAGATTAAATAACAAAAATTGCGAACGGCACTTTTGATATACGCAATAAAGTGTAATGATTTTCGTACCGGTCTCATGTAAACCTACTGACAATTTCAATTTTCATCCCGTTCTGACTTCGTCCGGTCTCGTGTAAACGGGGCCTTACTTCAAGGCTTGATTTGTTTTAAATTTGTGGTCAAAGCCACGTATAGCATTTGTTTATCATGTTTACCACTCTGAGGTGGACGGAAACCTTAACATGTTTTTGCAAACCAATTCTCAAAGGTTCCGAGGGTTAGTTAAGGTTAGTGCCTGAGGGTTAGTTTTTAGTGAAGGAGGAAAACCGGAGTACCCGGAGAAAAACCCTCGAAGCACAGGAGAGAACGAACCAATCTCTACTACGTTGAGTTTATTACGCACAGGGACGTTACCCAACCTAAGTAAATCCCTGCCTTCGATCTGCTGTATAGCCGACTTAACTCGGAGGTCAGGGACAGTGCGCTAACTGCATCTGCCACCCTGTAGGCTGTACCACGTTTGTCAAAGTTTGTTGTAATTTGGTTACTGTAATTTGGAAATAGTTAATAGAATTTTGAATTTAGCCAAAACTGGAATTTTTTTCAAAATCCTTATTATGGAAATAGTATTGATACTAGTTTGAAATAGTATGAAAATGGAAATTGGTGTGTAAATTATACAAATTCCATGCTAATTGTCATTTTCATACTCTGGAAACACTATGGACACCATGTTGGTTCCATAATGACAATGTGGATTTCAAAAATATTTTTCAGTGATTATGCTGGAAAATGTGTGACCGTTTATATGTAAGTAAATAGATATAATGATCTAAAATGTATTTCCAGCCGATACGAAACATAACACACTTTACTCCGACTTAAAGCATCTTGTACTGTACAATCAAGATTTGACGGTAGAAAACAAGGTATCCGCGTTTACCTTGTTTACTTACTGTATTTATTACTCAAATCTTGAGTCACAAATGTTTTGTTCGGAGTATTTCTTATTTTGTATAATAAACTTATCCAGTATGTATATAATAGACGAAAGACTAGACCCTCTCTCCTTCGCAGAGGTTTCCGCTCATCATATGAGCCACAGATCCACGCATGGTTATTCATACCTACATGCATTCGTTCAATTTACTATAGTGTTCTGCTTTCTGCGTTATTTTGGGAAGAACGGGTGTCAGACGCGGTTAGCGCGCTCCCCCGTACCTCTGAGTTAAGCCTGCTATACTGCAGGTCGAGGGCAGGGATTTACTAGATTGGGTAACGTCCCTTCGCTTTATAAACTCATGTGAGTTGAGATTGGTTAGTTTTCCCCTGTGCTTCGAGGGTTTATCTCTCCGGGTACTCCGGTTTTCCTCCCTCGATAAAAACTAACCCTTAAGGATTAACCTTAAATAACTCACCCTTGGAACCTTTGTCAATACACCCTTTTCCATAATTACGTCACGAGTACTTCTTTGGCCTGGAAGCCTCGCTCTCGTGAATTAAAACGAAAAGCTATTCGGTCACGATTCACGAGAACGAGGCTCCCGGGCCAAGAGGGGACTAGTTTTTTGTTGAACTGAACTGAACTGAACTGAACTGAACTGAACTGAACTGAACTGAACTGAACTGAACTGAACTGAACTGAACTGAACTGAACTGAACTGAACTGAACTGAACTGAACTGAACTGAACTGAACTGAACTGAACTGAACTGAACTGAGATAATGGCAATGTTTTTGCAACTTGTTGAAAATTCCATAGTCGAAAGCTTGCTAAAATGAAAAAGTACGGCCAGCGCGCATCTGTGCTATTATTATGAGCGCATCCTCGATTTTTACACTTAAATGTGATTGTTTATTTTCAGACGAGGAAAGCTGCTTCATGGTTGAGCGAGAAAATGTCTCTAGAAGGTCACTCTGTTGCATTGTTATCTGGCGAGATTACTGTCGAGCAAAGAATAGCTGTGCTCAATCGCTTTCGTGCAGGTAAAGAGAAACTACTCATCACAACAAATGTTTGTGCCCGAGGAATTGACATTGAGCAAGTTTCCGTCGTTGTAAACTTTGATTTGCCTGTGGATAAAATTGGCGCGCCTGACTTCGAAACCTACCTACACAGAATTGGGAGAACCGGACGATTCGGTCGCTATGGTCTTGCTGTAAATTTCGTCAACGAAGGTCGTGATTTGCCCACGTTAAAGAAAATTGAAGAACATTTTGGACGGCCTATCGAAGAACTGAACACTAATGATGTAGACGCGCTTGAGAAATTAAACGAGTAATCTTGATGCTAGGTTTGTTTGGAGAAATTAAACGAGTAGTCTTGATTCTAGGTTTGTTTGGGTTAAAATTTTGTTGTTAATATAAATATTTTAAACTTAAGTGTAATATTTTAATACGCATTGATAGTTTGTTTAAGGAACGTTATTGTATATTTATATTGTGCTGTATACATGATCACTCATAACTTGTTACCAGTGTGTTGAAGTAAAGTTAGTCTATTCAGAGCCGGAATGTGATAAAATATATTTCGAACGTGTGGGGCCAGTGTAGGTAGCGTCTATACAATAAGCTTCGTGTCTTTAGGATCAATCTACCTGATAAATTTAACAAGAATTAGACGTTTCGAGCGAATCGATCACGTGATTAAAATTAAACCATTCAGATGGATTTAGTCAAAACAAACTATATTAAACAATATATGGAAACACATTACAAAATTTATTATATGGATATGAGTGAAATACTGGAAAATACGCGACTGATATTTTCGATATTTCACTGGTGAAATATGAAAAAAATATTTAACGCGTGTGTTTTCTCGCGGGACCCACGCTAATTCCCGCCATTTTGTCTTTTCTCTTTTGTGTCACAATCACTGATCTGAAACTAGAACTGGATAGAGCATCCTATTGAATTCAATGAGCCAATTTTGAAGCCAGAATATTTTTAATGAGATCAGATTTTTAAATCTGTCAAATTCTTGACTAGTCAAATCGTTAGCTGTTTAAATTAGTTATGTTATGAAGCAAATATATTTTTCTATGCAACGTGAAAAATATAGCTTCCAACATCTCTTCTAATGAGTTTTAGAACGTTTTAAACACCACATAATGAGGCTTATGGCGGCCACATCGGTGTGCCCTCATTAGTTATTCACCGGCAAATTTAGGAAGAAAGAGAGGCCACTGATGACAAATTCTTATCGAGACAATATTTTTCCTTTCCCACCAATAACTAGAACATGTTAGAACCTCTTTAAACATGTCCCCAACACCACAGTAGATTTGTTGTGGTCACACCGATGTGGCCGCCATTGGCTTCATTTATGCATGGAAGATGCACTATCCAGTCCTTGTTTTCAGATCAGTGGTCACAATATGGCAACTTCTCGACAGTTTGTCAATGTTTATCCATATAATAAAAAGAACATTGAACGGTGGCTTTGGAAATATGACTTTTATTTTCTCGTGTTAAAAACAATATTTTACTCACTCGCTCGTTCGTAAAATATTGTTTTCACCACTCGAAAATAAAAGTCATTTCCACGCCACCGTTAAATATTCTCTATATATTAACATAGAAGAAAAGGCGACAAAGACATGAATAGGGGAAAATACGAACTATGTATGAGATATATAATAATTAGGGACCGGTCATTAATTACAGGGGTGGGGGCTTGTGGAAAAGGAGGGGGGACAAGTGGTATTTGCCTAAAGTTTAAAGAGTTTTGTCAAAAGTCTATTGTTAAAATATCCTATGGGGAGGGGGGGCAGTTAAAAAAAAATTCACCAACAAAATTTGATCATCTCATTTTAACAGCTCCCCCCCCCGCCTCCCCTGTAATTAATGACATAACATAAAAACTCTTATCTGTCCATACCTGCCATCAACCATAAGCTTATTGGATAGAGTATATTCGCTGTATTTATATTCCAAGACGCTTTATAGACGTCTGGACAAATTAAGTGGCTCTGTGGCTGCGATTAATAATATAAATACGAGGTGAACAGTTGGAAAACTATACTAAAATGAAACGATGAAAATTTCGATTTCACTGCCAACTACAATAATTCTTCACTATTGTCGGTCCTTGTTCCAAAAACTATTGTTCAACTATTGTTGCTCATTCATCAACAGCAAACAATGTTGATGGAACAATATTGATCGTCATTGTTCAACCTTGATAACGGTATTGTTCAAGCGTTGTTCAGCGAATTCCTAATCAATTTTTACGCGTGTACGATCCGAAATAACCAAATAACCTCTGCGGAGGAGAGAGAATACATCCTTTACGTATGTCAGATAAAGACGAAAGACTATTCGCTCACGTTTCATGAGAACGAGGCTCCCGGGTGTATTGCACCGTGATATGGCTTTAATAATACAACCAGTTTAATTTTAATATGCGAATTGAACCAGTGAGGCTATGGAAGGGAACAGAAATCAGAGGTAAATGACGTCAAGGACATTTTGGGGAAACTGAGGAAACTCAGATCTCGTGCTAAGGAATTCTAGAATCCTGGATATAATTTGCCTTACTACATCATGTTAGGAACAGTCCTTTAGCCTGAAATTTAACCTGAAACAAGGAAAGCGAAAGGAAATTTTAAGATGTCAGATTTTTTGCTGCCTGAAATGCAAAATGACCTGGTTCCTGCAAGTCAAATCTACCCCAGAACGCAGGAAAGGCCACTTCAGAGACTCCAGAATTCAAAATTTTCCGGGGGAGCATGCCCCGGACCACTGTGATGACACAACCGCCTCCACTGTGAGACACAACCCAACCTCGTACCCAGGGCTTCTCGGCTGATGAGGCTGTTCCAGACTATGGTTCCAGACTAGTCCCTAGCAGTGAGCTCCATATATATATATATATATATATACACTTCACGCATGTCTGGATGCGCATGTGTCTGAGTGTTGTACCACATGCGCTTGGTGAGGGCAAGAGTATGGTGTATAAATACGAAGTCACTCGCATCTAGACTGCGTTACAAGCTGCACTGACGAGCCGTTGAACGGCGAAACATGCATGTCTGCAGATTTGACTATATATATATATATATATACGTGTAGGTTTAGGTCTACGAAACGCAAAGAGTGCTCGACAACATATAGTTAGAGCAAATTATAGTTTTTCGCTTACCTCAAAACTTGTCTGCAACAGGCTGTTTCATCTGTAAAAGAATGAAACAGCCTGTTGCAGACAAGTTTTGAGGTAAGCGAAAAACTATATATATATATAAGACCCCAAGACACTTCACGCATGTCTGGATGCGCATGTGTCTGAGTATTGTACCACATGCGCTTGGTGAGGGCAAGAGTATGGTGTATAAATACGAAGTCACTCGCATCTAGACTGCGTTACAAGCTGCACTGACGAGCCGTTGAACGGCGAAACATGCATGTCTGCAGATTTGACTATATATATATATATATATATGCTCCTTCACTTGTGTTGTTGAGCACTCTGTGAGGTTAATTGGTGGCTAATAAGCTATAATGCAAAAGCTCACTTCCCTTGTGGTCGTTTGAGCACTCTGGCCCCAAGACACTTCACGCATGTCTGGATGCGCATGTGTCTGAGTATTGTACCACATGCGCTTGGTGAGGGCAAGAGTATGGTGTATAAATACGAAGTCACTCGCACCTAGACTGCGTTACAAGCTGCACTGACGAGCCGTTGAACGGCGAAACATGCATGTCTGCAGATTTGACTATATATATATATATATACAGTGCTGTAAAAGTTACTTTTTTTTTGGAACTAGTTACAGTTACAGTTACATGTTCAAAAAAGGAACTAGTTACTGGTAAAAGTTACATGAAAAAAAACGTAACTAGTTACCGTTACAAAGTTACTTCAAAATTTTTGTAACTAGTTATTTAGTTACAAAGTTACATTCCCCCAGTTTACTATTTAGTATTTACAATAACCGCAGGGGTATGGAGAAGAGCGGATTTCTAGCTTGTGACACTGGTACTGTCTTTAAATGAAGGAACAAGTCAACAACTACTCAATAAACCAGCTACTCAATAGCCCATGAAAAACCTTGATACTTTATTGAAAATTGTCGTATATTTGTTCTAGGTGTTATAATGTGAAATTCATTGGCTCTCCTAGTGTCATAATTATGTACTTGCTTATTAATTATTAAATGGTAGAAATGTTAGCCTGAAAATGTAACGGAAAAGTAACTTTAACGCTGATAACATATGTAACGCGTTATCGTTCCATTTTGAGCAAAAAAGTAACTAGTTACAGTTACAGTTACCTCCTTGCAAAATGTAACTAGTTACCCCTATAGTTACTCAAAAAAGTAACGATTACTTGTAATTTCGTTACTTGTAACGAAGTTACTTACAGCACTGTATATATATATAGTCAAATCTGCATATATATATATATATATATATCTGGCATGGAGTAAGAACTTCTAATGTTCGGCCAATGGGCCAAGTGAAGCCAAGATGGCGGCAATTGACGTCCAAACTCATGAAAGTCATAAACACTTTTCATACCATTTTTTCCAGCTTATTCGCTAATCAAGTTATTAATTCATAAAATCATGATGTTATTGTGTAAAAACACGAAATTTCGGCACACTCCTTGCCGGCTTGTGCAAACCGCGCGGTCGAAAACAATAGAAAGGGATTGGCACTGGACGTCAATTTCCACCATCTTCAATCTCGTACCCAGAGCCATGAGTATAATGGCTCTGGCAAGCTCTGACCACATGAGTTGAGTCAATCTCGTACCCAGAGCCATTATACTCATGGCTCTGGGTACGAGATTGGCTGTTAGCCAATCAGAAACCAGGAATTTTTTAAACAAATAATAACTATGGGTACATAGTCCCTATAATACAGTGTCTGGAAACGCGGCAAACTTGAAAGTTTATAGCCATGTCCGTGGGTTGATGTTGAGGGTGTACTGAGAGTGCACGTTTTCTTTGTTTTACAAATGTTAATATTCAGCTGCAGGGATTTTATTGGCTGCTTCCTTCATTATGCTAAGAGAACAATGTGTTTAATGAGCGTGAAGGTGCACAAACATGATGCTTTAGATGCGTTTCCAGACACTGTTATAGGGACTATGGTTGAAGCAATAAATCCGCCGGTATATTGGTTCAAACCAGTGGTTTAAACCATATAAGCGCTCTGGTTGAAACTGTTTTGTGTTCCTTACATGAAGTAGTAATCCTTACAACTGCCACAAATTTCAGCGTATTCAAAAGTTTATATAAATTTACTATAAAATCGAAAACTTTAATATTACCCATGGAAGCTGCAGAAAAGATAAAACGGGGGTATTCGTCGCTACAAATGATAGGAAAGCGAGAAATCGGACAGCAGTTTTTAACGCTGAACACTTTGACATCTAAATATTACAAACACTTCCAAATGTCATGGAGCTATGCTGAAGAACATGATGCAATATTTAATCTAGAATTTTCACCCAGCGGCAAAATGATGGTCGCAGCTTGTGAGGATTGTTCAATTTTACTGTATGATCCGAAGACAAGGAAGTGTCTACATCGATTAGCGGACGCTCATGACGATTGTGTGAACTATATTTGTTTTTGCGATGAAACAATATTTGCAAGTGGGTCTGATGATTGTACTATAGCATTGTGGGATACACGCATGTTACGTGAACATGTAATGAGACTTCCTGGACATACAGGTTGGGTGAAAAGTTTGGCTTATGACACCAACACAAAACTGTTGCTAAGTTCGGCTTTCGACGGCACTGTTCGTATGTGGGATATAAACAGATCCTCAAGTTCGGAACATGATAAAAGTGTGACAATATTTGTCGACCGAGATAATGTGTCTCGTATGCGGCTCACTCCTGCAGGTGATAAGCTGATCATATCATCCCGAAATGGTGATGGAATTCTAATATTCCATAATCTTGACTTGGAACATTTTTCTGAAGATATATTGGATAAGTGGTCCAATCAAGTTCCAGCAAAATATCTAGGGGGTGAAGAATACAATCGAAATATTCCAGAAAGGCTAAACAGTGATTTAGAATATCCTGATACTCCTTTGTTCATAGCTTCATTTGATGTTCACCCAGATGGCTTGTGTTTGGCATCTAGATATTTAACCGAGGACAATGAGTATACAACAGTTCATGACATACAATACTATTCATATGGTAAGGCTTTCACAATGAATTTAACACCTACCACATTCCCCTTGACAAGTAAAATCACCCCACGTTAGACAGAGTAAAATTACAAACTTGGCACTTTAGGGCACATTGCGGCTTATTTAATGTGATGTTGTAATGCATCAGTCAAATCCAAGCATGCCCATCCCCCCCCCGGCCACCATGGGGCATTTGACACTTTGGCTCCCCAGAGTGGGGGATTTGAAAGGTAATGTTAGCCTGGGGGGTGGGGCATTAGACAATTTTCTATTTTGATCCTTAGAACCATTGGGCCAAATGGAAAGACTTCTGCTATATAGGTAGCGTTTATACAAATCAATCTACCTGAAAAATTCAACAAAAACTTCGATGTTTTGAGCGGGGGCCCTTCGTGTGGAGCGTAGGCCCTTTGTCTGGAGCGGAAGCTCAAAACGTTGTAGTTCTCGTTTAATTTTTCAGGTAGATTGATCCTAAAGACCTGAAGCTCAAAGACTTTGGCTGCAATGTTCCACATTATTTTGTATCGTTTGCAATGTTCCACATTATTAGCCTGGTTTGTTGATATGGATACAATGCCAATTTTATATAGCTCTTTATTAACATACAGTACATGTGTACAAAATGATCAGTATTTGCTATGTAGTTGTTTTGCCTTGTACCAACATTAAAGTGTATATATTTTGTAATAATATCTTCTTTCAAAAGTGGAATTCCGAATAAGGTTCCCCAGGGTGGGGAATTTGCTACTGACTTGTGGCCCCACCATGGGGCATTTTCACTTGTTTGTGATCCCCACCATGGGGCATTACCACCATTTTTACAAAATTCCCGGGGGTTGGCCCTGTAGGGGGGATGGGCACGCTTGGATTTGACTGATGCATAAGGTTTATAGGTTTATATTGGGAGGAGTTACGCAGCCAAATTATTCTTTGTCAATTTAACAAATAGGTAACATTTTGCCATTGTCTGCTACGTTATACACACACAGTATAACATCATAATGTGGCAAGAACAAGAAAGTGGCCCACAAACCGCCAGGGCAAAAATGTTATCTATTTGTTTATTAATTTTGTATAATTAAAAAGTTGCCATTTGATGTGATCCATGATCTATACGAAACAACGCACGCCATTGTTTCATGATACTTCTGAGAGAGCTGCGATTGGCACAAAGATATTACATCAGTGAAATGGTGTCAGTCATCCATCTATCCTCTAATAGATCATGGCTTTCGACCAATATTAGAGAGCTGTCTGTATTAGAGAGGTGTCCATATTAGAGAGATGTCCATATTAGAGAGCTATCCGTAATAGAGAGGTGTCCATATTAGAGAGGTGTCCATATTAGAGGGGTGTCCATATTAGAGAGATGTCCATAGTAGAGAGGTGTCCATATTAGAGAGATGCCCATATTAGAGAGAGTCCATGTTAGAGGTTTAGAGAGGTGTCCATATTAGAGATATGTTCATATTAGAGAGGTGTCCATAATAGAGAGGCGTCCATATTGGAGAGTGAGGTATCCATATTAGAGAGGTGTCCATATTAAAGAGGTGTCCATATTAAAGAGGTATCCATATTAGATATATGTTCGTATTAGAGAGGTGTCCATAATATAGAGGCATCCATATTGGAGAGTTATCCGTATTAGAGAGGTGTCCATATTAGAGAGATATCCATATTAGAGAGGTGTCCATATTAAGAGATATGTTCGTATTAGAGAGGTGTCCATATTAGAGAGATGCCCATATTAGAGAGGTGTCCATATTAGAGATATGTTCGTATTAGAGAGGTGTCCATAATATAGAGGCATCCATATTGGAGAGGTATCCGTATTAGAGAGGTGTCCATATTAGAGAGATGCCCATATTAGAGAGTTGTCCATATTAGACAGGTGTCCATATTAGAGAGGTGTCCATATTAGAGAGGTGTCTGTGTTATAGAAGTGTTAGAGAGTATTAGAGACGTGTCCATATTAGAGAGATGTCCATATTAGGAAGGTGTCTATATTAGGGAGGTGTCTATATTAGGGAGATGTCCGTATTAGAGAGGTGTCCGTATTAGAAAGGTGTCTGTATTAGAGAGGTGTCTGTATGAGAGAGGTGTCTGTATTAGAGAGGTGTCCATATTAGGGAGGTGTCTGTATTAGAGAGGTGTCTGTATTAGAGAGGTGTCCATATTAGAGAGATGTCCATATTAGGGAGGTGTCTGTATTAGAGAGGTGTCTGTATTAGAGAGGTGTCCATATTAGAGAGTTGTCCATATTAGAGAGTTGTCCATATTAGAGAGAGTCCAATTATTAGAGAGGTGTCCATATTACAGCTATAGGTGTCCATATTAGTGACGTGTAAATATTAGATAGATGTCCATATTAGAGAGGTGTCCATATTAGAGAGATGTACATATTAGAGAGGTGTCTATATGAGAGAGGTGTCTGTATTAGAGAGGTGTCTGTATTAGAGAGGTGTCTGTATGAGAGAGGTGTCTGTATTAGAGAGGTGTCTGTATTAGAGAGGTGTCCGTATTAGGGACCGTGTCTGTATTAGAAAGGTGTCTGTATTAGAGAGATGTCTGTATTATAGAGGTGTCTGTATTAGAGAGGTGTCCGTATTAGAGAGGTGTCTGTATTAGCGAGGTGTCCGTATTAGAGAGATGTCCATATTAGAGAGGTGTTCGTATTAGAGGCGTGGATGGCCATATCAGAGAGATGTCGATATTAGAGAGGTATCCATATTAGAGAGATGCCCATATTAGAGAGGTCTCTATATTGGAGAGGCGTCCATATTAGAGGGGTATCTGTATTAGAGAGGTGTCCATAATAGAGAGGTGTCTGTATTAGAGAGGTGTCTGTATTGGAGAGGTGTCGATTTAGAGAGGTGTCCATATCAGGGAGGTGTTTCTATTAGAGAGGTGTCCATATTAGAGAGGTGTCCATAATAGAGAGGTGTCTGTGTTATAGAAGTGTTAGAGAGATGTTTGTGTTAGAGAGTACAGTCGAACCTGTATTAAGCGGTCACCCTCGGGGATTTCGCAACTGACCGCTTAATACAGGTTGACCGCTTAATACAGGTCTTGTAGAAAATCACCACACGGCTTAAATATAACATTTAATATAACTAAATTTGAACTTTCAGTAATACATTTCAATACACAATTACACATGCCAATACGTCCACACGAACTGAAAATACTGTTGACACTTTCAGTCATTACGGAAGTTCGAGTAATGAGATAAACAAAACTTAAAGACTTTGACATGTTGCCGAATAAAGATTTAATTATATATTGCATTATGTTTGCTGTAGTTACTTCCCACTGACCGTTTAATACAGTTTCAAAACAATGAAAAATTAAGTTTGGGACCGTGGAAAAGGTGACCGCGTCCGCTTAGAGGTGACCGTTCAATAACGGTCACTTAAATAGTATTTATATTATGAAATTTTCGGGACTTTGCCACATGACCGCTTAACAAAGGGTGACCGCTTAATACGGTGCCGCTTAATACAGGTTCGACTGTATTAGAGACGTGTGCATATTAGAGAGGCGTCCATATTAGAGAGATGTCCGTGTTAGAGAGGTGTCTATATTAGAGAGATGTCCGTATTAGAGAGGTGTCCGTATTAGAGAGGTGTCTGTATTAGAGACGTGTCTGTATTAGAGAGGTGTCCGTATTAGAGAGGTGTCTGTATTAAAGAGGTGTCCGTATTAGGGAGGTGTCTGTATTAGAGAGGTGTCCGTATTAGAGAGGTGTCTGTATTAGAGAGGTGTCTGTATTAGAGAGGTGTCTGTATTAGCGCGATGTCCGTATTAGAGAGGTGTTCGTATTAGAAGCGTGGATGGCCATATCAGAGAGATGTCGATATTAGAGAGGTATCCATATTAGAGAGATGCCCATATTAGAGAGGTCTCTATATTAGAGAGGCGTCCATATTAGAGGGGAAGAGGTTTGTTGTGAAAATTTCGCCTACAAATTCCAAGTAACTCCATTTTGAGAGAACTCATGTTGATGGGTAATGTGCCATGATTGTATATACAGACCTTAAATGTATGCATTTCTCTTTTTGCCAGCACGGCTAGATGCTGACCAATACTACAGACAGAGTGAGGAAGGTAAGTAATTTCTATTTGTTGCAGATCGTGGTATTTTTGTACATAATACTTTCAAAATACAGTATTTCCTGAGATACTGTAGGTGTCCCTGGAAGTTATAGAATTTATTTCGGTTCAATATTTTTCTTTAGGTATAAAATATGGTTTAAAATTAGTTATTTTTAGTTAGACTCTTGAACTTTTACATAAAACTGGCTAATTTTGAAAACGGGTGTAACCAATCAAAATGACACATTAGTTTTTCTTTGTCTGATGGACCAATTAGGGAAAAAGCGTGATTTTGGCTTTTTTACATGCGGCCAAGCAAGGATTTGTACCAGGCCCTCTTTCCCTTCCCTCCACTCGTATTTAAGGAAGGGAAATATATGCCAGATATTCTGGTTAACAACTTTGCGATTAAAGGCACAGTGTCACCAGGGGTGTGATGCGCGGGGGGGGTGATGTCTCTAAATGAGACCGACCCATGAATCCAGCTGCATGCAATAACTTGAGTAGCCGCACAATTCAATGAACATAATATTCACTTGCGTAAGTTACGTTTTATATTTTTACTGAACTCTTGTACACAGAGTAGGACGACTAATGCAGTATGGCAACCATTTGCATGGGTGTCCGGGGTGCGATTTTGAAATGTAGGACCTCGGCGACGCAATTTTCTGCGCTCTGAACAAACATTTTATTCCAATTTGTAGGTGGAAATCAGAAAGATACATAAAAAAGTTCGAATTATTTCGCGAAAACAACGTAGTTTATCCGGATAAGACTAAATTAAATTCCTGTACAATATATTTTGCCATAAAGCGCCAACACCCCCCCCCCCCCCACACACACACATTTACGCCCCTGAGTGTCACCTGCTGAGCAATGTGATTTAGAACCATCCAACTTGAAAAAGTTCACAAACATTTTCAAGTTTGTCACAATTGTGGAGAAGGAATGGCGTATGATTAAATGGCTAATTATTCAATAAAAATCGGCCTAATTTACACCAAATCTTCAATTTAGATAAATCTCGCGGGTTTATGTTAATATTTAACCTTTGGTCCTTCCGTGATCCTCTCTTCATGAAGAATAATATCAAATTTCATATTGTGCCTTTAATAGCATCATTTTAATGGTAACGAGCATTGAGCAAGAGGCCAGAATATTCTTGAGGATGAAATCTTTGATCCCTTAATGTATTTTTGAGGATCCATATATCAATACAACGTTTTTGGATTCTTAAAAATTTACTTCAACCACATTTAATACAATATAGAGATTGAGAAAAGGGTGAGGCTAAGCCATTATACACAGGAGTCTAATTCAGGAGCTGGTTATATAAAAGAACAAAGTTTTAGTCCTGATGGTCGTGTCATCGCCTCGCCTTACGCACATGGTGCACGGCTTCTGACATTTGATTCTGAGTGCTCACAGTGGAGCAAAGACCATTCAAGGGTAAAATCTCTGAATGAAGTCAGGTTTCTGTTGGCCATTCATCCAATGCCAGTCTGTTGCTGCAAATTTTCACCCATTGATATGTTGCTCGCGACTGGATGTCTTGGAGGGAAAATTGCATTTTATGAACCAAAATTGTAGAGATGCATGTTATTAAAGTGCACATGTAATGTTTGGGCATTTTACATATTTGTGATATTCAGAACATTCTAAAGGGAAATGCAATACATCTTCCTTGAAAAAAACGTAATCTTCTTAGCCTTATGGCCTGTTAAAGTTACCGGAAGTGACGTTAAATAAGGCATTTTGTGGCAAGAAACAAGAGGAAACTGATTTGCATTTCCTTTTTCACGTCACTTCCGCTAATTTTAACAGCCAAAAAGACCATGAAGATGAAGTTTTTTTTAAAGAAGATGTATTGTACTTCTTTTTAGAATGTTCTGAATATCACCAAGATGTAAAATCCCCAAACATTACATGTGCACTTTAACTAAAGTTAGTTGGTTATATCATAAATTATATAGGTATCTGTAAACTATTCAGTTGAAATTTAATAGTTGAAATTTATTAAACTATTGATATATACTCTATATAATAGACGGATCCATGACAAAACCCCCGCCGACAAAAACCCCAACGACAATATCCCCGACAACAATTTTTTCAAAATATATTTATCCGTACAAACTTTTTAAAACAATTGAAACGTTTGAAAAGAAAAGTATTATGAAAAGTTACTGTTCATGGGACTATTAAGTTCGAATGTTGTGACCATTGCGCACTATACCGCCTATATAAGCAGAATTTGCTCCAATTCTCTGAAGGTTACTCATATATTTTTCAAAGTCATCGCTTATTGAAATGCTGACGTTTTGAACACGAACTGCGAGGGAAATCATGATGTTGAAAACATTTTCTCGGTTTTCTATATTTAGATCACGATTAATACATATGTGGGGGTTTTGTCGCATTTTAGCGATTTGGGGTTTTCGTCGTCGGGAATATTGATGTTGGGGTTTTTGTAGGTGGGAATTTTTTCGGCGGTGTTTTTGTCATGTGGAGGTTTTGTCGGTATCCCATAGACGACCCTCGGTCGAGGTAAGTAACGAATTTAGTTCATGATTGTCGAGGTGTTTCTAATATTTTATCAAATATGGATATGCTGGTATTATTTCAACTAGTTTACTAGGAGATTTTCGTTATATTCGAAATAGAACAAAAGTTAGAATCATACGTCAAGTTGTTTTGTTCCGAATTAGCATATATCATAAGGTCGATTAGGGGTATGGTAATTTGGTTTTTCACCATCGCGAACAAACTACATTATATTCTTTTGTCTTGTGAGCTCTAGGCTGGAACTAATTAGATATCTATCAATTCTTGTCACCTTTAACAATAAAAATGTCGTTTCGCACGAAGAAATTCGTGAATGCTGGATAATGACCGCGGTAGACGAATAGAAACCGAGACAATCATGAACTAATACACCAAAGTTGTTTCATATTTTGTTTTTAATGTAATGTCGGTATATTTTTCATTTTGAGATTTTGAATTGAATAATATATAAAACTTGGGTATTAAGAATAATTGGCTGGATAAAGAAAAGTTAATTGTAAAGCATGGTTTATACCAGTTCATGGGAAAAGAGGAGAACATTGTCGTTTCAAATGTTGTAACTTCGTTTAGCTTGTTCTTATGCCAAAGCAAACTAGAACCAAAAGTAACTAGGCATGTGAGTTGTCCAAAGTTGTGATTCGGTATCAACGATGTAAACAGCGTTACCCAAATTTGTCTATTGGTACCTGACTCGCACCCAGTCCCTGAATGGTGTTCGAGAAAAAGTAATGGAGCATTTTGAAAATAATAATGGTGCATGATGGGAACGACGAAGGTTAGAATTTCAGGTTTTCTTCGTCGTTCCCATCATGCATCACATGTTTCAACTCACTGATCTATATCTGTATTAATTAATTATTGACCACTGGGTACGAGTCAGTGTTGATGCATGATGTTGCCGGACACTTGAGGTGAGAAGTACGAAACATTAAGACCCAATTTCAATCAATTGTGTGTTACTGATCAATCATTCATCCATACTGGTACAAGTACCATGCACTAGACGCACCGCGGTTCCTGGAGGTCTCGACTGAACTGTGTATTATTAGTCTGGACCGAGGACTCCAGGATAGAAATTTGACGGTAAGTAAAAGGTAAGTACATAAAGATCTAGGGAATTTTTAAAGATTTATTCAGTCTGTGCAAAAATCTGACTGAAATATTCAGCTTCAATTTTGCGGGCGGTGTAGTTTGACACGCCGTCCAAAAAAGGTGTCATAACTTTTTGATTCTCGTGCAGTGCCATGTCAATTTGCCACAAATATATATGTTGTGGTATGCAGAAAAATTGTGGCATCTTTTTTAAGGATATATCATGTACTATTTAAAGCATGGTTACATCCATAGCAACTTTGGAAAACATAACTCATCATGTAAAAGCATCTTTTTTAAGACTAGAATATAATGGTGGTCTCATTATTAAGCCAAGGGGAGATGATGTTATCATTCGCCTGTGTCCTGTGCAGAGACTGAAAGAATCAGTTACCTAGGCAATTGTTAAATAATGGATGAAGAATAATATAAAGGCCTGTTCACACGATCTGATTTGTCAGATCCGATTCTCCTCTTGACGTATGTGATTTACTGGGTTTGCTGACAAGAGTAAGCAGGGGCGGTGGAACAGGGGGCTAATTTAGCCCCCCAGACGTAGAAGTGGGGGCCAAGTCCCCCAAATATAGATCAGAGCGGGAGAACTTAATACAAAGATGTCAGATTCTTCGCTGCCTGAAATGCAAAATGAACAAAATAACGTGGTTTCTCCCCCAGAACACTGGAAGGACCATTTCAGAGACTCCAGTATTCAAAATTTTCCGGGAGCGCATACCCCGGACCCCCTACAGTTTCCTCAGGAAATGTCTCGAAAAGATATAATTGTTCGGAAAAGATATAATTAGGAAAGATCATATAATATACAACATATAGGATAACAATCATGTATAGAAAAACTTTATTGCAACAAATACACCACAGACTAGGCCTTTCCCGATTGCGCTGGTAAAATCCGAAAAAAGTGCTGGCAAAAATGGCTAAAAAGGGCTCAAAATCTCGAAATAGTGCTCAAAAAGTGCTAAAATCGTGAACAGTTACCTCTAAGATTTTCGTAAATGTGTCAATTTTTACTGAAGTAATTAACCTTACAATCTATTTTGCGTAGTATTATTCGACAGGTTGTTAGTGTGTTACTTGTTACTTGTTACGAAAGGTTGATAGAATATAGAACAATAATATTTTTCAAGTTACTTCACATGGAACGACGAACGTAAAAATGCTTTATCACGTGCATAATAAAATTTGAATACTCTTAGTCTTACTTCTGTGAGTCTGTCTACTGATTAAGAGTTTTCGTACAACAGTGTTAGACTCTTTTTGCCTTATTGTATCGTAGCATGACAGAAGCTTCCAGGTAATCTTGCAGAGCAGAGTCTTGCTGTGACGTAAATCAGTCGAGTCCGACTGATTTAGTGCTTCCATTTCAGCCCTCGAAAACCACAAAAAAAAATTCTGGCAAAAATATTCAGCATTTTTTGAAATCTGTTTCCACGTCTTTCTACATATATGGAACAAACTTCCGTATATGGAGTTGTTTACGACAAAAAAAAAGAGAACGCGAAAAAGTCAGCGTTATAATTTTTTAAGCGTAATGTAATATGCAGCTGTAAGGTTTTTCTTTTGGAGTTTTATCTAAATTATATATAGAATAATACCCGTCAATTTTTAAACCTTACACTGAACTGTATGTTTAGTTAATCGAGGTACGAATCGAGTTCTATAATCGCTGACTTTTTGTTGTTCGAAATTCGCTCGAAATGTGAAATATTGCTCATATTGCTCAAAAAGTGCTCAGCGCAATCGGGAAAGGCCTACCACAGACTGCACAAAACTAACTACTACATTAATTATATTTACAAATAGTCTGTTGGTCCAATACATGTACATAAATTTTCAATTTTTCATACAGCAATGAAATTCTTACTATAATATTTAATAATTTCCACTATATAGACAAAATGTCATAGTACTACCAAAATGAATGACAGAGCTGAACAAATAATTCACATAGCATGAAGATGCACAAATCTTAATGACTATAATGTGTACATGTTTAACATTTTAACACATCGACAATTAAACTCAATAATGCTATTGAAATTTCATCATCAAAATATGTAGAGAATCGAAAATATTTATCTAAGAAACCATAATTAACCATATATAAAACAATATCAAAGCAGCTTATCATATTATACTTGATCGGAATCCTGAGTTCTTAACATTCATAATGAAGTTATGTAAAATGTATTTCTTTTAATCCCAATGCTTCCCTTCAACTTGAGGTAGTCTTAATTTGGAGAATGTCTAAGCCAGACTCTATAGATTCATCTGAAAATGGAATCAAAATAAATAATGTAATAAATACTTAAATATCCAGAAAGCCCCTCTCATATCTAACAACAATTATATTTTACATTCCCTTCATTAAAAGATTATATTAGTGTCACACCAGGAAATTGCGAGCTCAAGTTCCTGCTGGCGACCATTTTAATTCGGGCCGACTAGATGAGAAGATCTGGAAAAGGTTTTACAATCCTTCATATATTTAACCCATCCTCTGATAATCCTTGCTCCCTAGCTTTTATATGATTTTTATTGGAAATGTACTTTTATCGATATTTTTATCGTTATTTGTTGCATTGGGATAAAACGTAAACAGTAACAAAAGCCTGCAATGCATGACCCTGACACTAATCCCTTTAAAGATTTATATCAGTGATTTATATGATCACCAAGGCAATCAAAACCAACTCTACATGCATAAAACGTTGACTCCATATTATTCGTAAGGCCACTGCAACTTGATAACTGTGTTAATGGGACCGACCAACCCTAATTTTGGCCAAATGGGTATTTTTTGTGCGCGTGTGTGAAAAAGAATATCATCGACCAATCCAAAAAATCTACAACCGATGATTCGAAATATGAATTATGACTATAATAATAGATATCATACAAAATAGTAGTCTGAGATGTATTTTTATTATGACTGTCTTCGAAGTTTCCTCCATGGACCAAAAAAAGAAAGAAAAAAGAGAGGTTTGTGTCATTGAAATATTGACAGAATGAAAAGGTGTCTAGGCTAATATGCTAACATAGAGTGACTAACTGTGTTACCTGTTGAGAACGATGTATTTGGTTTAGCTGCATCCTCCCAAGGCCTGCAGAATCCTCCACTTTTCTCTTCCTTTTGTCCTTTTTCCTATTTTGGGGGGTTTTGTTTGCCTCATCCTGGTAAAAGATTACACTGAACATAACAACAACAACAACAAAAACAACAACAACAACAGCATTTATTTGCATTCCCATTTACGTAGATATACAATACGACACTAAAGTAGTACTAAATAACAATAGTAATGTTAACAAATGGTTAAGAATGGTGATTTACATCGTTTTTGAATGTTTTCTTTTTTGGAAAGTTTCAAAAATGAAGTGACCTCAACGTTACTGAAGGGAAATAGTATTTTATCTTGTTTACTAAAACTATTATAGTAAGCCAGGGTATTTTGAAGTTATGTCGTTATGAAGTTTTACTCTTTTGTATTTATGGAGATTACATTCCAAAAGGAAGTGAATTTCATTTTCTACATCTTTGGATGAACAATGTTGGCATATTCTTACATTTTCAGCGATTTTAGAGATACAATGTGTACCAGTTTCAATTCTTAGATCATGGTCAATTTAGCTAATAATTGTCTGTGTTGCATATTTAAATCTAACCTACAGATTTTCTTTGATCTGTTTTGAATGAAGAGTAAAATACGAGTTTTCTGTTAGACCGATTAATTCAGTAACTAAAAATATATAACATGGCTACTTCTGTTCCATGTTTAACTACTAGTTTTGGTAATTTTTGTGTTTTATTAGGGACCTATTTGTATGTACTTCTGCATTTATCCATTAATTCTAACATCCAATATACACTTGCCATCTCACATTATGGGCAATGAAGCCACTTTAATTGAAATAGTGAAGTTAATATAGCAATATTATTCAAGAGTTACAGTGTGATACAGCATTGCATAAAAATTAAATGTGCAATTCCCAAATACCTCTTGGACATTTTCTAAAGGTTTCTGTAACTGCTCGTTTTGGTGTTGAGATATTTTTAAATATTTCTTTTTCTGCTGCCACTTCTCATTATATTCTGCAGCTAATCTATCATATTCCTTAGTTATTCCATTCAAAAATGTATTTCTTTTTTTAACCTGAAAATAAAAAATACAAAGACAATTTCTGATGAAATGAATACTTGTAAATTGCAAATTGGTAAAATGGGGAGGGATGTTATATTTAAAAAAATGTTTTTAGAACATCATATTTCAAGAAATCAAGTAAATAAGAAGAGAACAAATTTGTGGCCCAATGTTTTAGAAATTTTACTTTTATCATAATACTTTTATCAAAAATGATGGGTAACACTCATAAATAGTCATGTGTGTTAGCTATATCAAATAACTTTATATCAAATAATTTTATATCAAATCACTTCTGTTTATCTATGAATACATTTATGGATTTATTGATTTATTTTACTATATTGAACATCACCTGAATCGTCAGAAGAATACCAAATATTACATGGAAGATAACAACAATCCCTCCAAGAACACGCATTGAGATTACATCATATTTCTCTTGATTCTTTTTCGAGATTTTTCCTCCAATTGTGTTAAGCACTGCTATCACACACTGTGTCACCATGCAGCTGATCACATATTGATCCTGAAAAGCATGTTATATGCAATGGTCAATCAATAGTGAGACTTTTTTCATATGAAAAGAAAATGATCAGGCCAGGCCATTATTTTAAAAATAAGATTGAAACAAATACCTCCCAATATTTAGGAGCTTCTGTCCATGAAAAAAGTGTTTTTTCGGTGTGGCCTAATGCTTTGAAATGTTTTTAGCAGAGTGAAATTTATGTATCTAAATATATTTAACGACTAAAGTCCAAAAGGTAGCAATGTCCTACCCCATTCAAAGGAAGTCATCGAGGTAAAAGTAATTTGGGCCCATGGAAAGAGGCCAAATTTTCACCTTTAGGGCACAGATGTGGTGAAAAATTCAGAACATTTGGTGCGCGGTTACTATGGTAACCAAAGCTTTCTTTCACATACGTTCTCCTAAATACAGACTATTTTTGGCCCCCAAATTAAATGTTCAACATGAACAGAGGTTTGAACTGTTACTGACTTTTATCTGGTATATAGTGATAAATATTTTGTATATTCCTATGCCTAGTGTAATACCAGCGGAAACCGGGACCCAGAAGGTTAATGGCATGCATGGTTTGCCTGAGACCATGATTTCACACACACGCAAAATAAATATTAGAATAAGAATTATTTAACTTGATATTATGTTACCGTACATGAATACTGAGCTAATTCGCATTAAGGGACACTCAGAGTATTATTTTCGATCAAATGATGAACTTCTACTATCCGTGCCTTCATTCAAGTCTCTATCTACAATTGGCGAGAGAGCTTTCAAATTTGCAGCCCCCAGACTGTGGAATCGCTTGCCAAGGGAGATTAGACATACACAGTCTATTAGTTGTTTTAAAAAACAATTAAAAACATTCCTATTTCGTATAGCATATGACATATTTTAATAATAATAATAATACTATAATGACAATCCCCTTACCAAGTAGGTCAAATAGCTGACATTCGGAAGACTCTGGGACACGACAAACTTGAATGCAACAGATGTAAGGAGCAAGGTCAAGGTCACACTAAGTCTATCTTCTGGTGAATTGATGTCCACGGAAAAGGAAGAAAACGTCAGTGCCATAATAAGGCCCTACATGGCAAAAGAAAAGTTATATGTCATTTGTAGCTCATCGAGGGACATTTGACGTAAGCCCCTCAATGAGCTAAATAGCTCTTGGGTAAACGTCATTTAAATAAATATATGTTTATATAAATATGCACCGTTATATTTTCCAAAACACCTTTCAATACTTTTACAGATTTGGTCCTACCTACTATTATATATTATACAAACAATAATAAAATGTTCCGACTACATGATCTTACTATTGACTTGACTATTGGATCACTGTGATCAGGGGCGTAACTAGTGGAGGGCTTTGGGTGGGTGAGTCACCCCCCCCCCCCCATGTTTAACAATTGTAACTTCGTAGGGCAAATTTTGCCATGTTAGTCGGGCAAAAATAGGTTCAAGGCATGTTGAGTAAGAACAAAAATCCTTGAAGTCCAGTTTGGGCAATTTGAAAAATTTGCTAATCTAATATATAACATTTTCTGACCATCAGAATTCTAAAAAATCTTCCCCCAAAGTGCATAAAATGGCGTTTCAGAGACTCCACATTTCAAAATTTTCTGGGGATGCATGTCCCCATGCCCCCCTAGTGGCCTAGTGGGAGTATCACTCGATACCTCTGCATTCCAGCAAGCGGCATGAGAGCCCCCATAAACCTTATTGGCTTTGACCACGCCCTTTCGTCGGGCAAAATGATCGACCCCCCCCCCAATGTTTAGTCCCAAGTTACGCCCATGACTGTGTTGTAATTTGGGATATATGCTAATAGGGTAGAAAGATTACAAACTAAAGCGATCATTAAGATAATTTCAGTAATAACACACCTACAGTTGATATCAAGATTTTTTCTAAGGTGTTTGTACATGGAATATTTGAACGAAAATTTTTGGCCGCATGTTCGATTCATGCCAAAGGGCCTAAAGTTGCATTTTTTTCGCAACTTATACCCCGCTGGCACTTACTATAATGAGAGCAACATTCCACATGTAAAAGTTTGGTTTTCTTTTGACATGGCACGTGATCGAATAATTTGGGTATGTCCTGTGTGATCCAGCTTGGTGTTTGTTTGGTTCCATCCTACCAGCCACCACATGGGGACAAAGTGTCCATTCATGACAACCTATGTGGAAAACAGCACAAGATTACATATCGGAGTTCGTACAGGTCAAGAAGAATAAATTCAAGGACTTTAAGGATTTTCCAAGCCATGTACCAGGAAATTCAAGGAGTATTTAAGGCTGAAAGAAGGCGTTAGAAGTCAACCAGAAGTGCTGTTATACTGTACAATCGTACCACATACTGACAAATTTCAGAAAATACAGTATCCAGAAACTAAAGCAGCAAGAATTCAAGAACTTTCAAGCATCTCTTTATAAATTCAAGGACTTTCAAAGCCTTGAATTTATTGTTTTCAAATTCTGAGACTTTCAAGTTTTGTATGAAAGCTGATATATAAAGATGGATGAATAGGTGGATGTCGATTAATGGATGGATACAGAGATACATTATGTTTTAGTGTTTTCGCAAATTTAGCACATTTTTTTGCCATTGCACAAAAATACATTTTTCACTCGCTGTAGAAATTAAAAGCCCAGACAGACTGAACGTGCTTCTACAACGCGGCGCGATTTTTCGATTTTCCTTGACATATAACTTTGATCCTGCTATGTTTTTCAATATTTGGGTTAAATGTTTGAGTCATTTAGTCAGCATATCTTTGAAACTTCCTTTCATAGACGGTTTTATTTACTTTTAAAAACTGAAAAATCGCGTTCAGGTGCGTTGCCGAATCGCGTTCGATGTGTCTGCATGGCCTTAAAAGTTCAGGATGGCATCTAAAAATTGCATGATTTAATTTTTCCTTACCTGCGAATGTCTGTATTATAACACTGTCTTTCATTTCATTATTTTTTTCAAGTGACATAATAGTATCTGGCCAGTCTGAGTCCAAATGTATTGTTAAGCACTACATGAGGAAAAAAATGGCACGAACTCCTCAACCAACATCAATTTAATTCTGTGAACATTACCCGTGCAGAGAACCGACATTAATAGAGATTGTGATTGATTTAAAAAATAAAAGAACAGAAAGAAAAGTTAAATATCCCACCTGCATTTAGCAAAGCTATTCTAGGCAGAGGGTTAAACACAACAAAATATGATCATACATATTAACTAGGAATATTACAGTGTTTTTATCTATAATAATAATAATAATAATAATTGTGCATTTTATTACACGTTCATTAGCAGAATAGCTAAATTACAACGTATTTTACACGATATTAGCAGAATAGCTAAATTACAACGTGTTTACAAGCATTAAAATTATTTACGTTCAATAGCAGAATAGCCAAGGTACAACGTGTTTACAAGCATTAAAACATTATTTACATCAATTGACTTATGTGTATTTAAAACTATTTATATATACAATTAGATATTTATATAAAAATTCTACTTATCTAATTTAAAACTGTACTCGTTAATAGCATGCACTGAAGGACTGTTTCTGAATCGTTCAGTATTACAAAAAAGTTAAAGTCAGCAGATTGCTCTGGATTAATAATAGTTCATATTCACGATGACCTGGATAAATTATTCGGAGGGCTCTTTTTTGGATTATTTCTATGTTTTTCTTTTGCATTTGTGTCAATCCACCGAACAGAACGAATTACTGTACAATAAAAAGCTAATAGGTCACCTTTTGATGCGCCATAACTCCTTAAAATCTTCAATAGATAAAGACGCTTTGCGCCTTTTTTTATAATGTACTCAGTGTTGGTACTCCATTTCAGGTCGTCGTCTAACCATAATCCTAAGAGTTTATACGACTTTACACGGGATAGTTGATTGTCGCTAAGGTTAATTGGTCGTATTTCTGTTTTCTTTCTCCGGAAATCAATTAGCTTTCCTTACATTTTTTCCCATTCAGTTCCATTCTCTCATCTTTCGCAAATTGCACTACGCTACTTACATTTCGTTGGGTGTTACCAATTGAACTACCAGATACGTGTTGAGTTATGTTTATGACTTTGGACAATGTGGTGTCGTCAACGAACATTACTGTATCTTGATCTTCAGATGCCTCACATATCTGTTCCTGTTCGTTAGGTATAGTAACTCGTGGAAGTTGGTTAATTTTAAGAATAAATGCTCTTGGACCTAATTTGCTACCTTGTGGAACTCCGCCTAATTGTTCACCTTGAAATGATGTAAATTGCGATCTGCCATGAAGATAGGACGCAAACCAACCTACCAACGCTGGCCGTACACCGATGTTAATAAAGGTCTCAAGAAGCTTGTTGTGATCTACTAAGTCAAATGCCTTTCGAAAATCAAGGAAGACAATTCTAATGACCTTTCTCGGGCTGTGCAATACCAAATGCCATTTATTTATTAGATAGATCAAGGCTTGAACTGCAGATGTACTAGGTAGGCCGCCAAATTGGAATGCACTAATTTCATCCCTAACGTCCTCATAAATCCATTCGGTGGCGTATGACTCTTGAACTTTATACAAGGTACTTGTTAGTGCAATTGGTCTCAGAAGATCCACTGAACAGCATGGTTTGCTTTTCGGTATTCCGCAATAGCCGACAAGCAAAAGACTAATTAAATATGTACGTTAATGGACCTGCAAAGTATTTTTCAAACAGCTTAATGATTCTCGTGTTAGGGTCGAAAGGACCCCCTGCTTTGTTTACTTTAAGACCGCTCAGTTTTTTTCCGACACTGTCAAACGTAATATGCGGTAAGGAGTCATCAACTCCAACATAAGACCATTCACTTCTTACTTAAGGAAAATCACTAGTGAGGTTGGTAAAAAAGTCGTTCATATGATTAGCGGTCTCTTTCGGGTTTAATGGAGTATCAGTTGCAGGATCCATGAGAACAAAGCCTTGTTGATTCTTTCCAACTATCTTTTTAATGTTTTCCCACCATGTCTTCGGATCTTGAACTCGGGCAGGTTTAATCTTTTCGTTGTATAATGTGTGCTTTTCCTTCCGAATTTCCAATGCGATTTTGTTGCGCAATGATCTGAAATCATCCGTTCTTCCTCGCTGATACAATTTGTCTCTTTTAGAAATCATTTGTTTAATTCTACCCGAAATAAACAGTTTATCATCCTCGTGCACTCTGAATGATTTCAACGGGAAAACAATATCGATCATCTCTGATGTAGCAGTTAAAAAGGCATCTACTTTACTATTTATGCAAGGAGAATTATATATCGTTGATCAGCTTTGCCGGCTAATGAGTTCTTCAAATAATTGAAGACTAGAGTCCTTTATCGGTCGAGTGACGATTTTTCTTGTTTTATTCTTGTTCGACATTGAACTTTCGATCTCCAATCGATTATGCAATGGTCTGAACTCCCAAGGGGGGCAAGCACCTTTATTTGGTTCCTCGTAGAATGAGTAAACATTACTTAATATCAGGTCAAGAATAGCTGTGCCCCTTGTAGGTTGCTTAACTAACTGCTTTAATTGACAGTGGTTGGTAATTGTCTTCTCCTGAAAACTGTTGGTTACAGAGTTGAAGTCCCCAGCAGCAACAATTGCTATATTTGGACTGTCGCTCGAGAGCGTGTCGTAGCAGCTGCAGAAATAATCGTAAAAATTCTCAATTGCTCCAGAATGTAGCGATGGTGGGAGATATAAACGCATGCCAGGGCAATTTTTGAGATTGACCTGGGGAGCCATTTTGGACGTAATATAATCCATAAACATTCGTAATCTGGACTAGTAAAATCGTGACATATTTCAAACGGAATTGTATCCTTAATGAAGACGGCCACACCACCACCTCTTTTATTATTATAGCGAGTAGCGTAGCCAATCAAATTACAGCATTTGCAATAGTATACTAGTATGATTCTATTAAATTACCATTGAGGTAATACTGTATATTTCTTTTCTTTTCAATGTACAAACTGGTAAAATAGTGATAAGATTTTCACTTTTAACTATAAAATTACCAATTTCCCGACCATATAAAGTAGGTATGTTATTTTGTACTCTTTTAGCTTTGATTTACTATAAAATTCAATCTTAGACGTCTCACAAAACGTTTCGAAATTTGTCATAAAACATCAACTGTTTTTTTAACAGTATATTGAGATAAAATATGTTGTTTCTTATTCTGTATAACGCATTTGAATTAATACTAAAACAATTTTTAAGATTAGTCAATGTTGTATTCATGTATTGACCACACAGGATGAACTGCGCATTTTCAAAAAGCAAGTATGCAAGATAAACAATTACCCCTAAAACGCTTTAAAACTCGAATACCCTGTCCTGTCTCGGCCTTTCGACTGATTTCTTTTCCCAATGACTTTAGTAAGTGAAAGTCCTCCGAATATTTTCATTTATCTTGTTTTGGAGACTTAATATTTGTCTGATTTAATATATCCCGACTCCAGAGTACAATTTTGAAAAAAGTTTTCATATAAATGCCAAAAATAAAATGCCAAAATGGCAGTTATTTTTCTGACGTATACATATATAAAAACAAAATCGTTGTCTTAGCCAATCATGATGTTGCTAGTTACCAGTTTTCTCTTGGCTTCAACTCCAGTCCATGACAAAAAAAAGTGGCGGACCACTTCGCATTCCCAATGTTTTCACATACCCGGGTGTAAATATCCGAGCGGAATTAGTACCCTCGTACGGCGCTTCGCGCCGGCTCGGGGATTATACCAGCAGTCTGTTTTGAACACTTCTAAAGAATTGTCATTTTGTCAGTGTAAAGTGTATTAAGAAATATACCGTATACAATTCATGCATTAAGTATAAACTTTCCTGGCATCTCACTTCGGCCAAGTACTTATTTGTATTCCATATGAATTCTAAATACATGCACAACATGCTTCTATGTATCCATTATTTGTTTACACGTATTCAGGGGAATAAGCAACCTCTTTCGCAGGCTTTTCCCTGGGGAATAAACTACCTGGTAATCAAATGGAAAATCGTTCAACTCGAAGATTTCCTTGAATGTCCCAGCAACATAAATAGCTTGAATGGAACAAATGAAAATATCATGTTATTATAGTTTATATAATAGCACATGTGATTTTGTTCTGTTCTGTTTTGTTTTGTTTTGTTCCGTTCCGTTCCGTTCTGTTCTGTTCTGTTCTGTTCTGTTCTGTTCCGTTCCGTTCCGTTCCGTTCTGTTCTGTTCTGTTCTGTTCTTTGAAATACAGAAAATAACATGTTTTAAAATGGCAACTGAGGGTACTCATGCCAGAATTGAAGGTTATACACATCGTTAAATATTAACCCATTATCGCCAAACACTTTCCCCTTGACGAGTAAAATTGTCTGGCGTTAGACATGCGCGTATTGGGGGTGCATTGCGGCTTAATGGATTAACAAGAGACATGGGCAAATAGTCTGGTTAACCCACTAACGCCTAATGAGTACAGGTCAATGTTGAAGTAACTTAAAAAAAAGTAATGTGTAAAATTGCATAGTGTTGGAGATGTTGGAGGTAAACGCACTGTGTGACTGTGCTCTGAATGTGGTCGATGCACCTGTCAGACCCTTAAAAAAGGACGTGGGTTTTTGAATCTTTAAATGTGTGCACAAAATTACACATTCCAAAATTCAAAAGCAAGTAACGCGGACAATTTTTGTTGCATTTGCGAAGGAACTGTTTGTAAAAAATAATTAACCCAAACTACGATGGTATAAGCTGCTTGTAGATGGAATAAACGAACGAAAGCCAGGAGCAGTTGCGAAAAATGCAACTTTAGGCCCTCTGGCAGGAATCGAACGTGCGGCCCTGCGATTCCGGTCCAGCGCTCTAACCAACTCAGCCACAGAGTCCAGTTGCTGAGCATTAACCGAAAATTCGTGTATATATGATGGGAGTGATGCCAGTATGAGGTATGAGTAAATATCAAGGTTTTTTCTCGGCATCTCGTTCGATTGGACTAATAGTAGAAGGAATATACGAAAAATGCAACTTTAGGCCCTCTGGCAGGAATCGAACCTGCGGACAATTAAAAGTTGAATTACTCGTACTAGAATCAGTGGAAACACTGATAGCTGCGACCCTCAAACTTGTGCAAAAATAGTAAGGTATATATACACATGTTCACTTTTGGGATGTCATCTCCTGGCTCATAAGTCAATTCATGTTTCTTTTCCAATCTGTCCACAGTCAGCTGATTTTTGAAGTTAAGCCTTGGATCCCACTGCTCACTCCACACAACATCCTAGAAAATGACGGAAAAAGGACGGGTTTCGTTCAAATTAGGCCGTCTGGCGTTGGACAGAGTGAAATACTAAAGTAGGGTGTACCTGGGCGCATTGTAAACTAATGGGTTAACAAGAGACACTGGCAGATAGTTCTGTTAACCCATTAACTGGCAGTACTCTACCACCGACGAGTAAAATCGTCTGGCGTTTTATAGACAGAGTAAAATACTAAAGTAGGGGGCATCTGGGCGCATTGCAAGCTAATGGGTTAAAGCGGTCGTTTATAAAACATGTTAGAAACGTCTTACTATATATAATCTGGAAAACAAAAAATCTGTTAACTTATACTAAGATCTCTGTCAACCCCCAGCCTCTGTCTATATATACATCCCTGTATTCAACTTAGGTTTGACAAAACTGTTCTTGAAAAAGATACGACTGAGAGATAATTTTAGAAGTATAGTTGTTACAATTGTAGATACCTCTCTTTTCATTCCTTTTAGCCGTGGTTCCTTCCACTCCAAAGACAAAATAAAGTTCACAAAAAACTGTTGATTCACATTGTCTATATCCCCAACCGTCTGAATTTTTATCCGCAGTGAAATTGTCACCTACAAAATAGAATGAGTTGGGTTGTTGAATGTATTTATTAGTATAATAGAGGAACTTAACTTCGGTAGCGGTGTCGTTGCCCCTATTTGATTACTTGTGGAAGTAAGTACGTATGTGGGGTGTGCTAATCATCAAGGACGCAAGTATGCCAATATAGAGGCCGTTACGTTTGAGCCCCTTTTTTGAGTTGGCGCGTGGCGCATGAGTTGGCGCACTCATTAGCATATGAGAGTGAGTATGATCATAAGCATATGAGTTGGCGCATGAATATTAGCATATGAAGGGGAGGGAAGATGTATGCGAGGCTTGCTGTGGCATGTTTGAACAAAACCATTTTGTGTGCAAAAATATGACTTTGTTGCCGCGAGATTTATAAACTCCTTATTAGTAATAAATTCGTATCTAGTGAAGTGTTTCTTAGACAACCAATATAGCGACGCTTAGTCTAATGCTTGAAAATGCGAGTTTCTGCAATTGAATGCCTTGCACAAATAACAAAACATCAGTCCCTCATCATTGAGACATCGAAAAAAAATTTAGATCGCTGAGACCTGAATCTATTAAATAGTGAAAAAGGCGCGCCCCTATATAAGGTATTGAACTCGAGCGTTTGCGTTAGCGTATCAAAGCATTACCGCTAGACTACGAGGGGTGGCTTCAAAATTAATGGCGAATATAATCGACATTAAAGTTTTTTATTTCAAACAGTTCCGTGAAGATATCCTCGTCATTATTGGAAACGAAAGATAATCAGTGACAATAGGTTTCGGCTTGAATTTGTCTGCAATCGGGAATCATGTTCACAAAACTACTTTATACTACAAAAAGTTTGGACCAAATTTGTTTAGGCATACCTGAGCATGCGCAATCAATCTGATATGCTCCCACATTAGTGGTGGACCATATTTTTGAAGAGGGGGTTGAAATTTAAAAAAAAATTATTGCAGGCCTTGAAACAAGAAAAATAAATTCGTATAGGTAACGTTCAAAGAAAAAAATTCGTACAGTGATTGTGTGGGAAAAAATCTTACAAGATGAAGTTTTGTCTTTCTTTCGAACGAACGTAGTTAGTATGAATCACGGCATGCTGTCATAAAGAGCTGACTTAAACAGCAATAAACAGAAACTTATTTTCCTTGTTTCATGTGTAAGTCTGTACACACTTAATCACATTCGTATTTGGTGACCATATTTAAGATGATATGCTGAACAGAACGTTTGGGATTCTAAAATACACTTCTGTTATTTTGAATAACCATTTGTCCTGTCTATGAAGAACCACACTTCGTCAACAGCCAACACATTTAGGCTTTCAAAACCTTGGCTTCTTTTCTTAAATGGGGACCTTGCCGCCAAGGGGCCAAGAGGGGCGGGGAAGGGGACCAGCGTGACGAAACCTAATTGTCGACGCCGACGGCCCCTAAATACACCAGCCTCACACAACTATTGGAAGAGTTGATTTTCAGGAGGGGCGTATGAAAACTAACTATATATACAAAAATGAAGATAGAAAATAAGAATTCTTACAATAGAGACCAAAAAGATGAAGTGGAGCTATCAGGTTAAGATGAAGAGGTATCCGGGTATTTATACTTATTGCAGGAGAGCCGGAGTTTCTTGACACTTATTCTAATTTCCTTCATTGCTAAAGTACAATGATTCTCAGAGGCAGAAAGCCTGCTGAGTAAATGTTTTCATTGTCACTATGTACTTAAGAACACTTAGAGTAACTGAAATTGAAGTTGTGTTAAATTTCCTATTTTGTTAACCGTTAACAGTTGACACATTTATGTGTAGTATCTTTGAAATTACTCTTTTATTGAGAAAGATATGATGATTTATAGATATTAAAATTTAAATTTTCCACATGTGGTGAAAATATATAAGTTCCTTTGATTGTTTTAAGATGAGGTTATCGAGAGGTTCGTAACGAGAATTTGTAACGCAATGCGATGCTGAACAAATCAAATTTCGTGTAACATAACTCTGGAACCATGTAACATAACTCTGAAACCTGTGTTCCAAAACTCTTTATAATATAACATTTATAGTACGCGCGTACTGATTGGTCGAGAAGCGTGTTTCTATAACTGTATAGAAACACGGAAATTTTCCCGCCAAAATTTAAAATCATAAAAAAAACAAATTTAATGCGAATTATAAAACTTTGAAAACTCGAAATAACGTGGAAAAACTCGTCCTACGGGCTCGTTTTCCCACTGATTATTTATCGTTCTCCCAAACTCCCACACGTGTTTCTATAAGTGTATAGAAACACGGAAAATGTTTTCTATTCTTAAGGAACGGTTACCTGCAAATATTCGTTTCCGTCATTCAAAACAGCATTGAAGACATATTTATTTAGACTAGCTTTTAGGTCTTGAATGATCTATTTTAACATTATTTTATCATATATGCTTTTTAGATATGAGTAGTGTTAGGTTCATTGTTGTAATGCGCATGTGAACATATTTCCATGCTAACATGCGCAATATATATAAATTCAATATATTATTATTATTATTAAATTCAATATCTTATATTATTATTACAGTTCGTCGTTGAAAACCGCCCTGTGCAACATCACCTTTGCATGCAAGCATCAGCAATACATGAAAATTTGCTAAATCTCACAAAGCACCAGCAACATAGAGCAACTTTCTAAAAATCAAGCATCTTTTCGGAAAAGTATAGAGCATAATGTGAGTAACATTTCAAGATTTTTCCAGCATCTTTTTAAGAAATTTCGAAGCAATTGTACATCTCCCAAAAAAAATAAATTAAGTATCGGTTTTAAAAATTAAGATTTTTTTGATTAAAATACTGGTTTATATGATAAAAATGCAGGTTTTGTACTTGAAAAGAGACGGTAAAGGTAATAGTTTCCGGGAAAATTTTTTAGATGTGGCCCCCCCGTCGACAATAAAAATAGAAGAATTATGAACGAAAAGCAAAAGTGTGCCCCCCTAAGAAATGAGAGCCAGCTACGGGGCTGCTTTCCATATAAACAGAACACAAAAAATATTATACAAATATGGTAATGGTCATAATGGGCACCCCACAACCCAGGATGCTTACGGATTGAACATTATATGTTTAGTTTTGTTTATAGAATGTAAATATATTTCAATATTTTCTGCCTATTCAGTAATCATGCAGTATTGTAATCCAGTATTTTCACTCATTTCAAGATATTAAATACCTTGTCCTCTCTTGGAACATGCCAAATCTCATCTGGAGCCGCTCTGGTGTTGTTCTCTACTTTTTCGAGGATTTTCTCAAGTCTGTCCAACCTTTTTAGCGTCTCTTGGAACTGATCAGGATCCATTCCGATTTCACAACGCAGTGAACTCTGACTGAATAGACCGAACACAAGTGCCGGAAACAAGGCAAAAATTAAAAAATTTGTGTTGAAATTACTTAAAATTATAAATGTTATCAAATCGGTGAGATATAACAATTCTTGTTTGATGATGCATATTTTGGCGTTTCTGTGACAACGTTTAATGTTTTATTAGTAAACCATAGATTTTGAATAATAATCAAGTATATTGTAAATTAATATTTAAAATCTACATGTAACTATATAAAAGGTGGAGTATAAATACGAGCAACAAAATTGCTACAACTTGCGACAAAAACTGATTTCGATGCATGCTACAGTCGTGCCAATAGAAGCGTTCCGAAAAATGTTGTCAGTTCATTTCCATGGTTCGAGCAGTTCCTCAATAGTTTGAGGAAGTTTGTAAAACAGTTCATGGCTTTTTGTTAATTAAATTAACCAATTAGAATCACTCATTAAAATACTATCCAATAGGATTAAAGTAAGAAAAATAACAAAATTTTACAGGTCCTTGATTGCATATCAGTAATTGTTTTTACTGAACAAGCTAACCTGTATAAATATAATTATATTATTATTTATATTAAAATTAACTGTCAATTACCGCAATGTCAAATATCACGGTTATATTTATTCGCACTCTTAATCTGGAGAATTTGTTCTTTAAAAACGTAAAATTCTTCATTCTACCGCTTGATTATTCATACTTTCGGCTCTGTGTTGGAAACAAACGTTATTTTTCTGAAATTCCAGTGCAATTTACAAATTATCAAACAAATTTAAGAATACGAATGTAACCACAAAAACCGCTGTGGCTGCACGAATATTTGGACTATTCTCATTTTACTTTGACAACTAGTCTCGAATATTTGGACTATTGTAACGCGATGACTCGCCATGTCAAAAATAGCTAGTTATAGTAATCATACCGGAAGATAAGAGTTTGAGGAACTACGCCGGAAGTAAATGGAACCTGGGAGTACTAGGAATTTAGAAGACTTGAGAGAGACGAATTTTGTGATTTAAGCGAGATAATTTGTGATATTAAGGTGGCTCCCTAGGGTTTTTTCTCCGAGGGTAACGTTTCTCGTATACATGGCGGGAAATTTAAAATAGTCGTGTGGCATCTTTCAAACATAACTTTGAATTTCTTTTATTTCCTTCAGTGAATTTTTTTTAATTTCATACGTATAAAGACATTACTTTCGTTAACCTAAATACACAAAATTAAATCGATACATTTTTATTAATAACAATTTTGAACCTTTTCGTGCATTACTACAAAATGTATCGATTTAATTTTTTTTAAATACAGCAAAAGAACTATTGAAACACTACTCTTTGATTTGCAAATTTTCAAAAACATTTACCGACGAAAATCTTCAAAATGGCAAGAAGAATAAAAAAAGTACTTTATTGAAGACGTGCTGTTGCCATGGTAACAGAGTTTGAGCGCAATTTTACTTTTGCAAAATCTTCAAACTAATGTAACGCATGTTTGACGAAAATTTCGTGCTCATTGCATATCACGCTGGATCCAGATATCTGACCAAGGCCGTGAATTTGTCAACCAAGTTGTACATAATTGTCAACCAAGTTGTGAACAACAAAAATCAACAGGTATGGTACAGTAGCTAATACAGTATATTTTCTATTTATGTACACCATCAGTATTCTGGGACGTTTGAAATATAATCGTGTTTGTCTATTGGAATTAGCATTCATACATCAGGAAGTATAGGACACTATCTTTTTTCATGTGTTTTAATATCGACGTTTAATCCGACTAATATTTACAGGGACAGAGCATCGGATAACATCTGCGTACCATCCTCAAAGTAATGGCCTGGATGAACGTTTTAATCATCAGACCATCCAGCGTGCACTTCGTAAGGCGGTCAATGAGAAACAAGACAACTGGGACGAGGCCATCGACGATATCTTGTTCGCCTATCGCACATCGGTCCAAGCGACGACGAAGCATACACCCTTCTACTTGATGTTTGGACGCGAGGCACGTCTTCCAATACAGATGGAAATTGCGCCATAAGGCAAGGAACGGACGTTGGAAGAAAGATTAGAAGAACTAGCAGACCTTCGCAAGTCATACAGTAAAGTGGCAGATATAACATAAAGGCAAGCCAAGACAAACTGAAAAAGCTATACGACGCAAAGCATGGTGCATATAAGCAGGTAAAACACAACAGAGAAATTTGAGGTTGGGTAATTTTCCCCTGCCAGCATATACCGTAGAGGTGGTCGGTAGCAGTTCACAGGAATAAGCGGTTATTTATGTAATATATCATACACGAGGTTAGTTTATTTGATTGTGATTTGAAACAAGTGAAAAACACAAAAAACAGGCGCTTTTTTAGTTTTTAACATACTCTGAGGTGTTTTTAAATCACTATAATAAACGACTTCGAGTGGATGATAAAGCTTCTCAAAAAACCCAGTATTTAAAGAGAAATTCAGATTATAAAAATTTGAGAATATAATTTACAATGTTGGATTTTTTTACATTTGTAGGAATTTAAACAAGGATCACTTGTGCTGCTAAGAAACAGTAGAAACGATTCGCGTAAAGGTGGCAATTTGTTTAAATTACACCTGTGACACCTTTGGCTTGAAGTTAGAAGTACGATACGTCAAGATAAATCATCCATTCATACTGGTACAAATACCAGTAGACGCAAAATGCTCCGCGGTCCCTGGAGGTCTCGACTGAACTGGGTTTTATTAGTCTGGACCGCAGACTCCAGGATGAAAACTTGACAAGGTAAGTACATAAAGATCTAGGGGATATAGGATTATCAAATTCAGTCTGAGCATAAATCTAACTGAAATATTCAGCTTCAATTTTGCGGACAGTGTATGTAGTTTGACCCGCCGTTCAAAAAGGCGTCATAACTTTGATTCTCGTGCAGTCCCATGTCAATTTGCCACATATATACTGTATATGTTGTGGTATGCAGAAAGGATATATCATATATATTTAAAACATGGTTACATCCATAGATATAGGAGACGACATAGATTGCTGACTCGTAATACGTCACTATATATTGACAAATGCGCCAAAATTCAAACAAAATTTGACCGGTTGAGCAGCCATTTTGTATGATGGCGCCTCAAGTGACGCGATGAACGAAGCTTAATGGGAGCATTTGCTGGATAATAACAGCATTAATTTCACATTACCGTGGAGTGTATTCAATATAGAAGTGTTGTGGACGGTTTTTCTTTGGAATAACAAACATTTGGCTGGTTTCAGTGAGCTCACGGATTGACGTTTTGCAATATGTTTGCCCTTTGGAGCAATGATGTCTAATAGAAAGTTGAAAGAGTTATTCCTGGATTATTTCTAAACAAAATAAAGTGGATTCAGGGCGACAAACTTGTGTATTACGAGCTGGCGGCCTAAATATGTGATTTCGCCGAACTTAAATCAGCATGAATCAAAGGTAATTTGTAATATTTTCCCTGTCAAATTGATGTGTTTATACGTCCACAAGGGCAATAAACATATTAAAAGAAGTATCTTTTCGTGAACGTTGCTGAAAGCGACGTACGTTGACTAGGTCACTTGATGTTTTGACCGGTTTAGCCGCCATTTTGAATTCTTCATGTTGGCGCGTGCCGTGACCAGTGAACTCAATTTGGTTACCTGGAACGATAACTGGCAGTGAAAAGTGAAGCCAAAATAACAGTGCCTACGCCATCAAACGTGATTGATTTCACAACGGCCAAAGTTCAAAATAAGTTACGAAAATAGAAAAAAAACTTGAAAAGCTGTTAAAACCTGCACGATAACTTATTTTATCCCATATTTTTATGGCTTTCATAAACCTTTTGCACAAACTAGCTTATACGACTTATACGACTGACAAAAAACAAAATATTTTCGCTGTTTGAACAAAAACACTGAGAAAACTAACTTACTTCAGTCACTCAGTGACAAAGATATGTTTTCCTCCTAGTTTTCCTTCTGTAATCTTTTTTAGCCAGTTACAAAGTAGAAACTACTTCGATTTGCAAAAAACTTTGTTTTTTCAAAAAATAACACAAAAATAGAGTTTACGTACGGACCGCGCAGTAAATAAGTTGTGGGGACTGAAACTGACGTACGGACCGCGTGAAATTGACTTTTGAGGGACTGAAACTGACGTACGGACCGCGTAAAAGGACTGGGATTTAGGCTTCACTTTTTTCCGCCTGAATGATTGAATGTTATCGTTCCAGATATTAGAAATTTATGGAGTTCACTGGCCGTGACCTAGCTCGAGTCAGCAATCTATGTCTCCTATATCTATGGTTACATCCATAGCAACTTTGGAAAACACAATTCATCAAATAAAAACATATTTTTTAAGACTAGAATATAATGGCGGTCCCATTGTTAAGCCAAGGGGAGATGATGTTATCATTCGCCTTGAAAGAATCAGTTGCCTAGGCAATTGTTAAATAATGGATGAAGAATAATATAAAGGCCTGTTTACACGATCTGATTTGTCCGATCCGATCATATAATGTACAACATATAGGATAACAATCATGTATAGAAAAACTTTATTGCAACAAATACACCACAGACTGCACAAAACTAACTACTACATTAATTATATTTACAAATAGTCTCTTGGTCCAATACATGTACATAAATTTTCAATTTTTCATACAGCAATGAAATGCTTACTATAATATTTAATGATTTCCACTATATAAACAAAATGTCATAGTACTACCAAAATGAATGACAGAGCTGAACAAATAATTCACATAGCATGAAGATGCACAAATCTTAATGACTATAATGTGTACATGTTTAACATTTTAACACATCGACAATTAAACTCAATAATGCTATTGAAATTTCATCATCGAAATATGTAGAGAATCGAAAATATTTATCTAAGAAACCATAATTAACCATATATAAAACAATATCAAAGCAGCTTATCATATTATACTTGATCGGAATCCTGAGTTCTTAACATTCATAAAGAAGTTATGTAAAATGTATTTCTTTTAATCCCAATGCTTCCCTTCAACTTGAGGTAGTCTTAATTTGGAGAATGTCTAAGCCAGACTCTATAGATTCATCTGAAAATGGAATCAAAATAAATAATGTAATAAATACTTAAATATCCAGAAAGCCCCTCTCATATCGAACAACAATTATATTTTACATTCCCTTCATTAAAAGATTATATTAGTGTCACACCAGGAAATTGCGAGCTCAAATTCCTGCTGGCGACCATTTTAATTCGGGCCGACTAGATGAGAAGATCTGGAAAAGGTTTTACAATCCTTCATATATTTAACCCATCCTCTGATAATCCTTGCTCCCTAGCTTTTATATGATTTTTATCGGAAATGTACTTTTATCGATATTTTTATCGTTATTTGTTGCATTTGGATAAAACGTAAACAGTAACAAAAGCCTGCAATGCCTGACACTAATTCCTTTAAAGATTTATATCAGTGATTTATATCATCGCCAAGGCAATCAAAACCAACTCTACATGCATAAAACGTTGACTCCATATTATTCGTAAGGCCACTGCAAATTGATAACTGTGTTAATGGACCGACCAACCCTAATTTTGGCCAAATGGGTATTTTTTGTGTGCGTGTGTGAAAAGAATATCATCGACCAATCCAAAAAATCTACAATCCGATGGTCTTTTTTATTATTTTTTCGAAATATGAATTATTACTATAATAATAGATATCATACAAAATAATAGATATCATACAAAATAGTAGTCTGAGCTGTATTGGAGAAAAAAGAGAGGTTTGCCTCATTGAAATATTGACAGAATGAAAAGGTGTCTATGCTAATATATATGCTAACACAGAGTGACTAACTGTGTTACCTGTTGAGAACGATGCACTTGGTTTAGCTGCATCCTCCCATGGCCTGCAGCATCCTCCACTTGTCTCTTCCTTTTGTCCTTTTTCCTATTTTGGGGGGTTTTGTTTGCCTCATCCTGGTAAAAGATTACACTGAACATAACAACAACAACAACAACAACAACAACAATAACAGCATTTATTTGCATTCCCATTTACGTAGATATACAATACGACACTAAAGTAGTACTAAATAACAATAGTAATGTTAACAAATGGTTAAGAATGGTGATTTATATCGTTTTTGAATGTTTTCTTTTTTTGGAAAGCTTAAAAAATGAAGTGACCTAAATTTATACATATAAATGGATCAACGTTATTGAAGAGAAATAGTATTTTATCTTGTTTACTATAAAACTATTATAGTAAGGGTATTTTGAAGTTATGTCGTTATGAAGTTTTACTCTTTTGTATTTATGGAGATTACTTTCGAAAAGGAAGTGAATTTCATTTTCTTCATCTTTGGATGAACAATGTTGGCATATTCTTACATTTTCAGCGATTTTAGAGATACAATGTGTACCAGTTTCAATTCTTAGATCATGGTCACCTGATCTCAATTTAGCTAATAATTGTCTGTGTTGCATATTTTTTATTAAATCTAACCTACAGATTTTCTTTGGTCTGTTTTAAATGAAGAGTAAAATACGAGTTTTCTGTTAGACCGTATTAATCAAGATTAATTTAGTAACTAAAAATATATATAACATGGCTACTTCTGTTCCGTGTTTAACTACTAGTTTTTGGTATTTTTTGTGTTTTATTAGGGACCTATTTGTATGTACTTCTGCATGTATCTATTAATTCTAACATCCAATATACACTTGTCATCTCACTTTGTGGGCAATGAAGCCAATATAGCAAAGTTAATATAGTAATATTATTCAAGAGTTATAGTATCATACAGCATAAAAATTAAATGTACAATTCTCAAATACCTCTTGGACATTTTCTAAAGGTTTCTGTAACTGCTCGTTCTGGTGTTGAGATTCTAAATATTTCTTTTTCTGCTTCCACTTCTCATTATATTCTGCAGCTAATCTATCATAATCCTTGGTCATTCTATTCAAAAATGTATTTCTTTTTTTAACCTGAAAATAAAAAAATACAAAGACAATTTCTGATGAAATGAATACTTGTAAATTGAAAATTGGTAAAATGGGGAGGGATATTATATTAAACAAATGTTTTTAGAACATATTTCAAGAAATCAAGTAAATCAGAATAGAACAAATTTTGTTGCCCAATGTTTTATCATATACTTTTATCGAAAATGACTGATAACACTGATAAAGAGTCATGTGTGTTAGCTATATCGAATAACTTTATATCAAATAATTTTATATCAAATCACTTCTGTTTATCTATTATTCATTTACTATATTGAACATCACCTTTATCGTCAGAATAATACCAAATATTACATGGAAGATAACAACAATCCCTCCAAGAACACACACTGAGACTACATCATATTTCTCTTGATTATCTTTCGAGATTTTTCCTCCAATTGTGTTAAGCACTGCTATCACACACTGGGTTACCATGCAGCTGATCACATACTGATCCTGAAAAGGCATGTTATATGTAATGGTCAATCAATATATAGTGAGACTTTTTTCATATGAAAAGAAAATGATAAGGGCATGCCATTTCTTTAAAAAAGAAACAAATTGAAACAAATACCTCCCACATTTTAGGAGCTTCTGTCCATTAGGCCTAAAGAAGTATTTTTTGGTGTGGCTAATGCTGTGAAATATTTTTAGCAAGGTAAAATTTATGTATCTAAATATATTTAGCGACCAAAGAACAAAAAATGTCGTACCGCTTCAAAGGAAATTATCGAAGTAAAAGTCATTTTGGCTTATGCAAAGAGGCCAAATTTTCACCTTTTAGGACACAGATGTTTTTGCATAATTACAAAAACACAAAACATGGAAAACTTATTTTTTTCTTTATTCATAGTTACATTAATGTCCAGGAAAAATATATATATGGTGAAAAATTCAGAACATTTGGTGCACAGTTACTATAGTAACCAAAGCTTTCTTTCACGCATAAAGACTTATGATGAGGCTAATATTTTATTAAATGTTCTACATGAGTGTTGCATTTGAAACAGAGGTGTGAACTGTTACTGACTTTTATCTGGTAGTGATAAACATTTTGTATTGTTTCATATGCCTAGTGCAATACCAGCTGAAACCCTTTTTTCATTCTTTTGTGAAATCTGGGACCCAGAGGGTTAATACACACAAGCAGATACATATTTATCGAAGAAGAATGAATTAACTTGAAATTACATTATCGAAACCATACATATACTATAACGTCAATCCCCTTACCAAGTAGGTTAAGTAGCTGACATTCGGGAGACTCTGGGACACCACAAACTTGAATGCAACAGATGTAAGGAGCAAGGTCAAGGTCACACTGAGTCTATCTTCTGGTGAATTGATGTCCACGGAAAAAGAGGAAAAGGTCAGTGTCATAATAAGGCCCTACATGGTAAAAGAAAAGTTATATGCACGTTATATTTTTCAAAAACCTTTCAATACTTTTAGTATATCTTAATTATTTGTATGGCCCTCATTGATACCAGTGAGTCATCACTGAAGAGTTACCCTAAACGGAAATAAATTTGATATTACCCCGCTGGCACTTACCATAATGAGAACAACATTCCACAAATAAAAGTTTGGTTTTCTTTTGACATGGCATGTGATCGAATAATTTGGGTATGTCATGTGTGAGCCAGCTTGGTGTTTGTTTGGTTCCATCCTACCAGCTACCACATGGGGACAAAGTGTCCATTCATGACAACCTATGTGGAGAACAGCACAAGATCACATATCTGAGTTCGTACGGGTCAAGAAGTTATCATTCAAGGACTTTTAGGGCTGAAAAGAAGGCGCTAGAAGTCGGGGAAAAGTGCTGTTAAACTGTACAATCGTGCCACATACTGACACATTTCAGAAAATCCAGAAACCAAAGCAACAAAAATTCAAGAACTTTCAAGTTTTGTATGAACGCTGATATATAAAGATGGATGAATAGGTGAATGTCGATTAATAGATGGATATAGAGGTACATTATGTTTTAGTGTTTTCGTAAATTTAGCACATTTTTGTCGCCATTGCACAAAGAATGCAATGGCGACATTCGTGATCCTACAACGCGGCGCGATTTTTCGATTTTCCTTCACATATAACTTTGAGGCAGTTTTACTTACTTTTAAAAACTGAAAAATCGCGTCGCGTTGCCGAATCGCGTTCGGTGTGTCTGGGCCATCAGAGTTTTATTCATTTATTTATTTATTTAAAATTCTTTGAAAACGGTAGCCTTTCAGCATAGAACTGATTTTCAAAGGGCCGTTTAATTAATTATTTACAAATTCATAAAAATATATATACAAGCATACTAACACTACGTTATACAAATAACCAAAACCATTAACAGAATAATTGTAGGCCATCTCACAGATCCACAAAACAGTACCTCAATCGTGCTGCAAACTTCCAAAACAGCTATTAAGTAAAGTTTTAAAGCTATTTCTGGAAAGTTGTGCATGCCTGCCAATAATCTCAGTTGGCAAATTGTTCCATGCGACCGTGCGGTAGCTCCGCGATATGAAAAGCTTATTTTCATAAATTCAGTGTTTGGTTTGTCCATGCAAGTGAAGTTTACAGTCGTTACTTCTAAGAAGATATGCGTTGTTGTGGTTAACAGTAAACATGTTCGAAATATGCTCTGGTAGTCCCCCTCGCAATGCTCTAAACGTCATATTGATATCACGTTTTTTGTACATGTTTTCAATTAGTTCCCATCCCAACTTTTCGAAGATATCTTTTGATCTTACTTCATAATTTGATCCTGTTATTGTCCTAGCGGCTCTTTTTTGTATTTTGTAGAGTTTTTCGATGTGGGCACGACTGCCATCATTCCATATAGTTGAACAATATGCAAAATGAGGCAGAACCAATTCAGTTCGGCTGGTATCTAAAATTGCATGATTTAATTTTTCCTTACCTGCGAATGTCCGTATTACAACACTGTCCTTCATTTCGTTATTTTTTTCAAGTGACATAATAGTATCTGGCCAGTCTGAGTCCAAATGTATTGTTAAGCTCTACATGAAGAAAAAAATGGTATGAACTCCTCAACCAACATCAATTTAATTCTGTGAACATTATACCCATGCAGGGAACATTAACACAGAATGTGATTGATTTTAGAAATAAAAGAATATATAAAGAAAAAGTTAAATATCCCACCTGCATTTAGTAAAGCTATTCTAGGCAGAGGGTTATACACACAACAAAATATGATCGTACATATTGACTAGAAATATTATAGTGTTTTTTTATCTATAATATATACATTCATATCTTTTTAGACATCATATATATATATATATATATATTCCAAGCTATTTATTAAATTCAACCTCTTAGTTTGAAAATAATGATCATATTCTCTCTATATTTTCTGATAGAAAAGTTAAGAAACCGTTGAAACAGTCTGCATAATATAACACACTAGCTAACCGTACTTTGTGGGCAGAAAATTATTCTGCCTGAGTGAAAAGGTAGGATTAATCCAGTGGAGCGCTTTAGTATCAGATTCAATCCTGACTCCTAAATTGTTTGAATAGTCCAATTGTTCACCTTTTCGCTAAAGCTGCTTATGAAGTACTAATTTTGCCATGTTGGTCGGCCAGAAATACATTCAAGGCATTGTTTGCCAAGACCAGTTTGGGAAATTTGAAAAATCTGCTAATCTAATACAACATTTTCTGACCGTTGACTCTATATTTCTGAGACTCTATATTTCAAACTTTTCTGGGGAAGCATTATCCCATACCCATCTAGTGGTCTAAATGTGCCTTCAGCACTCGATACCTGTGCATCCCCGCTAGACCACGCCCTTTCGTCGGGCAAAATGATCAACACCCCCCCCCCCAATGTTTAGACCCAAGTTATTCCCCTGCGGTTGGCCACAGTGATTAACATAGATTATACCAGCAGTCTGTTTCGAACACTTCTAAAGAATTGTCATTTGGTCAGTGTAAAGGGTACTAAGAAATATACATATACATGCATTAAATATAAACTTTCCTGGCATGTCACTTTGGCCAAGCATACATTTGTATTCCATATGAATTCTAAATACATGCACAACATGCATGCTTCTATATGTATCCATTATTTGTTTACACGTATTCAGGGGAATAAGCTACCTGGTAATCGAATGGAAAATCATTCAACTCGAAGATTTCCTTGAATGTCCCAGCAACATAAATAGCTTCAATGGAACAAATGATAATATAATGTTATTATAGTTTATATAATAATACATGTTGCTCTGTTCTGCTCTGCTCTGCTCTGCTCTGCTCTGCTCTGCTCTGCTCTGCTCTGCTCTGCTCTGCTCTGCTCTGCTCTGCTCTTTGAATTAAATTCCTGACAAGCATACTGAACGGATTGCTCTTTGAATTAAATTCCTGACAAGCATACTGAACGGATTGCTCTTTGAATTAAATTCCTGACAAGCATACTGAACGGATTGCTGCGGATTGCTCAATTGGGTGAGCGTATTACTCAATTGGTTAATAGATTCTAAATCATGCATTGGCGTCAGTCAGAATGCTTTAATAAAAGGCTGAGCTCAAAGTTCATTGCCAAGTTGGACGGGAGGGGCTGATGAGTACAGGTCAATGTTGAAGTAACTTTAAAAAAGTTAATGTGTAAAATTAGCTGGAAAGATTGTTTTGGGGATGTTGGAGGTAAACGCACTGTGTGACTGTGCTCTGAATGTGGTCGATGCACCTGTCAGACCCTTAAAAAGGGACGTGGGTTTTTGAATCTTTAAATGTGTGCACAAAATTACACGGGCAAGGTTTGTTGCATTTGCGAAGTAACTGTCTGCAAAAAATAATTAACCTAAACTACGATGGTGATGATGACAGTTTGATGGCAACTAAAAGATAAGAAGGTTGATGTCAACATTAAATTACAGGTACTAGAATCAGTGAAAACACTGATAGCTGTGACCCTCAAAATTGTGCAATAATAGTAAGGTATATATACACATGTTCACTTTTGGGATGTCATCTCCTGCCTCATAAGTCAATTTATGTTTCTTTTCCAATCTGTCCACAGTCAGCTGATTTTTGAAGTTAAGCCTTGGATCCCACTGCTCAGTCCACACAACATCCTAGAAAATGAAGAAAACAGGACGGGTTTCGTTCAAATGAGGCCAATGGCTACTGTGTGTTATGGGTTAACTGACAGTACCCTACCACTGACGAGTAAAATCGTCTGGCGTTAGACAGAGTAAAATACTAAAGTAGGGTCATTTGGGCGCATTGTAAACTAATGGGTTAACAAGAGACACCGGCAGATAGTTTTGTTAAGCCATTAACTGGCAGTACCCTACTACTGACGACAGGTTTTTTTTTAACATGCAGTTCTACACAAAATGTGCAGTTCTAAATCAATTTGTGCAACTCTAAAAAATATTTTGTGCAGTTGAAAAAAATACGAACTTTCAGGATATGGATATTTATTGTAGAAAACTAAAGTAATCGAAGGAATAAATGGAATACATATAGCTTCAATAACAAAAGCAGTACCAGAATTTCTCATAAAAAACTCAACAATATAATTTTTGTTGACAATTTTCAGCATCGTTTCTATTTGAAGGGATGAGAATCAGTTAATGAAAGTTTAATAAGAAAAAAATGGTGCCATTTGCGCGAGTTGAATTTCATGCTATGACATGTCGCAGGGCCTTTTTTAATTAATATACTGGGGGGCCAAAGCCCCCCCAGCCCCAATGTTAGCCCCAGTAAACTATCCTCCCAGTGAAGGTCCCTTTTGTCCAAAAGTTCTTAAGTTTATAGGTCAGAAGAAAGTTATGATATTCTCATAACAAAGCATTGCTTTTACACCAAAAGCTCAGTCTGTTTAGATGGGATATTTCAAAAAATGTTTCTGAAAATGCAGGAAATCAAGCCACAGAAACTCAAAAATACAAAAATTTTCTGGGGAGGACCCCAGACCCCAACCACATCCACACACCCTCAATATACCACATTCTTGTTAGGTCCTTTCGTTGATGCCCCACCAACCATTTCTTGAAAAAGGCCCTGGCATGTTGGGACAGTATGACAAAATGTGCAGTTCTAAATTTTTCTTAAAAAAAACCCTGACTGACGAGTAAAATCGTCTGGCGTTTTATCGACAGAGTAAAATACTAAAGTAGGGCGCATCTGGGCGCATTGCAAGCTAATGGGTTAAAGCGGTCATTTATAAAACATGTTGCTGTATATAATCTGGCAAACAAAAAACTTGAAACAAAAATATGTTAACTTATACTAAGATCTCTGTCAACCCTCAGAGTCTATATATGCATGGATCCTTGTATTTAACTTGGGTTTGACAAAACTGTTCTTGAAAAAGATACGACTGAGAGAGAATTTTGGAAGTATAGTTGTTACAATTGTAGGTACCTCTCTTTTCATTCCTTTTAGCCGTGGTTCCTTCCACTCCAAAAACAAAATAAAGTACACATAAAACTGTTGGTTCACATTGTCTATATCCCCAACCGTCTGAATGTTTGCCCGCACTGAAACTGTCACCTACAAAATAGAATGAGTTGGGCTGTTGAATGTATTATTAGTATAATAGAGGAACTTAATTTCGGTATAGCGGTGTCGTTCCGCCTATTTGATTACTTGTGCAAGCAAGCAAGCAAGCCAGCAAGCAAGCAACCCAGCAAGCAAGGCAGCAAGCAAGGCAGCAAGCAAGCCAGCAAGCAAGCCAGCAAGCAAGCAAGCAAGAAAGCAGGCAAGCAAGCAAGCAAGTGGGGGTGTGCTAATCATCCTTACTTGCAGCTGAGAGCTGAACTGAATTACGAAGGACGCAGCTCGTCTTGATCGAGTCGAAGGCTAATATTAAAGGCTACTTTGGTTGCCACCGTATGACTCACATCTGATCATGGGGGCAGAGCTACGTCCGAAGGGTTAGTTTTGGGCTTATTCAAACCCACCCTGTCAACATTCCCTGTGGGAGGAAACCGGAGTACCCGGAGAAAACCCACGACTTTCGTTGACTGGCTCTTTTCACATAAGTGTCTTGAGTCCCCAGCGAGAATCGAACCCGTGATCTCAGAGGTGCAAGGCGCTTGCTTTGACGAATGCGCTACCGAAGCCCCTTTAATGTAATACTGCGCACCTACGCACCTTTAGTGATCATTTGTATGGGTTAGTTACGCCTAATCAGTTGGTAATTAGTTATGGTCTAATTCAATATGATTTAACAATTGTAGTGTAGCTTTATTATAGGTGGTGCTTACAATTAACTGGCAGTAGCCTACCAGTGACGAGTAAAATCATCTGGCGTTGGACAGAGTAAAATATTCAAGAAGGGCGCATCTGGGCGCAGTGCAAGCTGATGGGTTAATTGCTTAGCATATCTTTAGGCTCTGGGGATTTACCTAACCTTGCACTGAGTGGCTATGTTTGGTAGCATCGTTTGCTCGGTTGGGCTACATTGCATTTCCTTTGACCGACCTCATTGTTGTGCCCCACCATTCTATAGCGGTCACAGGCGACGGAAACGGGGGGGGGGGTGGCTAGGAGGGCTAAAGCCTCCCCAACTTATAAAAAGTAGGGGCTAAGCCCTTCCCCCCCTGTTTCAGTCTTTCAATTAAATATGTTTATATAACAAATGTTGAATATTAGATTATTGAACTAGGTTCTTTTATTTTATTCGCCCAAATAGCATAATTATTAGTCGCTTTTGTCCCAGCTACTATAGGTTTCGGCTTGCATTTAATTGTCGGCAATCTGCAATTTCCGTGGCAACCTCGTATCCAGACTTTTCCTCTGTGGATGGTCACAAGTGGTAAGCTTCATGTAAATCGGAATATAGTTAAGACAGATAAATCAACATGCCGACGGCGAGTTTTTGTAATTGAATGCCTTCCCTAACACATAAGTAAAACCTAATCACAAAACATCAGTTCCTCATCATATAAACATTGAAAAAAAAACTTAGATCGCCGAGACCGGAGACTATTAAATAGTGAAAATAAGATGCCCCTATAGCGAATCGAACTCGAGCTTTGCGCTTTCAGAAAGTCTCGCAACATCCGCGTGTTATTAGGATCACGCAGTCCTGCACGGAAAACCATTCGGTAACCTTTATTATAAAATAACATGTTTACTACGCGAGCTGTGATTGGTGACCCGTGCAGGATGAGACAATCATGCACGGAACATTTTAGGCGCTTCGCGGGGTTTAAAACGTCCGTTGTTTCTTTGTCGTCATTTCATAAAATAATTACCAAATGGTTTTCCGTGCAGGATTGTGTGATCCTAACACTTGGGAACATGCTCGACTTTCTGAAAGCTAAAATATACTCGCCTATCGGCCTTGATTGGCTGAAAAGCGTGCTCAATAACTCGATTGAACACGCTAAAAAAGCGCGGGGAATGAAATGAGAAATTAAATTTTTTCATTAAATTTAAACTTGTTTTCACGCTATTTTTGTGTTGTGTATATATTATAAAATAATTTTTTCATGGTTTAGCGTGCTCAATCGAGTTATTGAGCACGCGGGAAGTTGGGAGAGCACGAAAAAGCGTAAGAGTTAACCTCTGAGAGTTAACCAGGAGTTAACTCTAGTGCGTGAGTGCTCTCCCAACTCCCCAAGTGAAAAAATTCTTAAATTTACCAAGACATAGCATTTTAGTAAAATTACGTAGGTGATTATTGAAAATTCTCAACGCTGATTGGTTGCGCTACCTCGGATTAATACGCGATAATCAGCCAAAGCGTTTTTAAGCCGCTTTTATCGTAAATATTCAATTAAAATATTTTTGAAATGTGCATTTTTTATTTTTTTCCACATAATCACCTATGTAATTTTACTAAAACAATTATTCGCCTCAGGCTCGGTGAATATCGGTGAATAAAAACCTCGACTTCGTCTCCGGATTTTATTCACCGATATTCACCTCGCCTTCGGCGAATAATTGTTAAATAGTACCAGTGAATAGTACCTACTTTTGTTAGTGTGAAGCTCGGACTAGTCTGGTTACTAGTTATAAGAGGGGGCTAATGGGGGGTTACCAATCCTGAAGCATGAGAAATAGTCAATAATCCTGAAGCACGAAAAATAAAAGAAGGAAGTGCCGAAGCAAAGGGGAAAATGTTTGGTAATCTATAACCTGCAGACATCCTATCTAAAAGTCTTTTACGTCTCACAATGCGGCCGCCTCTCGTATTCTTTACGGTTTTCATGATCTTACGTCGTCTAATTTTGTTGAAAACGGACAACGAATATTGAATAAACCACATGCAGACACGATGCACGCCATTTATGGAAGGATCGAAACACGTTTAATAAAAATGCAGGGATGGAGGAAGTTTCGTTGGAACAACACGCCTGTTGGTTCCTAAGTTAGTTTCATTGTGCATGTCTGCCAGCTTCGTGGCAGGTCCATCCCTTCCTGATTTGCATACCTCCAAAGTCCTGATGTGGTTTGTGGGTGGTGGCTAAGTGGCTTAACCCCGGTTGCTTGTCACCGCATACATTACTTAAAGATTTTTAAAATTCTGACAAAATAAATGTACATGCATTGTTTTACTATCTTTTAGAGTACCTAACACATGGTGAATGAAATGTTTATAAAATACACTATATACACAACTATTTGAAGAGTTGATTTTCAGGAGGGGCATATTAAAACTAACTATATATATACAAAAATTAAGATAGAATATAAGATATTCTTACAATAGAGACCAAAAAGATGACTTAATATTAACTGGCCATGGGCACAAAAAGATTTATTGCTTGTTGAAAATATCAACAGTCTAGCTCCTATTTTTAATTATAATTCCAGTCTTTTCTTTTGTTTTTTTCTTAATCGCCAGTGGTAGTACCCTGATTGGACCTGGCCGGCTGGCCATGTTCTATTTGGAAGCGTTTTAAGCTTAAAATGGGAATGAACTTTAACTTAAAGCAGTATATATTTACAGTATATATTTAAAAATTCTCCCTGCAAACTCCTGATGATTCAGTCCTCTATATTTTTGGCTCAGAAATCTGACCAATAAATCCTTTCATGGTGGTATAAACAAAAACCCAAAAACCAGGGACGTCGCGAAGGCATGAACATTGGGGGGGTGTCCTGAAATTTTGACCAAGTTTTGGGGAACATTTTGACCAACTTTCAAGTTTTAAGTTTTGACAACGTCACTTACGTGAAGGAGAAACTGAATGCTTGTTGGGGGGGGGGGTGCTAGGTAATTTAAGTTCCCGTAAGATTGTAAACAGCATTTTTAAGAAAATAATATTTCAATGACTTTAACATCTTTACTCCAAATTAAATTATTGCACAGTTGTTACAAATGATTTGAAATCAGCTTAGAAAAGCAACTTAGCTTATATTTACTGATAAGCACTTCATCTTGCAAGGATATAGTGGATCAAGAATAATCAAGGTGAGGTTTACTGGTTTAGCTAGATATTATCGTATTTATGCGCAAAACAAAACAGAAAACGGTTGATTGTTAAACCGGATGTCAATTCGCTGCTAATTCGCTCCCTGTTGGTCAATAAGTATTTTGGTTTTTGACTATGTACTTTCGTACTTTCAGCTTATAAGTGACCAATTATTTTGACCAAAATTTTTCCAGTTTGACCAACTTTTTCCGCTTAAAATTATTGGGGGGTGTAACACCCCCCCACATCCCCACAATAGCGACGTCCCTGCCAAAAACTTACACAAGCTGGGACTTGTAGCCGGCCACCATGCACACACATCAGGCCATCTGACACTGGCAACAAGGTCACAACATTTCCCCTGGGGTTGTTGGAGTTATCAGGTTAAGATGAACGGGGGGCTAAAAATTGAACCCATTAGCTGCCAGTTAATGGGTTAATCAATTAAATACTATGAATTTCATAATTGTTTTTCTTGGGCAGTTTATATGAGCAGTGGCGCCGCCAGGATTTATTTTTGGGGGGGCAAACAAATCCTAAGGAGGTCCGGGGGCATGCTCCCCCGGGAAAATTTTGAATTTTGGGTGTCTAAAATGCCATTTCCTGCGTTTTGGAGGCACTTGGAGAGAAATATAAAGGTTTTAATAAATCACTTTTTAGGAGCATCCCGAACATAAATGATCTCCAAACAATCTATGAATACGAGGTTTTTTTCTCTCCCAATTGTAGAGCTTTTAGTTAAAGTTCAGTAGATACGCGCAACTTACGCGGCACAGTTCATTCTCTATACACCCCGTCACCCCCTCCCCCTTTGTCACCAGATTTGGACGAATCTAGAAACCCATTCTGTAAAATATTGGGGGGCGGCCGCCCCCCCTCGCCCCCCCTTGCCGGCGCCACTGTATATGAGAGGCAGGAAACACCCGGGAATATTCTTTTACTGTTGCAGGATGCCATCATTAATGATAGTTGACTGTTCAGATATCACATGACCATGATCAAATAATGCAGTGTCAGCATATTGTCCCAGTAGGAGGGATGGAACATTCATGTGACAAAAAATGCCCGCTTGAGGCGGGATCCCGGTTGCTTTAACTGGTTGCTATTGCCTTTGCATTTTTAAAGAATAGATTTTGGATAGCCCCCCTCTTCACCAAGATATATATTTCAGTGACCCCCCAAATACTGATTTTGGATAAATACTTATTTTCATGAATGCTGTCCCACCCCACCAAATGCCCATAGCCCCCCACCAAATCCCCATAACCCCCCACCAGGAAAAATATTACAAATATGGTCATAATGGGCACCCCACAATCCATGATGCCTACGGATTGAACCATGCCTACGGATTGAACCATTACATGTTTAGTTTTGTTTACAGAATGTAAATATATGTCAATCTTTTCTCTTATTCTGCTTATTTAGTAATCATGCAGTATCGAAATCCAGTATTTTCACAAGATAATAAATACCTTGTCCTCTCTTGGAACATGCCAAATCTCATCTGGAGCCGCTCTGGTGTTATTTTCTACTTTTTCGAGGATTTTCTCAAGTCTGTCCAACCTTTTAAGCGTCTCTTGGAACTGATCAGGATCCATTCCGATTTCACAACCCAGTGAACTCTTACTGACTAGACTTGCTGACTTAGCCTGCGTGGCCGGCCCTCGTAGACTATTCAGTCGAACACAAGTGCCGGAAACAAGGCAAAAATTACAAAATTTGTGTTAAAATTACTTGTCATCAAATCGGTAAAAAATAACAATTCTTGTTTAATAATACATATTTATAAGACAACGTTTCTGTGACAACGTTTAATTTTTATTACTAAAAATTAAAATTTAAAATCTACATGCGACTATATATTATATACAGTTCGAGCAACAAAATTGCTACAACTTGCAACAAAAACTGATTTCAATGTATGTTAATTGAAAATATTTACGAATTGTTGTTGCATGTTTTGTAACTTATGTTTAAATATTTTTAATTAACATGCGCTGAAATCAGCTTTTGCAGCAATTTTGTTTCATGTATTCCACCGACTGGCCACATTACCGTGGGCTCCAACCAGGCGGTGTGCGAACTGGCAGCGCAAAGCATGATGGGCGAAAATAAAAATCCGTTCATTTGCATGTTGACTATGGTTGAGTGAACATCAATTTCAAAAGGTTCATGAATATTCAATATGGGAATTAATGGTCTGTTGCCTTTTGTCAAAAAATACAGCAAAGAATGTAACTTGCAGATATTTTCGGGTGAAACTGCAGCAATAGACGCTTCTTGTTGGATACATAAGGCATTATGTGTATCTATTGACAGAACTGGAAGTCGCGAAAGGTAAGCAATTTCTTGGGAAATTTTGTTGAACATCATTCACATAAATTATTATAAAATAATTGTATGAAAACTATTATACACATGGTACGTTTAGCCTAAGACCTTATAACGACTCGACGTTTGTTTATATTTATACTGATATTTATAGACTTGGTGATATTTTTGAAGCACATCTACGGATAGTAAAAAAATCCGGGGTTATACCATTTGTTGTCTTCGATGGATTTGCCCTGCCTGCAAAAAGCTAGCGAACATGAAAGACGGCAAATGTGAGTACATATTATAAGAAAGTCAATGTTGTTATTGTTTTGTCCAATATTCCCAGTCTGTTGAGACCCAAACTTGTCGTGTTTTATTTCTTAAGTTTTATCTTTTATTTGCAGTGTACGTGAAAAGATTTTAAAACAGGCTGAAAAACCAGGCATATCAAAATCTGAAGTAAATAAGTTACATAGCCGAGCTGCATCAATGACCTTCGAAGATATTGTCGTTTGCATAAATGTATGTAATTACATTAGTAGACAAACTTGTCTATGTAAAAAAATGATATTAATTTGTAGGCGAAATAAATAATGGCAGTGGTATTGCAGTGTTTTATAAACTATTGACGCATTGTCTATTTATTTTCTTTGAAAGATTTGTTTGGCACACAATGTAAAGTATGTTGTGTCACCTTATGAAACTGATGCACAAATTGCTCACATGCTTTTAAATGGCCATGCAGATTTTGGGATCACAGAGGATTCGGACCTGTTGGTTTACGGATGTCAGAAGGTTTGTAAGGAGGAACCTGGGGAATTATACTCTTTAACTCAACCAAGTAAAAGTTACATAATTATTAATATGGAACAACTGACAAGGTAGCCTCCATAACACAGGTATTGTTCAGCACAAAAACGTGTAGTTTGTTGGATGACTGCAAACATTATTGGACTGAGAGGCACATTCTCTACGCAGTTAGTCATTTAAATTCCAGACACCACACCTCAGGCCCGCATACTCAGGGCAATTACCTCCTATTCACTAGTTTACCCCTTTATGCCTAGAGTGAGGGTTTGGTGGGGGTTTGCAGGAGGTTTTGAATGACTGGTGCATAACTAGTTTGTAAGAAGTTAGAAAACTAATTTATTTACATGTCTGCCTGTTAGGTGATGGTTAAACTCAAACTAAGTGGAGATGGTGAATATTTCCAACTTGAAGAAATATTGGGTGGTTTAAATCTAAACCAAAACCAGTTTCGCAAATGTGTATAGTCGCTGGTTGTGACTACCTTACAAATGTGAAAGGTGTTGGCATATGCACAGCATTTCGTTTTGTAAAACATTCAACTGTGGATTTGTTGGAACTATTGATAAAGAAAGGAGGAACTGAGGACTACAAAAATTGTTTCAGCAAGGTTGAGAAAGTTTTCAGACACCAAACAGTATTTGACTTGAATACCAACTCAACTGTTCCCCTGGAGAAATGTGAGGTTGATCTTCCTGAAGATGTCCAGTATCTCTGTGGGAAGTATCCTTATACCGTAAATTAAATGATTGTCTATAGATTATCTGAAGAATTTGCAATACAAAATATTTTTTTCAGTTGAGTTATCATTCTTAACTTACTAAGTAAACTGGCAGATGGCTATGCAAATGAAATGGCTGTTGGCAACATCAATACAAAAAGTGGGGAAAAGGTTAATTCTCATTTAGTCAAGGTAATATATTGTGACTAGTCCTTCTATTATACCAAATTTTCCCAAATATCTTTAGCCCATTTGTTCTAATGCACCCACTTCAACTGAAATTAATTCCTGTGTCATATAGTATATCAGGGCTGGTGTCATATAATATGTTGTAACCATTCATAGGACCAAGCAACTGGTGAACAAAATGGTCATGAGAATTCTGAATTGGTCGCATGCACACAATTGCCAAACTCCGATGGTAAGTTGAAGTTATGAAGTGCACCAAGTGTTTTTTGTTGTCTGAAGTGTTTTACAAACTCAAGAGAACAGTTATAAAAATCATGTGGTGAACAGTCAAGTGAGTTCAATTGTTCTGAAGTGTTCAGTTGATTGGTTGCTGTGTTGAGTTTTGCATTTAAAATACACTGTCATTTTTTACTGGTTCTATAATTTATAGTTAGAATGTTTCACAGAATTAAACTGACACAAAAATTGACATGACATTGTATTTTTGTGTAATAAACACATTTAAAAAGCCTTACTGTGGTCCTTACATTGAACACAAAATATATGTGACAAGATTGTTGTATTTGCTAATTTAATTATTCATTAATTTGAGAAACATATATATATATATATATATATATATATATATATATATATATATATATATATATATATTAAAATGAGTTTTTATAAAAATGTGGAAAACCAGAGCATTAATATAATTGAGAATAACGACTCAACAATTTGTACTTGGCATCTTTATTACTAATAGTTTAGACCACCGATGTGGCACTCATCAGATAAATAAGCCTATTATTATTTATCTGATGAGTGCCACATCGGTGGTACGAAACTATTAGTAATAAAGATGCCAAGTACAAATTGTTGAGTCGTTATTCTCAATTATATATGTATTTCTTCTCATATTTAAGGTGATATTAATTGTCAAGAATTTTCCTGTGAGATCATTCATGTTGATCAATTGTCTTCTGTTTCGTGGCAAATCCCCCAATTCCCAGTGATGATCTTGGAATTTGCCTTTGTCCAATTCAAGAAAGATACAGAGATACTTAAAGGTGTAATCCTAAAAAGCGAGTTGGTGAACATTCAACCAGGAATATTCACTTGTACTTCTCACTGTGAAATAGTAATTCATGGCGAGAAGTATACAGTGCTGTGGAAGCTAGTTCCAGAGAAAGCCACCTCTAGAAGATCTAGGAGCAGTGGAAGCAACCCTTCAGTGTCCAACACTCTACACGATGACTACATGTTTGAAGATGGTGATGAGTTTGTGCAGCCAATTGAGGACATAGATCATTGTTTGCCATTTAAGGTTCTGGGAACTTGTTATACGGTAGATAGACAAGCCTTCATCTACCTCGAAGAACATAACAGACATGTATTTGCAAAGATTGAAGCTGAGCCAAACAACCCTTATGACAAGCATGCAATTGCAGTTTATGTTATGTCTTCGTCAGATTATGAAAAAGTAGGCTTCATAGCAAAAGAACTCACACAATATGTTCACCCAGTCCTGTGCGACAAATCACTTGATGTATCTGTGAAAAAGATTCGTTTTTGTACCACCTATTGCATGGTTGGATACTATTTGACAATTAATATCAGCAAGAAAGGTTTATGGGATAAACAAGTCATCAGTGCCAGCAAAAGAGTCAATTAGACCCTGTTCACAAAAGACCAGACAAATGCTGTAAGGGACGAATTGTGGACCTTATTTTTTTTGGTGTGAATCTGTCCGTTTAGCAGTGCTCAGATTTGCTTGGTTTCATTTGATCATGTGCGAATGCAAGGTGTAATCGTGCAAATATTCGTCCAGTTCCAAATTTGTCCGGCCTAGTGTGAACTGGACCTTAGTGGTCAACTAATTCCAATAAATATATGGTCTTTGACTTTGTACGTTTGCATGGTGTGGTGATCATTCGATAAACAAGTTTTGTGAAAAACACCACATATTTTTATTTCTGCAGAGCTTTGGAACTGTGCACCCAGATCCCTTCACCAGTGCAGGTAATGTAATTGAACGAACTGTTCAATTCTGTTATATATTCGCGCTTATGGCGACCACTGGCACACAGATCGAAAGCTCTGCAGAAATAGAAATATATGGTGTTGTCCACAAAACTAAACTTTATTCATAGTAGATACATGTTGACTGTTCTTAAGTTAACCTCTGCACTGGTGGCAGTTCCACAGGATCCCTATGAAACTTTGCCCTTGCTGTAAGCTGTCCCCTCTGCGGCAAGGATGCCCTGTTCGCTACGAACAGCCCTGGGTCACCTCGTCGTGACAGGTTTACCTTGTCTAGTCTCTCTTTGCCAGTTCCATTGGATGGCTGATTAAATGAGGGCAATTCGAAATCTGTGTACCGTTCCTTGGTTCCAGACCAATAAAAGAATTTTAAATCCGGGTCAATTCGCTTTGTGAACTCATTAAAAATCTTCCTTTGGGCATCAATAAACTGTTTCATGTCGAATATGTCACCAAGCATCTCGTGCATGAGACCAATAATTCCTTCAACATCATCTGATCCTGATGCCCGAGGGTGCTCTGGGGGAAGACCTCGATCTTTATACTCCACACGCCGCTGCTCTCTACTCTCGAGGTTGGCTACAAGGCCAATTACAATCTCTTGAGTCAGACCACATATGCCTTTAATTCTTCTAGTTATAAATATTAAACAGCATATTACGTAGTGAATAATTTTTTTCTCTAAACCACAGAATTGATTATAGACCATGAACATTTTATATATATATATATATATATACCGGGTGGCACAAAAAAATGTTCACGCGTTTGATTTACTAGAACAAAAAAACTATAAGAGCTAGGTTGTTCAAATAAGTGTAGCTGTATTCGTAATAGCCTAACTTAAATTTTGAAATATGCCGTGTTTATTTACGTGCAACATTGACCAAGATATCGCGAAATTAAATTTAGAACGAAGTTTCGAAAACATGAAAAATTTGCTAAAATTGGCGTATTAAATGTGTTAAAATGTTAGTATTTTGTCACAAATATTCGTTTGTATGAATTGAATTGGAACGTACGGCGAATGGTTTTCCCCGTTTACTTTTTGTTTTATTATAATTTGAAAAGCATCAAAGTTTCGAAAAATAAAGTTATTCCGATATTTACTGCTGTAAGTTGTGTTCTTTGTAAATACTTCATTAGCCTATTTTAGCTAATTTTGGAACTTTTCGGAAATGCGTTTTCAAATTGATTTACCAATATCTCGGGTAATACTAAACGAAAATACACGTGTTATATAAATCAAAATTTAAGTTAGGCCTTTCTGGATACGACAACATTTTTTTGAAGAACGTAGCGCTTATAGTTCTTTCGCTAAACTAAATCAAACGCGTGAACATTTTTTGCGCCACCCGGTATATATATATATATATATATATATATATATATATATAGTTACCTATTGACATCAATGGTGGTATAATCGGGCAGAGTATTGAACCAAGGCATCCAATCAGCTAATAGCCACTCCTTCATCTCCTTACAATAGGTCGACCTCTGCATTTCTGACAACCCCCGTCCATCCACTGCTTTGTGCCAGTTGTGTAGACGCTTTATGATGCAGGCATCAGTCGTGTGACCTTTTCGTTCCAGAAAAGTAATAACACCGGGACCTATGAGACGCTCACAATCTGGCACAGACTGCTTGTTCTTTCCTGTGAGTGCCTCGTATGTCAAACCAGTTGAAGGATCATGTAGGGCATCTCTGAGGTGTCGTAGGTCTAAGCCTGGGATGTGCCCTTCTCGAAGCCTTGAAACTATACGCTTTAGCAGATGGTTGTGATCTTCACGATGATGTACTCTCTCACCATTTGCATCTTTCTCTGGCTGGTATAGGTTGTCAGCAAAATTAGCAGGATCACTGGCATGGTTCTTGAGATCATCAATACTTTTCCGGTAGAGTAAAATAGCCATAATAGATTTCATGATCTCTCCAGTTGTTTCAGGTCTTCCTATCAAAATATAACAACACATGTTGGTTCAGTGTTTAATGGTTACAACTTACAAGAGGTACTTGGCAAGTAGAATTGTCTGGCATTAGACACAGTAAAATACTAAAGGAGGGTGTATTGCACGTTAGAAGGTGACAATCAATTCAACCTGCGTTGGTTCAATTCCCACGGGAGGACCTAAGTTGCATTTCTCGCAACGTTCCCGGGTAGGTCTAATAATTGCTTATGATAACATCACACTCAACAAATACCAACCACTTCAGAAAACTAATTACAGTGTGTATAAAAAACTGTACCTTGCACCCAAGGGTGTGGATCATGCATAAATGGGAATAATTTCCTTCGTAAAATGCAAACAGCATTTTTAAATGACTCTGGATCTTCTTGACGTTCAGATATGAATTCATTCAGCCATAGGACCTCTGACAGGGGAACAGCTGCATGTGCACAAATTGGATGACCTATTAAAAAAATAAATAGCTACAGCTCTTTTCAACTGGAACAGAAACTCTACTCTGATTTGATACAAAAAGGGGTAAAAAAAATTGAAATGAGAATCAATTCAATCTGCACCTTTTCCATCCAGTTTAAAGTATGTAAATATGGTCTTCACATGAATACTCCTTGCTTGGTTTTTTGCACTCTTTATAAGTTCAATTACAGATATTGGACGTGTAATTCCCATTGTTCGCAAAGAATTAAATTCGCCGTCTGTTGTGAAACCTGGACAAAAAAATCACAATAGAGATAAACAAGAGGGCATAAATGCAGGCGAAGCTTATATTCGGGGGGACTTATATTCGGAGGTTTATGGTAATTGTATATACAGCAATTGCCAGATAGTTTGGTCAGATACAATGAAATGCTTGTTAGGGGTGCACCGGATAGTACTTTTTACTATCCGGCCGGATACCGGATATGCCGGATAGTTGAAAAATATCCGGCCCGGATATCCGGCCGGATACCGGATATTTTCTTATTCAAGACTTCAGGGCCTCCATTTCAGGTTGAATAAGGGTGTGCATCAATGCAATGATGCTGAAATTGTAAAATGTTAAGCGTCTTCGCTGTTTTCAGTGTTTTGCATCAAAATTAATTAAATTATAATGAATTAGGCAAAAAACTGTGGGGAAAAAAATATATCTCATTAATCTGCGAATCGGGAAGGGAATATAATAGAGGACTGGGGGGCCTGGGGCAACTTTTGTTTGGTGAATGCTGAACACTTTGAAAGGTAAGAATTTTATTTTTACGAATGGTGGGGGAAAACGACCGGATTTCCACTGTTACGCGAGCTTGCTCGTAAATTGCTGTGCACGCCTTCGTCGTCAGTATTCTCGGAGAGAATGTACTCTGAGTATGGCAACATTTTTGAGGATAAACGGAGCAGACTCCTTCCCATCAAAGGAGAGAAACTTCTCTTCATCCATCACAACGCGAGAAAGTTCTGACTCATGTAAATAACAAATTATATAAATAACGTGGTAGAAACTACAAGTGCTACGCAGTTATTACTTATATCACTGAGTTATATGACCAAAGTTAGTCAGGTAGTTTTAAGTTTTTTGTAACAACTTACAAGTTGAGTCAGTTGACATATTTCACATTTTTAATTTTTGTTTGTCTATTTAAGGAACTAAGGTAGTTATTTGCTAGTTAACTATAACCAGAAATACTGCGACAGTAAAGTGTGTAAACCAATTAATATAATATTGTTCTTTTGTTTGTTGCGTTGGTGTCCAATTCCTGTCTTTTTATTGCATATTTATTGGCCGGATAATGAAAATATCCGCCGGATACCGGATAGTCCGAAAAAACTCATTATCCGGCGGATATCCGGCCGGATATGATATCAGTGCACCCCTAATGCTTGTCTAAGATATATTTTAGTGAAATATTAAACAATTAAATACTTTTTTGGCAAAATAATTCCATTTTTTTCACTCAAAAATACTTCACTGTAGCAGTATAATTTGGGGTTGAGATTACCAACCACTTAGTCAAACTAAGACAAAGGATTATAAAGAAATTCACAACACACCTACAACTGTCATCCCTTTACTTCTCATTGCATCTTCTAACTGAATTTCAAGTTCCCTTAATTTTCCATCGGTTAGTGACATATATGGCATGAAGCGTATGGGGATGGCATATGGCTTGTTATTTCTCAGCTCATCCGCAATCATAAATACCAGTAAATGAGTCGCAGCTACTCGTTTCTTAGAAAATAGTCCTTTGAGGTAATTAAGAAGCTCCAACTTGATTGCACATATATCAACATCTTTATCACCACCAACAAATGCATCCAAATCCCTGCGTATACTTTGAAGTTTCTTAATGAGATCATCAAATCCAGTAGCAGCCAAGCCAATTCCATCATTGACTTCTCGATTGTCTTACCCTCTTTAACTGCTTTACTGTATGCTAAGTTTGCAGTTTTGGAACCAGTTTCTAGAAAATCTAAATCATGCTGTAGGTCACTTTGCACTTTGTCTATATCTTTAAATGTCCAATTCAATCTCACAGATGTACCAATACTCCTAACAAATGAACATCTTGCCTTGTATTCATTAAACAATATTTGCAATGAACCATCACCCAAATCCTCGTCTCCAGCCCATGTTCCACGCACACTTTCTCTTAAACCTTTCCGAATATCGCAACCATCTGCCTTGATCCACCACCGTCCCTGCTGATTTGCTTCTTAGCTTTCTTGAGTGTCTCCACCTCAGGATTGAAATATTGAAAATAATGTCAAGTAAACCGATTTACTGGCTGTACTCTTCCACTGACAAGTAAAATTGTCTGGTGTAGTAAATAAAGCAGTGCACATTTGAGCACACCGACAGATAATGGGGTTAATATTATGATCAGTTGTTCATAAACAAATATAAAAGCTAATTTGAGCCTGACACATAGAGGTGATAGATTTGTCGGTCCATGTACAAGTGATGTTAACCCCATTAAAATGCAAAACTCTTCCCTTGATTTCCCATTATGATGCAGATGCATTCCATCTTAATTAATGGGTTAACTACAGAGACAAGAGCTAATTTACCCAGGAGTAGATGTATTGCACAAAAGCTAAGAAGGCAAATGACTTTTCTAATAATCTCACTTACTTGAGTATCCACAGTTTTTGTGAATCCTGAAGACCCAATGCGCTTTTGAATCTGTCGAGCACTTACACTTGCAATGTTAACCTTACTCTATAAATATAAAGTTAAGTGCAAAAATTATCAAGACTGGCTAGTTCCAGTGTACCTAGATATAAGATATTATACAGAAATAATTTAATGATACTCTATTGTTAATACTGTATGGGCATTTACAGTACATGTACTGTACATATATGACAAACCATACAATATTGACAGATGATACTATAAACTATTACAGTATTAGAATCTATTTCCCACCAACAATAGAAGAACATAATATAACACAAAACATACTACAAGATGCTCATATTTTATTAATGAAGTATGTTAAATTGTGCTGCCTATATTTAAAATAGTTGGTACAACTGTACCGTATTTACTTGTTTGGGTGCCGCCACTGATTAAGTGGCGTCCTCGAATAAGCGCCGCTTTGTGATCGCCAACTTAGTAAAGAGTGCCGCATCTGAATAAGCACCGCAGTATTTACAATTTGTGGTGCTTAATTGTAGTACTGGTACCATCTAACAACCAGTTATAAGAGAACCAAAATATAAACAAATATAGTCCATTTTAGGCCGTGGGATGAGGGTCGAAAATGTTCAATTCCGTAGCACCCCTCGTGTAACTACATAATTTTTACATGAATGGATAGATTATAACTTACTTAGTTAGAATCCGCTTCCCCCCAAGCGAAATAGTTGCACAAATTGAAGTACAACCTCTCCAAAGTTCGGGCTTTCTCGTGTTTCGAAATCCATGAACGGCCATTGTTGTGTTACAACTACGCATGCGCTTGACCACAAAACACTTAATGCGCACGCGCAGATAGGAAAACTGATCTCAACGCAGAACTGGACAAGAAAAAAATTATGAAATGTGCGAAAGCAGGGCTGAAGTAATACAAGATGACATCGGATTGTTTTAAAAATATATGATATTTTTATGTTCTGTGCATTTTAATGGAGTTCGCCAAACATTCTGAGCAATGTACCGTGTCAAGCCCTCGCCAGGAACACTTCCAAGCCAACATTACAATAATAACTTATTAAAAATATGATGTTATTTTATACTACAGCAATTGCATGACGTTTTTGCAAGCAAATCTGTTTTTCAGGCTTTAAATATTATCACAATCCTAAACATTATATAACACGCATACCATAATTTCTCTATTAATTTGGGGGGGGGGCTTATTTCTAATACATTTTCTATATACAAAGAGTCTGTTTGCACGTTTGATTCTCTTTATAAATATACAACATCAGGTACAGTGATGTTACGTACAAAAGTATCAGTAAAATATCATAATTATCTTTAAAATACAATACTTTCACGCTTCACAATTTTATAAATTAATTGCTTACAGGAGAGGGGCAGGGGGGTGCTTAATAGATAAATTACGATATGCCATAAATAAGTATTACTCGTTACTCGGTGTTCACAATCTTATTTATTTTCTAACTCTCTTCCCATCAATTTTATTAGTCCAGGTTCCTTGTTTATTTATGCAGTCGCCTTCATCAAATTCTTCATCACTATTTTCAGCTTTACTCAACATATGTTCCTCAACTAAATCAGAAGTATCCAAGTTCTCAGCATACACAATTTCACCAACATTTCTAGATTTAGGCAAATAGAATACCAGCTGGGGATAACTGTTAATTAGCTGCTGCTTGAGCCTGGAAGACCTGTATTTCGATGCATCCACATTCTCAGTTTCCTTAGCAATGACAACAAATTTCTCAATCATGTACTTTATTGCTTTTCCCTTGAGGATTTCAGTTTCAATGACTTCTTTACAGAATACATTGTAAGATATTTCATGCACTGGTGGTGCACATGTTGTGGTCGTCTTTGCCTCCCTTGCAAGGAATGTGGTATAGTTGCTATAGCAAACTTTGTGGTAGCGGACCTCCAATGCAACACAGTCTATCTCTAATCTGCACAAGTATCCGCTCATCATTTTTCCTCTCAGCAGCTGTACGTTATAAGCCAGCATCAATTGTACTTGCCAACACTAGTGGTGTTCCTCTTCTCTTTTGTGCTTTCTACACAAAACATACAAGTTTAGAATGCCTGTTTAAAAATGGCATTTACCAACTAAGGGCCTGTTTATATGGAACCCGGGCTGGCTCGCTGACCGGGCCAGCCCGCTTAGCAAGATCTCGCCATGTAATTGATTTTATAGTAAAAACTACTGTGCGTTTATATGGACAAGTGGGCTGGCCCGGTTCCAGAGATCTCACTTGAAAAAGGCGAGATCTGGCTTACCAGGATGAAAATTTCCCCATATAAACACTCACTAACCGGGTCAGCCCGGTTGCCGGAATGAAAGTTGAAAGAGACGCCACCACGAATTTGTGTGTAAACTATTTTTAAGAACTGTCAAAACAATGTCAAAGGTCAAAACAACAAAATCATCCCGCCTGCTGGGATGAAATTTTCTCATAATTATAAACACAAGACAAATTCATCCCGCTTACCGGGCTGGCCCGGTCAGCGAGCCAGCCCAGGTTTCATATAAACAGCCCCTAAAGCAGGGTGAATTTGACAAATTAACCAGGTATTAAAATAAAGCTACTCTGGTTTGTAAAGTTTATGAACATTGTGTTCATAAACTTTACAATCCAGAGTAGCTTATATTATGCTTGTTTAAATGAACTTATTATCTGGATAATTAACCCATTAAGATCCAACGCACCCAATAGGGTACTCTAAAATATCATATAGCCATATAGGTATATGCACAAGACAGTAAGGCACAATATGACAACTTTTCCACCAAAAGGTGGTCCATAGAATATAAAGATACTGTACACAAGAAATTGTACATAATCATATCTTGTCTCTTGAAAACCAAGACGAATCTCTTCCACAAATAATGCAGCATTCTGGTAGTACATGCTTGTTTCTTTGAGGCAAGGTCTTACTTGGTTCCATTGAAATGACTGAATTGCGTGTAATCTTTGGCTGGTAAATGCTGGTTCGATGTGGCTATTGTGGCATGTGTGGTCTACGGTATTAGCGACCTTTTCCGTGCTTGTACTAGCTCCGTTTTCCTACGGATCTTTTCTTCATCGCTAAATTTCTTGTAGCATTTCATGTGGTGGTACCATTCTAAATCAAAACTTTCGTTTGTGTTCTCTGCCAAGTGCCAAGTATGAATAATTGACGAATTCGTCATCAAACTTATCATACGAATCCTTCGCTATCTCAGCTTGCAGGCAATTAAGTTTCGCCCATTTATTCCTGCAATCGACAAATTTCTTAAGCCTTTGACAGTAACTTTAGAAAGTTGCTCGGTTACGCCTTCAAAATGCATAAAACATGAGGATATTCGAATTTTCGACATATCGTCATTAGTAGCCATCTTGAATATGCGTGTTTTATTGAGATCAGTTTTCCTATCTGCGCGTGCGCATTAAGTGTTTTGTGGTCAAGCGCATGCGTAGTTGCAACACAACAATGGCCGTTCATGATTTCGAAACACGAGAAAGCCCGAACTTTGGAGAGGTTGTGCTTCAATTTGTGCAACTATTTCACTTGGGGGGAAGTGGATTCTAACTAAGTACGTTCTAATCTATTGATTCATGTAAAAATTATGTAGTTACACGAGGGGTGCTACGGAATCTGTTTTCTAAGCATATTTTCGACCCTCATCCTACGGCCTATTTCAATCTTTAATATACTTAATAAATTAATAACTCCATTTTAAAGAGCGCCACCCTCAAATAAGCATAAAAAACACCACCGCATCAAAAACTCTAAAATTTTAAAGAACGAGTAAATACGGTATTTGTAATACAACTGACCTTCAAAGGATCATACATATCTGGGTTGTGTTGTCGACGACTTCCCTTGCCAGTGGCTTGTATACCATGTAATTTATCCAACTCTTTACAAGAAACCAATCCCAGGGCCATATCCTGTTTGTCTCCTTTAGACATGGAAGTCCACAAATGTGACACCTGCAAAGGTTCTTCTTCATTGACAAATTCTGGAGAGGGAATACTGGGGGAATCAGTTTGGAGATCTTCACAGGTTGTAGGTGTGGTTACTGCGTTATCACTAATAGACAAGTTGCATATGCTCAGGTCAACATGTTCTATCATTTCAAGATAGTCTTCTTCATTGACAAATTCTGGAGAAGGAAAAATGGGTGAATCAGTTTGGAGATCCTCACAGGTTGTAGGTATGGTAACTGTGTTGCCAGTAATAGACAAGTTGCATATGCTCAGGTCGACATGTTCAAATATTTCAAGATCTTGTTCCATGTTCACAGGAGGAGCTGTCTCCAAATCAATTGATGAATGCTGCAATGTCTCTTGGATAATGTCAACTTCTACCACATCAGTACTATGTCCAGGATCACTTGCAATTGGCAAATCTTTTTCCCAGTCTGAACCTCTCTCGTACTGCCACATTGGCCCCTGTGTAGACATAACCACTTATGGCCAAACTGAGTATACATTGTCTCCAGCCATGAGGCATAATGTTCTTCCATATGAAGATTAACCGTTGTATCACTGGCAAAGAAGCGGATATTGTGTCGATCAAACCATAAGGCATCCGATTTAAAGACATTCTTGGGCTTGTACCTTCAAAACACTTGCTTAAGCCATAAATAAGATTGGGTTTACTCTCACGAAAGAGTGTTTTCATTGCACCAAGGCTTCTTGTCAGAAAATCATTGTTGACAAATGTGAAGAAGTCTTGGCCATCTTCAGCAATAACACACTGATTAAATATGTGATACAATACTTGCATCTTCATCCTTAATGACATTGAGCTTGAAAAACATGATACAAAATCTTTTATCACATCCCCAACAGTAACAGAACTTGTATGTCTTTTTGCACCAGCATTTGGGGAACACTTGAAGATAGGTGATAAACATTCTTCATTGATAAATCTTGGTGGACTACTCAGGCAAGCATTATCAAATGAGGAGGTATTGAGCAGGTAGTCAATGTTCAGTGCCTGCTCTGCCTCTGACAAACATTTGTATTGTTTTGATAGATGTTTTGTGACCCTTGTGCGACATGATGGACCTTTGAAAGGAAACAGAATGATGAACACTAGCTACATGTATTTCACTTATACTGGCAATGGCATAACCACTGGATGCAACCGAAAATAAAAACATTTTATACCAATAACATCTAATACCTATATAATATTAAAATAGTTGACCTGACTGCTGGTAAATTAGTCAGTGTAGAATAAAATCCCCACATGTGCCAAAATAGCCAAATTTCTGTTTATCCTCCTTTATCACGCTTAAAATTATAAATAATAGATATGCTATAAAACATTAACATTTTGCTAACCTGTTCTAGTAGAGTTGCATGCCTTGTTCACTGCACCTGCCACAGCATCCCAGAATTTTGCATCACTTTGCATAGGCCATCGGTCTGAGTAGGCATCTTCCCAATATAAACAAATATACTGTACTAAAGTAGAAGTTTCTTCTTCCGACCATTCCCTGTGTCCAGATGACTTAGGTTTTTCAGAAAAAAGGCTTTTTCTCGAAGTTCCCTTAGTTGCCACTCGTTTATTTTCAGGCTTACCTGGCGTATTGCCTTCCACAACAATAGGCCGTTTAGAAGCCATACTAGCCACTTTATAGTAGGAATCTAGGACAAATTCAAAACCGAAATATTATATGATGCGATGGAGAGCGTTCGAGAGCGTTCATACACCGATCTAAACAAAGAGTTAAAAAATCAATTTAGGCTATTTTCACGTGTCAAACATTCACCGACAAATTCTTAGTGCAACCCAAAGTAGGAGTTAAAATTTCACCACATGAGTGCGTCTATTTGTTACGTATCTGCACGCGTTCAATATATGAAAATTCTATCTTGAAAACACATCTTTACTTTTATAAGACATTTATCGTGTAAATAAAGTAAAATGCCTAACGTTATACTGGTAAAATAAACGAGAAAACAAGCCTGAAAACTTACCGGATTACAACTCTTTCGTCGCCATATTGGAAAATGTTCGACCATCATGCTTTGCGCTGCCAGTTCGCACACCGCCTGGGCTCCAACCATGTGTAATATGTTGCAAATTTTGAAAATAAAGCTTTGCCCAATGTTGTGATTTTGAGCATAGAATTTTGTGTTTTGTAAAATATGAAGCGAAAATCGAAGGAGAGAAGCGATTTAAATGCAACCAATAAGGTAATGTATCGGCTTAAACATTTCTTTGTCGTAGAACTGCATTTGAAATTGTGTGAATTTGGCTATTTAAATATAGATAAATAAATATAGATTATATTTTAGTCTGTTTTAGATAATTTATACCATTTACTAGTATCTGAGACTGAGGAGACCCGTTGATGTTGTTTAATTCTCGTCATCTTGAAAATATAGGAAGGATATGATGTTTTATTATATAGTAGACAGTAAGATATGGAAAATATGCCGTGAGGATATCGATCACGTGATCATTTCCCGCCAATGGCTTTGTGTTTTGAAGTTGTCAATTTCACGATGACTATATAATAAAAAGAACATTACACGGTGGCTTGAAGATATGAATTTTATCTTCTCGTGTTGAAAACAATATTTTACTCGTTCGTAAAATATTGTTTTCACCACTCGAAGATAAAATTCATATCTTCGCGCCGCTGTGTAATATCCTCTATATATGATTTAGGCTCATGATCAATTGAGGCAGAAGTGTTCCGCTCAAGATTGGATGATTTTTGATCCAACTCATCCAACCGACCTGTATCATTCATGCCATGATTTGGAGGTGAACCACAATTGATCTCCATGCAATGGAAAATCTATGACCAATGGCTTTGATGTGATTGGACATCAAAGCCATTGGACATTGATTTTTGCTTGGTAGACATCAAAGCCACTGGACATCGATTTTCCATTGGAGAACAATTGCGTGTTCACAGAAATTAAATTATGGCATTACGGTTTTGTCCCACAAATTTCACAGTTAGAACCTTCAGAAATTTTCACGGAGACCTTTTAAGATCAAGATCTGTTGAGAAAATGTCATTTAGGGGCTGATTACATGGAGCAGTTTCAGCCCTGCTTTATGATAAAATCCAATAAAATACTGCGTGTGATTACATGTGATTAAATTTCAGCCCGGTTTGAGCTACCCGGACTGAAATCTCAGCCTGTGCTGAAACGTCATATAATCGACAAGAAATCTCAGCCCGGTTTGAAAAACAATTGCTTAAATAGCTATATTTTTGTGTTTTCAATCTCCAAATGCAAGCAGAGTATTGCACAAGTCAAATAGTAGACAAAATCAGCATTTAAAATTATTGATTCTGAATTAGACGGAACAGCTCAGAGTCTATAGATTTCATTTCAGCCCGGGCTGAGATTTCATGAGCCCTACCTGTATACAGTATTTGGCTGGCTTTCACCTTGTGATACATGAAAAAAGTCAGCTGAGACTTAAATTGCTAGCCTGAACATCAAATGGCTTCCATAAACAGTCATTTCTAGCAAGGGTTGGGCAATTTTTTGTAAGAAACCGAGTAAACTGGATTTTTGAAATGTGTTCGAAACTACAGTTAAAAGCACGACTCTACTCGCACTTTATAGTTTCATAAACAAAACTGGCTCAACCTACAAATAACAGTGTTATCTACTAGCAGATAACAGATTCACTTGCAAGTTGTGTGATTGCTATATTTAACCTCTTAGCCAATCACAACGCATGTATATTGACTACAATGTATAATTATAATTATACTAAATAATTATTTTTGTCCCAGAAAGTAATTACTATTAAGTAAACATAATTTACTCAAAAAGTTATTTAGCAATTAGTAACGGGTTTCTTTATAAGTAACAAGTACTATGTACAGTACAACGTTGCATATTTATTATGGACACCAGGACTTTGTCAACATACTTACTGTATGCTGTACTGATCTTCTATTGTGTTTCAGGCAGCAAAACAGGATGACCCTAAACCTGCATTTCATTACTCAGACAACAAAGAGAGCTTGTATCGTCCTCCTACTTCAGAGGAACTTAATTCATTAAAGGAGACAGAAAGCCTATTTCACTCAAGTCTGCTTCATATGCAAATAAATGAACTGCTCGCTGAAGTTTGTCTTCGAAAGAGAAAGAAAAAATTGGAAGAGACACTGCACTTGCTGGATGAATTATTAATGTCTTTGCCAGATGGAGAGCAACAAGATGTAAGTATTGTCGTATTCAATGTAATTTTATTAGATTTGCTTGAAGTAGATATACAATTTATGGCAGGGAGTCTGCAACAGTGTAAGCCAATTACTGCGGCCCTGTTAGATTAACATAAACATTAGAAATGCAATAATTACAATCATACAACGTAACAAGTGAAAAATAACAACATCACAACTTCTACATATCTCTCTTAAAGACACTTTTTCAATCTCCTGGCAAGAAAATTCAAAACATATTTCCTTAAGAATAAGCTTTATAATATATAACGACCCTCTGTAATAGAGACAACAGATACTATTAATCTCATCCTCAAAGAGCAAAATGCATTATAGGAATTCGACATTTATATTAGCATGGACAATCTGGTGGATCAGCTGGCAATGATCACACATTTCATCAACAGTTGCACAAACATCAACTATTCGCTTATATAGTTTGTATACAGCTATTGCAATTAAGGTTGTCACAAGCAATAGTCAAAGGTACAGTACCATCCAAGCGCGAAGAGTATAATTGGAATGAGATATTTTATAGGCTAAAATGTATCATAAATCGCCTTATGGGATAAGCAAGTGGTAACATTTGCATATATTGACAAGTAATACAGCTCTTTAAATCAATCACTTGATATAGCAAAGATTACCCTATGCGTAGGCTTGCAGATAAGACTTACATTTACCGCAACTTTACGCATGGTCAAGTGCACTGTGAACTACGACCAACTGATGAAAATGTTTTATGAGTCATTTCTATTTTTAGATAAGTGATCTCTCTTGGCTTCCAAATAACGTGCGTATCCCTATTCCATCGTTGCCCGGTCCGGTGAAAGGAAAGTTTATTTTTAAGAAGCCAGAATCGGTAAATGTTATCGGAAGTTATCAACTTGGAACGTTGTGTAAGCAAGAAATAAATATCGACTTAGCAGTCCAGTTACCCAAGGTACAGTATGTTAATTACAATATCTTAAATTAGTAAAATTACATAGGTGATTATTGAAAATTCTCAACGGTGCTTGGTTGCGCTACCTCACCTCACATATAACGCGATAATCACCTAAAGCGTTTTTAAGCCGCTTTTATCGTAAATATTCAATTAAAATATTTTTGAAATGTGCATTTTTTATTTTTTTCCAAATAATCAGTAGTTGTTTTAGTAAAATTACATGTAATTTTACTAAAACAATTATTCGCCTCAGGCTTGGTGAATATTGGTGAATAAGAACCTCGACTTCGTCTCGGTTTTTATTCACCGATATTCACCTCCCCTTCGGCGAATAATTGTTAAACAACTTCAATATCGAAACGTTGCCAAACGTCTATTGAGGAAATATAGCATATAGCATTTTTCGCAGTTGACTTCTCCCTGTTAGGTCTAAAAAATGGAATTCACTATATTGCTTGTATTCGCTCATCTACAGAAACATTCAACATTCAGTTCTATCGAGCGAGAATATTAGAATTTAGAATATTTACCCTGACACCACACACCTGGCATCACCTTAGTATATACAGGGTGTCCCAAAAAATGCCCCCCATCATATTTTGCGGTATTACGTTGTTAGGTTTAAGAACAAACGTATCGTGTCAATCCATTGGTATTTGACTGATCAAAATCAGTCCTCTGGTCAATCCATTGGTATTTGACTGATCAAAATCAATCCTCCACCTTAAGTGATTGTAGAAGGCAATTTTATCAATGTTAAATATCAATCTATTGGCCAGATAGTATAGTTATTCCATCCAATATACAAACCTGAAACTTCCATTAATGCTTACGTAGTAATACTACAAAATATAATGGGGGCATTTTGGGGGGACACCTGTATATACAGGAAGTTGGGTTAGCACTTGGCAACTGGACTCTGTAGCTCAGTTGGCAAAGCACTGCACCGAAATCACACTGCGATTAAAAAAACCTTCATATAACAAGGAGGGGGTATGCTTATTATCCTTACTTGCAACTGAGAGCTAAGCTGAATTGCGAAGGACACAGCTCAACGTGACCAAGTCGAAGGCTTTCTAGGCGCATATGGCAGCCACCTTTTGCTCGCCATCACGGAGCACAGCTACGGTGGAAGGGCCAGTTAGGGGTTAAACCCAACCCACCCTGTCAACATTCCCTGTGGGAGGAAACCGGAGTACCCGGAGAAAATCCACGACTTTCGGCAAAGCGTTGACTAACTATTTTCACATGGCTATCATAAGTCGTCCCCAACGGGACTCGAACCCACGATATCAGAGGTGAAAGGCGCGTGCTCTGACGATTGCGCCACCGAAGCCTTCAACATTCAGTTCTATTGGTGGGTTTCACTACGTGTTACAGGGCAGCAGATGGTGGTCAACTTGGGTCAACTTCAGAAATGTACGTTGACACTTATAGGAGCAAGAAAATTAAACTACATCTCTCAATTCTATATATTTGCCTTCAAATACAGGACAACTATGTATAATGAAAGAATTGTCATTATTTTCTCACTTTGATAACTGCAGGTTGACCACCATTCGCTCCATGATAATGGATAGATAGATAGATAGATAGATAGATTTATAATGCTTAGTGAACCCCACCTGTGGAGCGAGATGGCCTAAATTTAGAGTAGTATCTCAAGATAGCTTCAGGCCTTTTCTCGCGCGGTTTTCGTAAGTACATTTTCCGAATTGCGTTGATTTGGTTGATTCCAGTCTCAGCTACATGTTATCATTCAATTGCAATTCTATCGCGACGCAGAACGCGTCATTTGGATGCGCAGTCGACACAACGAATTGGCTTATTAATACATTTAGTCAGTACACAATGTCACGTGTTTCTTTGTTGTGAAGGGCGGGGTGGGCTTATTAGACAGTGGGGGGGGGGGGGATTATTGGAAAGGAGGACGTATTTCGAGAGGGGGAAGTGGGGTGATTAATAGATTACTTGCATACTTTTCATAATAACGTCAAATGCGGATAAACACTTAATGCGCTGTGTCACGGAAGAATTTTTAGCGACAATTCGCAACGCAAACGATGTTATATGAAATTTTATTGCCTCGTCAACGATTTGAATTGCGAATTGTTGTTTAAGATTGTTCCATGTTACATCGCTTACGGGAAAAGCTGGTCGGAGCTGAAGTGTTTATCAGCGTTTGGCGTCATGAAAAAGGTCTATTAAGAGGCCGATTACATGGACCGGGCTAGCCCGGTTAAGCGGGCAGCCAGGCTAAGCGAGACAACTTTTCAATTACGATTACATGGACCGGGCTAGCCCGGTAAACCGGATGAAATAAACTCATTAATCCTCATTTTTTCAACTGTTGAATAATCGTTGCTATATATTAATTGAATATTGTTTATATGCTGCATTTAAGGGCTTCCTCGCGTATCGATTGATGTTTGTTGCTGTAATTTCATTCAGTATTAGCGTAAACAAGTTTCTTCGCTTGTGCGTTCGTAAAATGCAGTCGCTTTACTGTCTGAAATTACGTCTGTGAAACACAATAACAATGTTTTAATGCTAGTTTCTTTTAACTTTATTTGCTTACATTTTCAATATATAAAAAGCCGTGCGTGTGCGATTTTCAGCCCGGTTTGCCGGGATGAAGCGATTACATGGCGATTTTCATCCCGGCAAACCGGGCTAGCCCGCTTACAACAAGCGAGATCTCGCCAAAGCGGGCTAGCCCGGCTTCCATGTAATCGCAATGCAAAATTTATATAAGATTATTCTAGTACGCGGGCTAGCCCGGTTTTGCGAGCTAGCCCGGTAAAGCGGGCTAGCCCGGCCCATGTATAATCGGCCCCTAAGTGAAATATCTCCACAATGAATTCTACCAAAGAATTATTAAGTTATTCACAGTAATTTTAGTGTTCCTTACAATGCAATGTTAAAAAGCTAAAATTTGAGCACTTAAAATTACTTATTATATTTATTGTGTCAAATTTCTGTTAGGGTTTAATTTACAGTAAAGATTATCTCAATCTTCGCTATCACTACAAGAGAGGGATATATCTTGCGATCCTTGCTTCCTCTATCAAAAAGAGCAAGCTGTTCAAGAGTGTTGCATTTTCCTGTCACAATGGGGAGCTATGGAAACCGATTCTTCTATTGAAACCCAAAGGTAAAGTACAGTAATAATCTAACTTTGGCTCAGACTTGCTAGTCTCTGCTTGTACAAAGTAAAAAATCTCACATCTTGTCAACAAGATGTGTTCGCAACAGGCTTGTAGTAAGCTTATCAACAAGTTGTAACAATGTTGTCCCTTCATCAAGTTGCTGCACGGTTGTCACTCATAACTTGTTGCAAGTGGTTGAATTGCAGGACGATAACAAGTTGTTGAAACAACTTGTAACAAGTCCGTTGAGTCAACAACCTTGTAGAAAGTTGTCAACAAGTTGTTGCGCTTTTACGTTTGTAGCAATCGCACTTAACACTATAATATAGCATGGCAAAACACCTTGTTTGTGGTAGCCAAAACGTTAAGTATTTATATATTGATTACACATGGTTAGTGAGTGCATACCATTTCTATTTACGAGTTGTGAAGCATGCTTTAAAGAACGCGTGAGCGCAGTGAACGAGTGATTTTAGCTATTCTTAACATTGAATACGATATCAATTAAGACACGCGAGACCAATAACACTACATCTTAATATATTCATTATACTGTACTATACCAAGATGCCCGCTTTCGCCGATAGAGATGGGATCGGTAGCTGTTCGCGACGCATCAGCATGAATAACCAAGCACCAACAACAGCATAGAGATTAATGTAATCCCTACCCAATCAATTGTACCTCCACCATCCCCAATAGGAATTAGTCATCCGTCAGAGACGGAGAATTATGTAAAAACAACCAAGCTAATTACTGTACCAAACCAGTCATCAGAGTACTTCCACGATCTTGTTTGTTGCCTTGGGCATTGACGCCATCAACAGGCATCAACCCCGAGTAATATCCGTGCATCTGTCCTGTAATAGATCATCGCTCTCGATCATATAATTTAAGATAATTCGCATGTCAAGAAACTACTGTTCTGATAATGTAAGCTTGCATGGAATGGAAGAATGGCAAATTATGTGGAAATGGGCATAAATGCACGCTTGCTGTTTAGGAGGTTCTTTTGTAACCAAAGTGTCAATTTGCCCCTTCTGCCCTTCTAGATAGCCTTGAAACTTGTTTCTTTCATTTGTAGGACAAGTTGGTGAAAAGGTGACAATCAAAGTTTTTATAACATTGGGGAATGACGCTTTTAAGCTGGCAAGGTTTTCACCCAAAATTAACAATCTCCAATACAATTGGTTCTTCGGACAAGAAGACGCAGTGGTTGAAACGTCAGGTTAGTCCCACATTCTGATGCGTATCAATAATCCAAATTGTTGTTTTCGATGTGGCATATGAATCGATGTTGCTTCCGGGCTATCAGGGAAAAAATAATCATCACACTCGTGTGAAATGAGTAAATCAACGCTCTGCCGAAAGTCGTGGGTTTGCTCCGGGCACTCCGGTTTCCTCCCACAGGGAAAGTAGTGACTGGGTGGGTTAGGATAAACAGATTAGCGGAAAGTAATATCACAATTGTTGTAAAAATAGATAATGTAGGCTAAGTACATAATATAGGTAAGCGAGATACTTGATGTAATCGGTTACTGGAAAGCCCCAACGGGGAGTGAGCTGAATAATGTATGTATGTCCCAAGGTCAAATGAACCGAACCCCAAAACCGGGAGACCCCTTTCGAAACGAAAATTTATTGCTTCAAGAAAACTATGCCATTTTACATGGAGATAGATAGCTCCCGGGCTATCGGGCAAAAAAGTATTAGGTCAAAAACTCGCAGAGTTTTGAACCCCCAAATCGGGGGTCGCCCCTTCGAAACGAAGATTGTTGCTTCGAGATGTTAATAATGGCGGCCGTTCTGTTGATTGGGCACGCAATTTTAGGACCAAGACCAAGGGCTGGTTGTATGAAAAGGTAGTTAAAAAATTTACGAAAAAGTTGCGAAAGTTTACCAATCAAAATAGCTTATTTTAGACGTAACTACTATTTGACAACAAAACAGGTCATTAAAAAGTAGGTAAGAGTTTTATACAACTGGCCCCAGGGGCCGGTTGTTCAAAAGCCGGTTAGCCTAACCCTAGGTTAACGCAAATCTTCAAATTAAACTTCCCAACAGCTTGTTTATAAAGTTGAATATGTTTTTCCAGAAATCTTTTCTGGATCAATAGAAGTTTTATTTTCTAAAATTTTGAAACGAACGGCCATGCAGAAATACATAACCCAAAACAGCGGGTTAAAATTTAACCCAGGGTTAGCGCTAATCGAGCTTTGAACAACCGGCCCCAGGGAAATAGCGGTCTGTCAATGGCCAAAAGCAGGCCGGATTTGAGAAATGTCAATTCGAAATTAAAATAGAAGGCAAAGTTCTACATATTGTTTCATTTCATTTTCTTTCCACATTTCTTTCCACATTAAGTGTCCTTAATTTTCTGCATTTATATAATGGCTATATAACTTGTAAAATAATGGAGATAAAGTTAATATAGTCATGTAGGACAGTCAGGGGAGCACGGGTGACAGATGTGGTTAGCGCGATGTCCCTTACCTCCGAGTTAAGCCGGCTATACAGCATGTCGAGGGCAGGGATTTACTTAGGTTGGGTAACGTCAGTGTCCTTGATAAACTCATGTAAGTTGAGATTGGTTGGTTCTCTCCTGTGCTTCGAGGGTTTTTCTCCGGGGGTTCGAGGGTTTTTCTCCGGGGGTTCGAGGGTTTTTCTCCGGGGGTTCGAGGGTTTTTCTCCGGGTACTCCGGTTTTCCTCCCTCATTAAAAACCCTTATACATTAAATACCTTAACTAACCCTCGGAATCGTTGTCAATTGGGTTGCAAAACCTGTTAAGGCTTTCTGTCTACCTCAGGGCGGTAAACACAATAAACAATAAACAAAATAGATAGATTATTGCAATGCGTGACGAAAATTAATATTTGATTTTCGCTTTATATGAAGAATTATCAAGGGGAAAGTTTGTGCTACCCGGATCAGCTTTCAGCTTCGCAGATAATACAAACTTCGGCCTTGATAATTATTCATATCATTCTCAACCTTGTTCAATAATTGTTAAATATTCTATGTAACCCGGTACTCATTATTTAGATGCTATGTCGCCAACCCCGCACTACAACACTTCAATTTTAACGGATATGTTAATGGAGCAACATCTTCATTTTCTCTACGGCAAATTGGCTCAGCACCAGTCTCTTATTGATGCTGTTGTATTGTGCAAAATCTGGCTACGACAACGACGCCTGGATGAGGTATTTTTACAGTTAATATTAATAGTTGATGAATAATAGTTGAAGGGTTTTGTAGATGAAAATTATCGAGTGTAAATTATATACATTTACTAGACCTAACCAGGAACAGCTGCGAAAAATGCAACTATAGGTCCCTGGCAGGAATCGAACCTGCGGCCCTGCGATTCCAGTGCAGCGCTCTGTATTACAGTTGTATTACTGTAGGCAGACTGAGTTGGCTAATCATTTTACAGCATTACGCACCGTAAATATAAAAAAGTTCATTAAATAACGAAAGGAATAATGATTTCAAAATATCTTTTGTCCACTGCGAAAAGTCAATTTCAAGATAAAATGCGCTCCAAAAGACTCGTGAATTTTAGTGTAAACATTTGATAGTTGCACCAAAAGAAATGAGAATAAATCTTGACCAATCAATTTTTCGTAAGAATTAATATGAGACATGAATTGTCAATTAATTTAAGATTATCAAGTGATAAGTTTCACGTATAAATATAGAGCAATTTTTATCTATGGGATATATGTATTTGGATGCTTTCTTCTTAACATGTTTTCATTTTTTCGCCATTTCACGCTCATTTCGGTTTTCCCTGCGCGCTCGTGCCAGTCCCATTCGCATCACACATAGATCAGCGCGCTATGAGCGCGTTCCGTCGCCCGTGTTTTACAGCGCCCCGCTCAGAGGTAAGGGCACTGATCTAAAACCAAGAATGACGCCAATGGCGGCCATATTGGTGTGACCACCACAAATCTAATGTGGTGTTGGGACATGTTTAAAGAGCTTAGTTATTGGTGGGAAAGGACAAATATTGTCTAGATAAGAATTTATCATCGGTGGCCTCTCTTTCTTCCTAAATTTGCCGGTGAATAACTAATGACTTCACACCAATATGGCCGCCATAAGCCTCGTTGTGCGGTGTTTAAAACGTTCGAGAACTCTTTAGAAGAGATGTTGGAAGCTATATTTCTCAAGTTACATAGCTAATTTAAACAGCTAACGATTTGACTAGTCCGGCAAGAATATGATAGATTTATGTATTTGATCTCAATAATTGAATTCAATAGGATGCTCTATCCAGTTCTAGTTTTCAGATCAGTGGATAAGGGGTGCTTCGATCCTAGTGCCGAGCGGTAGACTCGGTTTGGCACGAGTGCCGCGTGGCAAGAACCCTGGCTTACATTAGATTTTCAGAACCGTGGTAACTGGGCATACGAGTTATCCAAAAATGTGAGTTGGGTGGCAACGGACATCAACACGCGTTAACTGATTAGGTTTGTTATATCAAAATACGGTCATCTTTTCTATTTTAGGGTTTTCAAGGATTCAGCGGCTTTCATTGTGCTATGGTCGTTGCATATTTGCTGCAAACACATCAAATTAGCCAGCACATGAGTTCTTATCAAATCATTCGTATTTTCTGGCAATTTGTAGGTACGGAGCGAAGAAGAAAATTGTTTATCAGGGACAGGGAGCCAAAATTCTAAATAAGTGCCATGAAAATGGTATATTTGTTAAGTAGGGCTATGATTAATGATATTTTTTAATTCAATTTATTAAAGATTACATAAATTCGCACCATCGGTAAGGTGAATTACATTATATATTACAGGATGTAAAATGATATATTACATTCAATTGGTGTGTAGTTAAAACTATTAAAAAATCTTAGTTAAAATATAGCATGCAATAATATATAGTTAAAATTTTAAAGGATCTCAGTTATTGCTGATTATAAACCACCGTCATAGTCGGAAAAAAACTATTTTTGAATCTATCTGTTCTACATTTATATAAAGACAAATTATTTCCACTACCCACCGATCGTCCATGCGATTCATACCTCGTACGAGGTATAAGGTAGGAAAGTTTCGAACTTGGCTGGGTTTTAAGTTTATTAAAAAGTTTCAAACACAAACGTTGACGGTTGTCATCAAGTCTTGGACATCCAGTAAGAGCTAAACCTTCGCGGTAGGATAAATGTGGAAATATAATGCGGAAAAATTGTGCAGTCACGCGAGAATATTAGGTCACGCTATCATGCAGGGCTTTCAAAATGATTTGAAGTAGGCAGCTTCCCCAAAAAAGTAGCCGTCTGTGACTAATAGTGATCGAGAGTAAACGAAAAGCAAAAAACTAGACGGGTCTGGGTGCATGCTCTCCCATGGTACTTTAAACAGATATAAAGAAAAAAGGACAACTTAACTCTGCAGCAAATTCAATATTATCGCTTTTTCGACAGCAAACAAACGAAATTAAGGTAGCTGAAAGCTAACTCCTTTATTTGTTACTTTAAATTTACATTAATCTTCCCAATTAAGGGTGAATACGTCGTGTTTGGCTAAATTCCGTGTGGAACGTCGATTTGCTTTTAATTTTTGCTCTGACCAAATTTGGAAAATTCCCAAATTTGGAAACTTTTCTGTAGTTTCAACCTATCGTATCTTTACATTAATACTTTGCATAGAATCCTATCTTTCATTTTTACAGCTACCAAGGACTTGACCACAAATGGCGTTTCAATGGTGGACGGCAGCGCATCTGTTGACGACCGAATGGTTAGAATTAATTGATTTCATTTTTTACGTACAATTTCCCATGTGTACATGCAAAGTGCTTTTACAGTTTAAACTTTACCGAACGCTCCAGGTTTTCTCCGGGTACTCCAATGGATGTCAAAATTGGCCGTCTGAACAAATGTTGTGGGTGTGGTCAGGCATTTTCGTGGACGTAGTCAAAAAGCACAGCGCTTGAAATCAGTTACCATATACTCATAATTCAGCGTGTTTCTGGATAAAAATATCAGAACGTATGCAATAGCTAAATTAAAACAGCAGCTGACAAATTTTTGCAGTATTCAAAAAAAATAACAAACTTTGTAAGTGGCTACTTAAAGGCAAAAAATGTTTAGGTCGTCCATGGCCCGTCTTTTAAAAGTGGCCGTCCAAAGTTCTTAATTTTCAAAACTGGCCCTACATAGGATGGTTGGACGACCCCATGCATGGTAAACGCCTGGCTCTACTCTTGTACACACGTATAAGAACGCGCTAGGTGACTAAGAGAGTTTACGATCTACGACGCGGTCAGCTCGACGACACCACCTCAATTTATGCGTGACATAAGCCACAGGAATTTAACTCTACTGCTTTAATTTTCTAAAGCATGCCCTTAGCAACCTTAGAAACGCTTAAATTAGGCTAAAACACTCTTGACCGTATGGCAACGTTAAGAAACAGCTCTCGTGTCGCAACCAGCTTTCGTATCGCTCAAAAGACGTGAAAATTCCTCATTTGACGATGTCTTAAGAATGGCAACGCTGTTCAAGAAACCCCTGGGACTACAAATTATTCATTCTTTTTGTTTTCCATGACGTATTTCTTTGTTTTGAAGACGCGTCCTCGAGCTGCTCGCGTCGTACTGTAGATCGTAAACTCCCTACTGACTTTCAGACGAAGGGCCTTCGCTCGAAACGTCAGGTAGTTTGATCATAAAGACCCGAAGCTTATTGTATAGACGCTACCTACACTGGCACCACACGTTCAAGATATTAACAAACCTATAGCTGCAGCAGACTTGTACCGATGCTGTTTCAACAACTTGTTATCAGGATGTGTTCGCACTGCTAGCTCCCACCTTGTTGACAAGTTGTGATCAACGGCTTGTTGATAACTTGCTGCAAAGTTATTGCATGACTCAAGAGACTTGTTACAAGTTGTTCCAACAACTTGTTATCGTCCTGCAATTCAACAACTTGTTAACAAGTTGTGAGTCACAACCTTGTAGCAACTTGATAAAATGATAGTATTGCTACAAGCTTGCTACAGGACTGTTGCGAACACATCTTGTTGACAAGATGTGAGATTTTTACTTGTGCACTCCGTTCTACTCTTGTAGTAACACTGGATTAATAAGGAACTTTTAGAAGCGACACTAGTTGACAACTTATAGAAAGTACTAGTAGATAACGTTTATAGTGTAAATAAGTTCACAAATAACCTATATTTCTGTATATGTTTTTCCAGCCCTCAATGACGGATTTTCAGGACAGTTTTGAAGTGGTATTCGTCGAATCTTCTGGCGTGCTAAACTTGCTAGCTAATATGACAAGAACGGCGTTTCAGCAGGTTAGTTTCACGTTATAGTCCTATTTAATTTAGTAGCCTGCGTGCAGTCCTTGGAATCTGGGACTGCACGCAGCCTACTATTTTAGTGAATTAACTCTTTTTAATAGCGGCATCACCTTGAAGTATAACATATCAAATCCGATGGTTAGGGTTGTGTTAGAATTAGATGCGATTGGTCTATAGAGCCGTCGCTTAAGTTCAGACTGATCAGAGTTGCAAAAAAGCTGCGGTACCACCCGTGAGGAAGGTTTGCTGGCATTGAGGAAGGTTGAAAGTGAAACCCTGAATACAACATTGCAAAGCAGTAATTTATTATACAGACTAGTCAGGCTAGTATTAGTACCAACAATCGGCACTCAGTGAGACTAGCAGTACTGTAGGCAATGGCCAACTGGCAACCCACCCAGGCAAAAGCCTGCATGTCAGAAAATCTCCAGTTGTTTTGAGGAAGGTTGGGAAAACACAAAATCCTACCCGGAGGAAGTTTGAACACGTTTTGCTACTCTGAGACTGATCTTATTGTACGGGTTGGTTATCCGGTAAAATCCGAATTGCGGCGCTATTTTTTATTTGTAAAATATATTTACTGGGAAGAGGGAGGGAGGGAGAGGTTAGGCTTGTTGTACAGGCAACGTTCTCTGCCTTCGGAAGGCATTTCCATAGTTTAATGAGAGAGCATTGAAATATACTCATTTTGAACTTAGAAAAAGCACTGTGATACACGAAAAAGAATCTCCCAGGCAGGCTATAGATTGAGGTGCACTTAGGTTTGCTTCTCGGAAAACTTCTGTCTGACCGTGCTTCGATTGAGCGCTGCGTTGCAGTAAATAAGAGCGACGCTTATTCGAAGGTGGCGCTCTTAAATAGTTTCACTTTCATATGCGGCGCTTAATCCTTGGGCGGCGTTTGAACGAGTAAATACGGAAGCGTAACTTTGCATGGTGAGAACGAATGACAATAACGAATCTTTATTTGGCGTTTTAAACTTTAATTTACAGTTACAAAAGGAGTCAAGGAGAGCGTTGGATATCCTTCAAAACGAATTTGCTGATAGTTTTGACCTTTTGTTTATGAAAAGTATGCCACTTGTCGCAAGATATGATAACTTCTTTCAGTAAGTATATATATGAAAAAGGGGTGAGATAACATGGTTGATGGTGTTTGTGGATGGAATATTCGAACGAGAATTTATATACATTTTTAGACCTAGCCAGGAGCAGTTGCGAAAAATGCAACCTTAGGCCCTGTGACAGGAATCGAACCTGCGGCCCTGCGATTCCGGTGCTCCCATCGAAGGAGATGCCGAGAAAATCTTAGTATTGATATAACATAGGCCTGCCACAGAAATAGACCCCAGGGTTGTCTAAATTCAAGGACATCATAAAATCGATCTGCGTGAATATTCAACAAATATTTCATCCTTATTTTTATGCGAAAAATGATCAAGGCCGAAGTTTGCATATTTTAGCATTTCACTGTAATGCATGTTTAACAAACGTTATTTTTTTCTTAGTCTCGAAGAAGTTGCTGTTTTGAAGAATGTGGTGAAGCAGAAACAACTAAATTCTGAATTGCTCGATTTTTCTGGAGACTGGTTAAGGGTTGGTTTGGCATGGCTTGAAAAACTTCTTTCAAAAGCTCTTGGTAAACGAGTTGACATGCTTTCCATTTGGCCCATAACCTTCCCCGAGGTAGGTTTTCAAATATGACGCTTTGGTGTATGTTTCGCTGGTTTCAACAGGAAATTGCAAAACTACATTCTCTCGGATGAAGATTATAATATAACAACTTTTGCAACAACTGGTCATGTGACCCCATCTCCCTTAAAACGAGCAGCTATGTCAAAATGAACCACAGAAATGAAAAGAGCACCTCATTGGTAAATTGCAAAATGTCACGAACGTGCAGTGCCGTGTAGGCGGAGTCTTTACGAAGATTCGGCGGTTGATTGATATAAAACTACATGTATTTTTCAGGTAGTTTCTCAAATATTTAGCCTATAATTAGTATGCAATATGAAAGAAATGGCATTCAATTAAAATTGAATATTTTCTTAGAATTTGTATGGCCTTAGGAAAATGGTCTTGTGGGCAAAGCATTTTCCCATACAAATCCTAATAACATTTTAGATAATGTTCAATCTTAAAATACATGCCATTTCTTCTTTATTGCATTTTATAAGCTGAAATGTCACAATTTTACTAATATTGAGGTGCTCTTTTCATTTCTGCGGTTCATTTTGACACAGCTGCTCGCTTTTAGGGCGATGGGATCATGTGACCAATTGTTGCAAAAGGCCTATTGGCATTTAATCATGTGGCGAATTCATCCAAGTTTGGATGAATATTTGACTTTAAGCATATCCCTATTTGCGTAGCTTGACTCTAATCTTTAAGTATAACGGTCTTCTAGTTGAGTGTATACGGCAAACAAGTTTGTCAATCTTTTGTCATACACACGAACATATAAAACTTCTCCAGGAAAACTTGCTCGTCTGTGCGTGGCTTTGCAGTTTGAGGTGTTCGTAGAAATACGTCAGAGGTAATAAATTTTGAGGAGATTAAGATTGAAGTACAAACTCTGAGATGTCTTTGAGTATAACTCTGCCATCTTGTCTTGAAAGCTGTGCTTTATAGTTTTTCCAAGCTTAGTTTATTGTTATTTGTTTCAAAATAAGTGCAATATGAAGCTAAGATGATGTTTTAAACATTTATTCTAGTAAAACTAAAATATAGGTTGATATTTTCGAAAAATGTCCTGAGGGATTATTCATACGCGAAAACAATTTCCACACGTTGAAAACCTGAAAATTTATCGCAAATTCGACTGCGGGAGTCTAGTCACGTGATCGCTAGCGGTTTGCGGTTTGAGGTTTGAGGTATTCGTAAAAATACGTCAATCTTAAGGTCTCTAATCTTAAGCCCCGTACAGACGACCAAGTATACCTTGACAAGTTTTCCTTGACAAGTTTTCCTTGACAAGTTCTATTTGCTTGTGTGTATGACAAAAAATTGTCAAGTTTTACTTGACAAGAAGCCTTGTTTAAAAGCAAGTCATCCCAGACAAGGAAAAATTGATTGAAAAAACTTGTTTGCCGTACGCGCGAACAAATAAACTCGCCATGCATTGAACCTTTTCAAGGGAAACTTGCTCGTCTGTACGGGGCTTTAACGTCTCCATTGAACAAATGCAAACATCAGTTTTTGACGTGCCTATAGTGTTACATTTCGAACTGTATTTAGCAAACGAAAGTATTTTCAGATACATCTTCACATGCTGTATATTCCTACCTTAATTTGCAGGTTCAATTTGTTTAATATGTTGACGTAACAAAGCATATTGTCTTAGAAACCTTAATTGTATGTGGCGTGATGGTGTTAAACATGTCAGGAAACGTAATAGCGAACGTTAACAAATGGCACGTAAAGCATTCTGAATAGTTCTAAATTTTGGGCATCCCGCTCGATAGAACTGTATATGTTGAAGGTGTTTGTAGCCAATCGCAGGACCGCTGATTCGATTCCCACCACTAATCAGAGGGCCTATATTCTTGCATTTTTCGCAACTGCTCCTGGTTTCTACCTACAAACACCTTCAACATTCTGAATAGTTACGTGCATGTCCACAGTTTATCGTTGAATACAAACTGTTGTAATAGCTTTGTGCTGTCTTTCTCGCGGCCTAACCCTTTCTCTTTGTTATATGTAGTGGACGATAAAACAGGAACCGCCATTAAGAAGTCAGTGTTCCATAGTTGTTGGTTATCATTTAAATACCGATACAGCTCACAGCGTCTTGGAAAAAGGACCTAATGCCGACAATCCTCAGGTAAAAATGTTAATTGGAGGTTTATTATTCATTACCACGCATTAACTGTTTGTTATTATACAATGATCTGGGTTTATGCCTTTTCATTGTTCTGTGTACCGTTCCCAAAAGAAACAAAAACCACTTAAAATATTGCATATAATGTATTCCTTCAAAACAGATGTACAGTCGAACCTGTATTAAGCGGTCACCCTCGGGGATTTCGCAAGTGACCGTTTAATACAGATTGACCGCTTAATACAGGTCTTGTAGAAAATCACCACACGGCTTAAATATAACATTTAATATAACTAAATTTGAACTAAACAGTAATACATTTCAATACACATGCCAATACGTCCACACGAACTGAAAATACTGTTGACACTTTCAGTGATTACGGAAGTTCAAGTAATGAGATAAACAAAACTTAAAGGCTTTGACATGTTGCCGAATAAAGATTTAATTATATATTGTATTATGTTTGCTGTAGTTACTTCCCACTGACCGTTTAATACAGTTTCAAAACAATGAAAAATTAAGTTTGGGACCTTGAAAAAGGTGACCGCGTCCGCTTAATAGAGGTGACCGTTCAATAAAGGTCACTTAAATAGTATTTATATTATGAAATTTTCGGGACTTTGCCACATGACCGCTTAACAAAGGGTGACCGCTTAATACGGTGCCGCTTAATACAGGTTTGACTGTAATTTGAAAGGGATATGACGTACGTTTTTTGGCAAACTTTTGGCAAGCGGCAATGAACACGTCAGTATGTACACGGTGTGTCGTCTTCATCAACAGCCATGCACATCAAAGAAAAGGAAGCCCTCCGGTTCCACAAGGGAAAGAATACTGTACGTCTGCAGTTTACATGTTGTTTTGTCGAGGTTTTTTACACCATATGTTTCGTCCACGGTGAAACAAATGAGATCTCCTTTTTCGTTCAATAAATCACAGATGTATCGAATCACACATGTTCGTTCTTATAGCGCTGAGAAACTCCAAGATGGAGGCCTTACAGACCAGAAATTTAGGGGTTGGATTGTCAGTGAATTGGACGACATCAAGTTTAAACTTGACGCTAATGCGGCAAAAGATCTTTCTACGAGCATTAGTTGCCTACAGCAAGGTATTACACGTCTGAACATATCTTTTGGCGATTCTTCTGAGAGTAAACACCAATTTACGTCTGAATTATCGAATGATAGAAAGCAATCACAAGATACAACGAATGCCGGGGCATGTTCAACCGAGACGAAGCCAGCACAACAGTCAGTGACTGTCGAAGACGCAGTTGCACTTGCCAATCCATTGGGAATTTGAAGATGCATTCAAATCAACTATTTGAGTTTTCTAAAGAATCTTTCAAAGAGGCTGGGAGGGAAGCAAGAAAAGCACGGAAGACAGAATTTTAGCAAGTAAAATACGGATCGCAAGCGCAATATTTGAACATACAGACCACCCGGACGTCGTGGCAATTAACTGTTTGCTCTATCTGCAAGAATTACATGATATGCCAGCGATAAAAAGAAACATTTGCAGTGCGCATTATAAAGAGAGAAATGAAAATAACACCACGCTGGGACATTGTAATGCCCCAGGGTGGTGTTATTTTCATTTCTTTCTTTTTTCTATGGCAAACTTCATTGGCAAACTTCAATACATGCATCTGTGATTACTTTGGACATCTCTGCTCAACTCATTGAGGTACAAAAACATCGTGCAATGCATACATTCCAAAGATTGTTGTGTGATCAATAAACCTAGCTTGAATCCTGTTGACGAAGCAATCTGCCTCCGTATAATGATGCGAAAGTTACGTTTTTTACAAAGCCTTTCAATAAACTTGCAACTTAAGTAATGTAAAAAATGTAACTAGCTGAAGAAAGATCATAAAACTAAGGCTATTTGAGGTAAATTTAAGTTTCACTTTTGAGATTCGAGTATACGACATTTGAAAGGCGAGTTTCAGTCGCTGATTTCTTTTGTGTTACGATAATTAATTTTTGTTTCCAACTGTGATTGTTTGTATAATTAAAATAACGTTTGAAAGTTACAAACTCAATAAGATATCAACTAGCAGTTAGGGTTTTCATTTGAGCTAATTAAGTCTTGAAAATTGTTTGATCAATTTTATAGTATCTGATCCTGATTAAAACTAAACTAAATAAAGAGCAGTTAACTATAACAATTACGACATTTCAATTCCGGTTTCGATAGCGTTTGACTTTAATTTCTTTACGACAAAACAAGAAGCTTATTCGAGAGTTGTGACCTATTTGAGGACAGAGATAGGGATGACACCATTTCAGTGACGTAATATACCTACAGCCCAATCACAACTCTCTCAGAATCATCACGAATCAATGGCCTGCTTTGTTTTGTATTGGAGATCTTAGATCACGTCAAATGGCTTGTAAATCTCTTTCAATTCCGTCGCGCTTCGAACCCTCAAAACGTTTTGGTACGAGTTTACTGGGGCTCTTTTCATGCAACTTTCGTTTGAATATGACAATAGATAGTAGGGTTTTTCGGAGCTTTACATTTGTTTTACAATCATAGATGCAACTGTTCCACGTCCACAGTATACGTTCTAGCGAAGCCTAAACATCATCTACCGGCCCTTAGTCTTTTAGACATTAATTAGTGTATATTATGTTGGACCGAAGATCGTTTCCATCATTTGGAAACTTTCATCTAAAGCAGTCAAATTTGATAAATCAGTATACACTTAACTTGTTTTGTTATCATATGTCCCAGCAAACATGTAAGCAGGTCTTAATAGACAATTTGCATTATAGACTAAATTTTGTTCTAGGCAAGGAAAAGGGAAACAATCACAACAGCTACAAAGACCATAATAAGATTAGTAAAATTGCAAAGTTTGGTTGCGAAATGTTGTAAAATGCGGAAAATATAGCCTTGCAAAGTTTTCAAATTTGGTAACTTTTGTATTACGTTCGGAAATTCCTACCACATTTGGGCCAAATGTGGTAGGAATTTCCCGCACGTAATACAAAGTTACTAAACTTTAAACTGCAAGGCTATATTTTCACATTTTCACATTCTGTAAACTTTCTAATTTTACTAATTTTAGTATGTTCTTTCCGGCAATATACTTTTTTCTGCCTAGATCAAAAATTAGTCTATAATGCAAATTGCCTATTGTACTCTATAACTTACAACAGCTCGATAAATGTTCTAGGCACAAGAATTTCGTGAATTTTGGGGCGAGAAATCAGAACTTCGTAGATTTCAAGATGGTTCTATTTCTGAGGCAGTTGTATGGGATTGTGAAAATGCTTGTGACAAACGAAAAATATGCCAAATGATCATAAAATACATCCTTCAAAGGTAGGGAGTATATTTATTTTATGAGCAATATTTTAACAGTCTGGTCCAATGGAGGTTTCCACAAGATAGCTTCGCACCCTCGTCCTAGGCCACTTTTCGTGTCATACCAGCTTTTGATAAATTGATAGAAAAACTTGTTTGCCGTACACACGAACAAATAAACTCGCCAAGGAACTTGTTTAAGGAAAACTTACTCGTCCGCACGGGCTTAATGGAGATGTACAGTGTACTCTAGTAGTGGTAGTATGGTTACTTAATAAACACTAAAATACCGGCCCGTTTTAAGATACTGAATGTGTGTGCACAAAACTGTGAGTGGAGTCATGTTTTCGCCCACTATTCTGGTTCCATTTTAAGTACACATGAATGCAAAGCCCTGTCGAATTGTATTCACGACCCATGGATCGTTTCGACACTCCGTTGTAGTGCTTCATCAGGAGTGATCTATAGTCGTACCGTAGGTCGTAGCTCCTTATATACTCGAAGGATGACATCATCGGCCTACAAGATGAAGATACTCTTGTGACAGATAGCTACCGTCATGTCTATTAAAAACACGACGATTCATGTTTATATGCGACGCTTCTAGGCAAAATCTTTGACCATAGCGATGATTAGTGGTAGACCAGAGTGTGGAAACGTTGGGTCGTGAATGCAATTCAACCAGGCCTTCCATTCATTTACTTTAAACCAGAGCACCGGGTTATTAAATCTATAGTATTAAACCTACATGGTTGCCGTAAACAAACAAACTGTCAGTGGAGTATTAAAAGTGACAACTTCGCTAAAACCGAAACGTCTATTGTCTGCCACTGACTATTTGTATTTGTTTTTTTTTTCTTTTTAGACATGGCTGTAATGATCCTTCTAAAGTTCTGTTTACTTCAGAAGGGTTGGATTCTTTGTTAAAACAGAATGTCAAATTAACTTCATCAAACAAAAAGAACGACCAGCATTTTGAAAACGGTACTGGCGAAGAAGCGAATCAAGCTGTAATACGAAGCTATGAATCCTTGGTGAAATTATTACGTCATTTGGATTTGCCTCTCTCTGTTCATTCTATTCAAGGATTGTCGCCTGTGTTACGTGGAACTGAAGTAAGTGCCGTATAGAAAACGTGTAGATTATGTCTGTTTTTGATTACACTGATGCAAAATTATGGTTTTGTACATAATACTGTATTTAATTGTTTAATATTATACGCATTGCATGTATAATCTATATATACGAGAACATTTTACAATTTGAGATGAGTATGCACATACCTATAGACTTGCTCCAAGTTATAAAGGATTGGGAAGTTATAAAGGGCGCGCCAAAATGCGGGCGGGAGGAATTTATGTTTATTTGGCAAAATACTATTTTTGTCGGTCGCAGCATTTTCACGAGGCTAAATTCCATGCCTGTATATTTACGTTTTTTGCAGGTAGGCAAAAATAGTTCTCAGTTAGCCCTGCGAGGGAAGCGAGCAGATTCGGGACCGCGTAGCTTATAGACTTGCTCCAAGTCCCTCTTTCATTGTTTTTATGTAACGATCTACTACTGTGTAAATAACACGGGTTATACAAAAACTTCAATAGCAATAGGAAACATAATGTTTAGCAATAGGAAACATAACCGAGGAGAAAATCAAGCTGATCTGACCACCGCGAGTGTAAGAATTACTGTCGGGAATTGCTGTTCCCCAACACTATAAATCACTCACACTTTACGTTTTTAAGGTTTTTTATTCACGGTTCTCCTCGCGCTTCGGCGTTCGTCGCTTTTCCTACTCAATTTCTCTATTCTACATACTTTACTTATCTTATGCTGTCAATCATCTTTAGTTCCATCAACGATCACGACATTACTTGCTTAATCTTATTTTCCTGCTTAAAAGTTCTATAATTAAAGGTTCAATTTAGGTTACTATATCAACGTTAATTAACTATGTCTATCACTTTCCAACACCCTCCCCCTATTTGCTACCTAATGGTTGCAAATATACAATTAACGTTACTAGATTGTATGGCTTTAACAGAACGAGTTATAATATAAATTTAGATAAAAATTGCTTGTTCTCAAAAGTTCAGACAAGTCAATATACACTTATCCATGCTTCCTTACTGTTCTACTCGTCCCCTTGGTCTTCTGCGATGTCTTGCATTCGAATCGTTGCAGCTGCTGCCGCGTCTCGCTTCGGTCTGTACACCTGTGCATTCGGGTCCAGTCTGCTCGCGTCTTGTGTCGCTGGCTTTGTCCGATCACACGAAAGCTCCAACGGATAGAGGTGTTGCACGGCTCGTTCGAGGTGACTTTTACCCGCTCGTAGTCTTGCCACTCGCACAACTCCGTCACGGCCTTCGATTAGATTTTCAACGATCCCCAATTTCCACTTGTTGCGATCTCGTTCATCCGACTTAATTATAACTACGTCGCCGACTTTCAACGAAAACTTCTTGTTGTTGTGCTTGAGGTTGTGCCTTTCTCGCAATCCTTTCAAATACTCCCCCGTCCATCTTTTCCACATCATCTCCTTGCACTTTTCAAACCTCTTGGCAGTTTTTCTGAGGTCTGGTTCGTCGATGTCGCTGCAATCCGGCGTCGGGATCTGATTTGGTCGGTTGAACATCAGTGCGTTTGGTGTTAATACGGGTAGTTGCACGTCGTCTTCTACATAGCTGAGCGGTCTGTTGTTCAGCGATACTTCGATGTCTAGCAATAGGTCTTGTAAGGCGTTCCAGGTGAGTAAGGTGCTTCCACCAGCTTTGTACAACGCTTGTTTTACTAGCCCAACGATTCTCTCGAACTGACCTCCCCACCACGGTGCTCTGCTGGTGTTGAACTGCCACTTAATCTCGTGCTTCGCGAGCCAGTCGTGCAATCGCTCATCTCTCATTATTTTCTTGAGCCATTTCGCTGCAGCCACGAAGGTCTTGGCATTATCCGAGTATATCTTTTCCGGTCGTCCTCGTCTCGCTATTAGGCGTTTTAGACTCCCCAAGAACTCGGTTGTTTCTTGATTTGGCAACAACTCTAGGTATACTGCTCGGGTCAGACTGCAAGCATACAGTATGATGTAAGCTTTAGCTTCACGTCTTCCTCTCGTCAGGTATCTTATGGGTCCAGCGTAGTCCACTCCAACTACTTGGAACGCTGTGGTGCCTTCGGTTCTATCTTTAGGAAGGTTTCCGGTTGCTGGGGTTGCTACAGCAATCGCTCGAAACCGTTTGCATGTGCAGCATTTCTTCGTCCCCCGCTTGGCAATACTCCTTAGACGTGAGGCCCAGTATTTCTCTCTGAACTTTGCCATCGTCATTCCGACTCCCCCATGGCAGCTGAGCTTGTGGGCGTGCATCACGATCTTTTCGGTTAACAACTCGTTATCTGGCAGGTACACAGGATAATGACCTTGTATTCTACCGTGGCATTCGTAGATATCGTCTTCGTTCTTTTGAAGATTCAACCGTTGTTGGTCTTCTTTGAAGTTTCTCGTTTCTTCGTTGCGTGATTGAACCTTCTTTACCCAGAATTTCGCTGCTTTCTCTGTCTCTTCAGCTGTCAAGGGTCCAACGTTCTTTCCTCTTTGACCGTTTCTTGCGTTGTTTGCAAACCGATACATTGTCGCTGTAACTCGTACTGCTTTCCAGTAGTCGTATTTTTGCAAGAGCTGATCTAACTCATCTTGTACTGGTAGTGCAACGGCGAATAACTCTTTTACTGCCTTTGCCTCGGCTTGTGAATCACTCGTATCTTGCGTGATGGGATTTGGTGGCCATTTCTCTTGGTCGAGAAGCCAATATGGTCCTCTCCACCAAAGGTTGGCTGATTTGCTTACGTCACCGCCTCGGCTGCCAAGGTGTGCTGGGTTATCTTGTGACGTCACGTGCCTCCATTCGATGTAACTTTTATCCTGAATTCGCTTCACACGGTTTCCAACGAACTGTTTGTAGTCGCCGTTTCCGCGAATCCAGTGTAGGGCAACGGTGCTGTCCAACCATCCAACGACGCGTTGTACAGGAAAACCTTGTAGAGATTCTTTGACGTTGTGTACCAAGTTGGTGGCCATGTGACCAGATACCAATTCAAGCCTCGGTATGGTGAGCCCTTTCTTTGCTAGTCGTGATTTCGCTGTAACCAAACCACGAGTAACCCCAGACGGTTGTTTCACTATTGCATACACGGCGGCTGAAACTCCGATCCCACTTGCGTCACCAAAGGCATGTAATTCGATGGACTGGATTGGTTCTTCGGGCTTCGCAAGACTTCTCGATACGGTAACGATGCATGGAAGGTTTTGCTCATATTTCAGCCATTTGTTTCGTAGACCACTTGGTAAGGGTGCATCCCAAGCAATTTTAAGGTCACAAGCATCTCGGTATAGGGTCTTTCCAGTTAGGGTCAATGGGGATACCAACCCCAGGGGGTCGTAGATCCTCGCCATCTTTCCTAGAATTCCTCTCTTGGTTTCGTCTGCTGAGTCGCTAGGAATGTTCACTTGAATTTTGTCTTGCTGTTTGTTCCAAGTTAGTCCGAGTAACTTTGTTTCTCCCTCTTTGACTCCAAGTTGCTGTTTGGCGTACGTCTGGTTCTCCCCCATTCCTGTCGCGTTGTCCGATTCTATTTCCTTCACGTTGGAATGCCATTTATGCAGTTCGAACGCAGCTTCGTGAAAGACGTCTTTTGCAGTTTGCTTCAACTCGAGAGCCTTGTTTGTGGTATTTGCTCCGCTAATGAGGTCGTCTACGTACAAGCTTCTCTCTATCTCCTCAACTAGCTCGGGATATTTGGGTTTAAGACTTTTCAAATGTTCCTTGATTACACCAGCGAGTAGAAATGGAGATGGTGCCAAACCGAAAAGTGCTCGGGTGAATCGTAGGACCTCTACTTCCTTGGTTTGAAGGTCTGTCAGCCAGTGAAAACGCAGTGCGTCTCGTTCGTTCTCCCGAATTCCTCTCTGCAGAAATGCTTGTTTTAGGTCTCCCGCCACTGCGATTGCATGGAATCTGTTTCGTACCAATACGTTCCATAGAATGTTTTGTAAGACGGGTTCCGTCTCCAGACAATCGTTAAGTGAGGGTACGTTGGGATTAACACGCGCTGACGCATCGTACACTATTCTCATCTTTGTCGTTTCAGCAGATTCTCGGACTACTGGCTTGTGAGGGATGTAAAACTCCTTGCCTTTCGCGTCGTTCTCGGCACGTTCAACTATCCCTCGCTCGAGTTGCTCTTGGATGATTTTGTCGTACTGTTCGAGTGTTTCTTGCTTCTCTAACTTCCGTACCAAGCTGTTAAGGCGTTTCATACTGCCATCCTTGTTGTTTGGAAGTGGGGGGTGATTTCCCTTCCACGGGAGGCTCGTCTCGTACCACCCTCCGGATTCTGCGTTAATTGTTCCTTAAATTCCTCGTACACAAATCCCTGGTCACCGGTCGCTGTGTCCTTCAGCCCAAGGACGTCTAACCTGCACAATTCCTCGTAATCAGTGGGGCCAGTTTGCGTCAACAGTACTTTGGAAAGGTCGATTTCTTTGCCGGGGGAAAGGATCGTCCATCCGAATTTCGTTAATTCGGCAACAGGCTCGCTCGGTCGGCCAATCTTCGGTTTGGTTTCGGTCTTAATGCGTGCGTACTCACTTGCACCCAGGATCAGGTGCACTGGAAGTTCCGGTTTTTCGTCCGTATCATGCATTTCTACGTCACTCAAATGCTGGAACTTTTCTAAGGTTTCGCTGTATCTTGGGTTTTGCAATGTCAACAGTACTTTCCGGTCGACTTTCGTGACTTCGGTATCTAACTTAAAATCACCTTCAAGGTTGTTGATCGACAGATTGTAAACACTGATCGTTTTGTTGACAGATCCTAACATCATTTCGATACGTTTGAATTCTTGTCTAGATGGTTTGGCATGGACTAGATCTAGAAGAGTCGATGACGCATAGGAACTTCCCGCTCCAGTGTCAGTAACGCGCGGCACGCAATTCCATCAACTTTAACAATAACTACGGGGTAGGTAACCATTGCGTTCTCGGTACTTGAAGCTGTCAACAGTACGCCTGAGTTTTCATTTCCGCTAGCGCCACGACCCTCGCAAATACTCGTGTGATGGTGTCGCTTGCATTTTTGGCATGCCGTGCGAGATTTACATTCCGATGCTTTGTGATTCGGTCGAGCGCAGTTAAAACACAGTTGTTTAGAGCTTAATACTCGTTTTCTATCGACTGTTCGTTCGACTTTCTTACAATCTACGGGTCGGTGATCAGTTCCGTCACAGTATACACATGCTCTTTGACTTTGAACTCTAAATTCACGATCTTCTTGTCTCGTATTGAAATTCCTATCTCGCTTGAAAGGTAATTGGGGGTGTTTGTTTACATGCTCTCTACATGAGGTCTTAACAGGGTTGCGCACCGTCCATTTTCGCAAAGCCTCGACTAGATTTGTAAACTTCCACTCCTGCCAGTCATCGTCCATACGGACCAGGTCCCCTCGTATTCCCTCTAATTTATCTATCGTGGCTCTCACATAGCCATTTACTTCGCTAAGTTTTCCCATGGTTTCTAAAGACTGTACATTGTACATGAGTGTCTCGTAAAACTCGTGTATTTTCGATGGCTGGCAGCCGTGAATATTAGGCAATGAAAATATATTTTGTACATAACTATTCACTATTTCACTAGGATTGCCATACCTGGTTTGTAAGATGTTTCTCGCTCTCTCGTAGCCTTCCGTCGTAAAGGGTAATCCTTGTATTGAGACTCTGACCTTTGGTACGACTAGTTCTTTCAGATAAGAGAACTTTGTCACTGATGGGACGTCTGTCTTGTGGATTTCGGCTTCAAACTGGTTCCAAAACCGTAACCAATCGGCGTGACTACCATCGAACTTCGTTATTTGCAGCTTTTGTAAACGTACGTTCGATTTCTGTCCCTGGACACTCGAATTCTTTGCGCGTTCTTCGACCATTTTCTTCTCGTAATCTAGTTGCAATTCTAATTTCTCTTTATCATATTTCAATTGCTCTTGGTACTTTTCCTCTCTCGCTCGAGCTGCGTCGTTTTCTTTCCGTTGTAATTCCTGTTTCGCAACCGTCTCTAACACCGTCTCTATTTCAGATATAGCCTCGGTTATCGGCTCAATATCCTTTTTCATTCCTACCGTCCATTCACGCACTTCTTCGGCTTTACAACCTTCGCCTAATTTTGCTTCTTGTATTCGCACTTTGATGTCATGGAGCTCCTGTAGCTTGTCGCATAAGGTTTTCTTTTGTCGTTCGATATCGACAACTTTACTTCGGCCAAGTATTTCCTTCGTCTCGTCGTTTGTAAGGTTTAACACACCGAATTTTGTCTGAAAAAGCTTTAAAAGCTCCTCGGATGACTGCGTCTCAGACATCCCGTCGGAGGTGCCACTTGTGTCGGGAATTGCTGTTCCCCAACACTATAAATCACTCACACTTTACGTTTTTAAGGTTTTTTATTCACGGTTCTCCTCGCGCTTCGGCGTTCGTCGCTTTTCCTACTCAATTTCTCTATTCTACATACTTTACTTATCTTATGCTGTCAATCATCTTTAGTTCCATCAACGATCACGACATTACTTGCTTAATCTTATTTTCCTGCTTAAAAGTTCTATAATTAAAGGTTCAATTTAGGTTACTATATCAACGTTAATTAACTATGTCTATCACTTTCCAACATTACGAAAAGATACTAGGAAAAATTGAAATTTTCAGACAATAATTTCTACTATACCAACGCGCACGAGAGTGCAAGACCTTTCAGAAATTTACCTTTCAGAAATTTTTCGTTTATTCTACATTATAAATACCCAAACAATCTATATTAATAAAAAACTTCGTACCTGGAGCCGCTCGCGAAGTTGAGAGCAATTTCAAATTTTGTCCAGTTTTTTTCTACACCCTGTATATGTGTATGATGCACATTTATGTCTCTCTTCTTTAGGTTTTCCCTGCAGTACCCCTGAGTGTGAGTGAAGATGTTGAACATGATAATCTTAAGAAGACAGCTGTACCTGTATCTACAGAAAAATGTCCACCATGGTGTCCCGCCAGTGAAGGTAAACATGCATTTGGTTAAAAATCCATATTTTCCCCTTGTGATTGGTAATTGTACTAATTCAGATGACCAATATGTCTGTCTATAATATTCAGTGGAGCCGGCATGCAGGATCTTCTATTGAGGGGCAAAGTGCGGCGTTACGTTACTTGCTTGTAACGACACATTCTCGGCAAGTTCTGGAGGATTCATCCCCTGAATTTTTTTGAATTTGAAGTCTCTGAAACGACATTGGCAGGCTTTCACATCGGATTTGGGTGTGTATAAAATCACACTCTGAAAAGCGCCCCCCTCCCCCTTGCCAGCACCACTGATAATATGTAATAGATATGGTGATTTCCTACAGTGAAATGTGTATAAAAGCCTGAATTTTAAAGACCTCTTATATGGGCTAAAGTATCTTCTATGCATGTATAGATCATCTTTACACCATACCCGTTTACTTCTACGCTGTATGAGTAATCTTTATGAGGAAGTAATTAAGTAAGCTGTAAATTTAGAGCTTAGCCGCACGACCTTTAACCTTAACCAGACATAGTGCTGAAGTGCGGTGTCCCGTCTAGTCTAGCGCTGACATGCACAATAATAAATAATCATTCTCCAGTATAAGAAGTGTTTTTGCACATACTTTGTAATGTGTTTCTTCGTAGCTCAGTGGTTAGGGCGTGCGCCTACAACTTCCTTTGATTCGGATGTTGAGGGTTCAAATCCCCGTACAACCATTTTTTCTTAAAACCTTCAAAAACATTTTCCAACTGGTTTTAACTCTCAAATAATTTTTTAAACATTTGTGATTAGATTTGGAGTTGAGATGGGCATATTTCATAAAAATCCAAAATCGTAGCACAAAACACCCCGCAGGCAGAATATTAATGACAGGCGCGGGCGGCCGCAGGAAAATCTGCTATACAGGCATAATTATAGGGCCTGGGCTTCCTGTGTATAATGAACATAGCTTAAGATTCCGAACGAACGAACGAACTCACACCGAGAAAATAATGCTTTGCCAACTTTGCACGGGCACCGCAATAGTGGCAAGTAGCCTGACGTTGCTCAGTGTTATACCTATACAGTACTCCATAAACCCCCCCGTAGGTCCGGCGTTGCTTGCCCTCAACACTACCATTCGCTGCCATCACTTGGGTTTGTGTGTGTGTGTTTGTCTGTCAGTAGGATAAATAACTAACTATCAAACATTTTAATACCAAAGATTGTTGAGCTAACGGCGTTAGGCCAGGGCCCAATCGATCAAATTTTGGTTCCATTTGGATGAGAATTGGACAAAGATTTTTCTCTTTTTCCGGGCCGAAAAGAACTGAATGGATTGCGTAATTAAATAATGCGTGTATATTTATGCATGACTTTATGTGTAATTTATGACATACTTGAGGTACGCAATCTCTGAGTGCCCTCTATTTCCGAGGGTAACGTCCTCCATTGCTACTTTGGGGGTTTTAATGCGTTTAGAAATAAATATCAGTTTAGTGGAAACAATTTGTCTCATCGGCTTGTAAGGTATTACGCTTCTTGGTAGTTCTAATATATACACACTATGTTTCATGTTATTTCAATGTCAATAGGCTCATGCGATATTGAAAAAATATCGATATCGAAAAAATAATATCGACTATATCGATAGTTATATATGCAAATTAGAAAGCCTACTATATATTTGCTGTTTGTAATGCAGCACACGGCGCGTGTAAAAGCAAACACATAAACGGCAAGGTAGTCAAGTTTATGTATATACAACTGCGATATTCTTTCAAGTTTAAACTTTAAAGCGTGAACTTTTACGCACGTCTTTTACGTTTGTGAAAAGCTATGTTTCAAAGTTCGAACGTAGCTTTTTAAATGTAAACAAACGTGCGAAATTGTTCACGCTTCAACGTGATTGTAACTTGTAAGGTATATTCAATCCACATATACAGTAATTGTTTATGTACTATTTACAACATGAGCGGCAGTGTTGTATCGGATATACAAACTCGAGCCGAAGGCGAGCGTTGTATATCCGATACAACACTGTCGCTCATGTTGTAAATAGCTTGTGAAACGTCTTGATGAGAACATTCGTATTCTTCAACAATTTAAAATAAATGAATGATATTTGGTGAGAAAATTGAACTTAAAGTTTATGTAAATCAGCATGATTCTGTATCAGATATACAAACTCCTTCACGCTAATGATTTCTTTTGTGTTTTCTTCATGAATTATTAATGAGTTTTACAAATTTTTATACATTCTGTGAACAGTATGAAAAGAACATAATCAAAATATACAGTCTACACGCATGCACAATTGTATGTAAGCATCAAAAGAGTAAAACGAATCCAAAACAAATTTTCAACCAGGAACACGTCAAACATGTTCGTCATGTTCAGCTAAAGCGGACTCGCTTTGGCGTTACTATATATATATGTCCGCCTTTGTTGAATAATCTTTCAGTCGGTGCACTGCTTGCTGGAATCGCCAGATATTGTCGGACATACTGTGAAAGGATGCCATCATACACCTATAATTGTCTCAACTTTAGCAGAATATAATTGCCGAAAAAGAGAAATGAAATTTACATTGAAATTTTCGATAGTTTCGATATGCGTAAATTCGAATATCGATATTTTTTAAATATCGATATTTATCGATATATCGCATCGGGTCTTTAGGATCAAACTAGCTGAAAAATTCAACACGAACTTCGACGTTTCGAGCGAATTCCCCTCGTCTGGAAGTTAGTGAAGGGCCTTCGCTCGAAACGTCGAAGTTCTTATTGAATTTTTCAAGCAGTTTGATCCTAAAGACCAGTAGCTTATCGTGTATATATTAGCTACACTGGCACCACGCCGCGTTCAAGATATTTTAATATCAACAATACCAAATCGCTTTTTGTTGGATAAACATGTGTATGAAAAATTTGTAACGCAGTTTTCGGGATATTTTTATGAGGTTTGCAAAGTTAAGGTTTATGTCGAGAAGCATGCACTCCATTGGAGGTGGGGTCGGGTTACTTTAGGAAATATACATTTTGCTGATCAGTTATTCTTTAATCAATTTTTAGTCTTGATTCAGTTTGAAACGAGTGGTCAATGGCCAGATGACCTTGAAGCCATTCAGAGGATCAAAGCTGCATTCCTTCTCAATATTGCAAATATTTTAAAGAAAGAACATCGCCTTCCTGCTGTAGCAACTACAGAGCATGTTGATGTTCTCAAAGTGAGTAGTTTTTCATTAAGATATATCAGATACTCCAGTTCAAGTATGGTTAATCAAAAGGGTTTTATTTTGAATGTTTTTTATCGATGGAAATTTCGAGCGAAAATTTAGGGGCTTCGGTGGCGCAGTCGTCAGAGCAAGCGCCTTTCACCTCTGAGATCGTGGGTTCGATTCTCGCTGGTGACTCATGACACTTATGTGAAAAGGGTCAGTCAACGCTCTACCGAAAGTCGTGGGTTTTCTCCGGGTACTCTGGTTTCCTCCCGCAGGGAATGTTGAAAGGGTGGGTTTGGATTAGCCCCAAAGTAACCCTTCCATCGTAGCTGTTCTCCTTGATCAGACATGAGTCATACGGTGGCAGCCAGAGGCACCTGTAATTAGCCTTCGACTCGATTAAGTCGAGCTGCGTCCGTCACAATTCAGCTCTGCTCTCGGTTGCAAGTAAGCATGATTAGCACAAGCCACAGAGACTCAAGAATACAAAAATTTTCTGGGGAGGACCCCCAAACCCCCCTTCAGCTTCCCACACCTGTAATACACCACCTACTTGTTACTGTACGTCCCTTTTCGATGATGCCCCCCCCCCACTAACGATTTCTTAAAAAAGGCCCTGGGATGGATGCCATCAAACATGGCGGCCAGAATGGATATATGTCTGTATTCTGTTTACTATGATACTACGTATTGCTTAAAAGCTAAATTCAGTATTTCGCGTTAGGTTTCTGAACGTAGTTTTTAACGGTATTTGAAAAGAATGCTGACGTCAGCAGTATGAATTATTCAAACCTTCTTAACTCGCGAGTGAATAATTGTATCGACTCGAAATAAGACAGTTCGGAATTTCGACTGCGCATCCAAATGACGCGTTCTGCGTCGGGATAAAATTGCATTTGAATCATAACATGTAGCTGAGACTGGAAGAATTATAATATGCATATCAAGGTATTTAACTGCTCAATTATTCATTTGTGTTTCACATACAGCCTGTCTTCTGTGTAAGCAAAATAAAGAGAGGTGCACTGGGAATAAATTTTCCAACTTAAAGCGAGACTTAATAAAGGCCTAAGCGAACGTCTACAGAAATTCCAAAACAGAGCGGCTAGGTTGATCATGAACTTAAAAAATGAACATGGTCAGTCTATTTTGGCACGAAAATCTCTAGGCTGGGTAACACTTGAAGAGCGTAGAGCACAAATGAAAGCCAGGCTCATGTACAAGACAGTTAATGGTTTAGCCCCCCAACGACTATGCGAAGCTTTCCATAATCTGAATACCATTCATGACCATAATCTGAGAGGTTCTTCAACAAGGTTTTATATTCCAAGACCAAAAACGGAATCCTTAAAAAAAAGCTTCCAATATTGTGGGGCTAAACTATGGAATCAGATACCTGAAGAGATACGCAATTCGGTATCGTATAATTCGTTCTGTAAAAAGCTATCTTCCTCGACCTTAATCTCGACTTAAAGTAGTAGTTAATTTTTTGTCTAAATAGGTATATAATTGTATTTGTTATGTATGTAATATTAGAGCTAGTATATAAATAATAATTTGTAAGTACACATCCCTTTTGGAAATCAGCTTTTGCTGAAAAGGCCAATGTGTTTAAATAAAGTTGATCTATCTATCTATCTAGTCAACCGTGAGGAAAGTAATTGTTCTTCGAGCAATTTTTGCATATTCAAATGATCAATGAACAGTTGAATACTTCGATATGTATATTTTAATTCTTCCAGTCTCAGCTACATGTTATGATCAACTGTAATTTTATCCCGAAACTCCGAACTGGCTCATTTGTCATGAATACTTGTTATAATGACATACAAAACATGTTAAACAGCCAGCTTTACAGGTTGCACGTTAAAGATTGTAGAATTTAGTCACGTGATGGTGCAAAACTTGTATAGATGTTTCCTTAACACATATTTGGTACTTTTTCAGTGCCGGGCGGATGAGTCTGCTTTGGCGTTAGTGCTGGGCGACAATGATGAGTGCTGGACACTGCCGCGGGCAGAACCCTGTCTTTGGGGTTTACTAAAGGATTTACGTATAGTATATCCTGTAGTATCTTTGTGTTTCTAGGATGGATACGTTTTTCGTGTCAAATTGGCTCACTATCGAGAAATGGTGCTGCTAAAAAACAATGAAGAAAATGAAACAACAAAACCTATTCTGGACAATGCGGGAAAGCAATTGGAGAGATTATTAGTGCACTTACCTCTGTTGTCTAGTGTAATCCATGGGTAAGTTCACTAAAGTTGCAACATTTAGTTGGTTTTTTATCTCCACGCTGGAAGATAGAGAACACAAGGCGCCCGCTCATTTCCTTTCGTCTGGAGAGTTTCTAATAACTATTTACGAAGTACCTGTATCGGAATCATAATAAAAATGGTATTGTTTGGACCTGACTGAAATTACCCAACTCCTTTAAATTTGGACATCTTGGCCTATGCTGACAGCCCACCGTGTGAAAATAATACATAGTCATATAGCCATAGTCATGGGTAAAAATGCGCAAGAATATGACACCCTCAAAATAGTTGTTGCTGTGCCTTTGGTAGAACAATCTGTAAGTTGTATTTCTATTTAGGTTTATTAAATATTTACCAGTTACGCGACGAAACATCAATATAGGTCAAATGATGGAGAAATAGCAAGCACATGCGGCTCTCCCTCAAGTGCCATGCCCCAGCCGCGGAATTATATGAGCAGAACCATATAATCCACGTACAGTACCACTAAAGCTGGTATTTCAATGTGCTTCTGTTATTTAGAATTCAGCAACAGTATGCGTCGTATGGTGGTGGCGTTCGACTGGCAAAACGATGGCTTTCCTCACACATGTTGTTGCCATACTTTCCTGAAGAATGTATCGAACTAATTATGGCTCATATATACCTTCATCCATTACCATACACTACTCCTGCGTAAGTATCATAAATGTAGAAGTAATAGTTCAAACACGAGTAGGAGGACTTCCTCCGATTTCTAAATACCGAGAAGAGTTGAATATGCGAGGCGAAGCCGAGTATATTTTAACGAATTTCGAGGTGTTTAGAAATCGGAGGAAGTCGATTACGAGTGTTTGAACTTACTTCTCAAACGAACGTGCATTTTGCGAGAAAACCGACGTGAAAGTTCAATCACTTAATTTATGTAATTTCTTCCTCTGATTTCAAACCATCTTCCACGCTTATGATTCTCTTTGTGTTTGGTTCATGAATTATTAATGAGTTTGAGAAATACAGGTGCAAATTTAACCAGGCTCTATAGAAGTGTATATTGTACCCAGGGGCGTAACAATTGCAATTTTGTTGGACAAATTTTGCCATGTTGGTCGGGCAAGTCAAGCAATTGCATGTTTTAGACATCGCACCTGAGTTGCAGAAGTTAAATGCACCTTGCTATCAACACGTCTGCCTTTCACGACTTAGGTGTTTAGAATGTTTAGTCGTGTTAACCGGTATGTATGTTATTTTAGATCTCCTGCCACTGGGTTTATAAGGTTCCTTTATCTCTTATCAACATTTGATTGGAAACATAATGCAATGATTCTGAACTTTAATGATAAACTAAAAGGTAAGATATAATTATCTGTTTATAATGTGATGTTGATAGCCAATATCAGAGAGTCACCCGCTATATATTGGCTCCTTATTTATTTTCAGACGGATATTTAATCGACGATTTACTTGACGTCTAAAACTAATTTCCCGCCCGTATAATGTAAATGGTCGTCGTGGCTATCCCTCGGGATTCGAGGATGATTGTACCCTAGTCTTTGGTGGTCTGGTGGACCCTGAGATGGCTTAAAAGTCCCATACTGTTGCGCACTGCATCTGAAATATGTCGCAAGTGGTCGTGGTGGGAATTTTTGGGCGGTCGGGGGTCTCTTAGTCGCTGCTCGTCTTCTCGAAACTTTCTGTTCCTGCACGAATCATTGCTCTCGCTAACACGGTCTTTGGCTTGCCATTCCCAGGTCTTCCAGTCAATGTTGCAGCTCTTCAGGTTTGATTTTAGATCATGTAAAATAATTAAAGTATTTTTGACTTTATAGTCGCAGATTTTCAGGAAATACAGTCACATTTTACCAACAACAGAGAGAGATTACCGGCCATGGTAATTGCTAATCCTGAAGATAAATATTCATCATATTGGACAAGAAACAACCCTTGTTCGTTGGTAAGTTTGCACAAAAATTACGAATTTCTATTTGGGTGAGGCGCAGGGTTATTAGATTTTGGGAGTGTTCCTTAATTTCAAGGAAGTATACCTGCCAGTTTCCCAGAATAGACTAAAGCAACATTACAGTTATGCTTGCCAACGATCTTTTCTATAATGTAAGCTCTTATGCGTTGTGCTATACGTGTTGCAACCAAACACAAGAGCCTGGTGACGCAAACAAACACTCCGTAAACCCTCTATTAAGCCCACCTATCTAAGGACATCTCCCTCTCGTAGTTGAAGAAATGTGTTACGCTTTTTTTCTCCCTTTTAACCCCCCTCCCCCCTTACCGGAAAGAAACAGAATGTGTAGTAGCATGATAACATTTATTGATTGTCCTGAAAATATGAAATAAACCATACTAAAGTTCCAGGCCCTTTTCGTTACTTCACCATACCGTTTGCTTTGTATTGTAATGTTGCACATTTACAAAAGAATGTAAATAGACAAATTTGGCTAACGCTGTTTACGTCGTTGCTACCCAATTCACAACTTTGGATAATTCACATGCCTAGTTACTATTGTCCTAGTTTGCGAAAACATTGAATAGGACAAAGGTAACTAAGCATTAGAATTATGTATAAGAGCTATTCACTCATGTAGATCATTCTAATGCTTAGTTACCTTTGTTCTATTCAATGTTTTCGCAAACTAGAACAATAGTAACTAAGCATGTGAGTTATCCAAAGTTGTGAATTGGGTATAAACAAGCGTTAGCCAAATTTGTCTATAATGCAATAAATATCCAATTGTCACGTTACTCTATCAAGGACTCGTGTTTGGGTACTTGTGTATGGGGGTATAAAAGCTCACTCCGGGATTACAGAGAAGGCGTCTTTGAATTCTAATATAGCAATACAAGCGATATATTTAGTTCCCAGCAAAAGCTCCTAATAATAAATACCTCCAGAAGATTCTAATTTTTTTCAATTTGGATCTGGGAGTTGTCGTAAATGTTGAAACGTGTGTGTATATGTGCTAGTGCAATGCTCTACCAACTGAGCTACGACATCAAGTCGGTTCGAGTAGGTGATATATCGAAATCTAGTTCCTTCGATATCTGTATATATCTTAAACCTAATTGTGGTTTGTTAGAACTCAGGTAAATAATTTAAGATATACACATATATGGAACGAACCAGACAAAGTTCCGAAATAACTCTACTCGGCTTGACCTCGTCAGAGCAAGCGCCTACCAGTCAACGCTCTACCGAAAGTCGTGGGTTTTCTCCGGGTACTCCGGTTTCCACCCACAGGGAATGTTGACAGGTGGGTTTGGATTAGCCCCAAACTAACCCTTCGATCGTAGCTGTGCTCCCTGATCAGACATGAGTCATACGGTGGCAGCCAGAGGCGCCTTTAATAAGCCTTCGACTCGATCAAGTCGAGCTGCGTCCTTCGTAATTCAGCTCAGCTGCAAGTAAGGATGATTAGCACACCCCCACTTACTTACTCACTTGCTTAACCAAAGGTAGCGATTTCGATTTCCACCGCGCGGTCAAGAATTTTTTTAGCTCGGCGTGGAGCCACCCACGTAGCATCATCCAAAATTGATTTATCTGAGTTGTAGCACCACAATCATTAAATTTAACTTCTATATTGTTCCAGATTCTACATCGTGTTGCTGTACTGGCGAAACAGTCATATGCTGTCCTCCAAAACAAACTGTTACAAACTGGAAGCGAGACTGATGACTTAAAGGTATGAATTGTATTTGCAAGAGGCTCGGTTCAAATTATGGTCGAAACTATATTCCAGTTTATAAGAATACAACCTAACACTGTAGTCCAGTTGTGGTTTGATTGCGGTTAAGTTGAGGGGTTTTTGTGGTTAAGTCGAGGTTTGATTGCCGTCCAGTTGAGATTTGGTTGAAGTTAAGATAAGGTTTGGTTCCGGTTAAGTTGAGGTTTGGTTGCGGTTAAGTTGAGGTTTGGTTGCGGTTAAGTTGAGGTTTGGTTGCGGTTAAGTTCAGGTTAAGTTTAGGTTAAGTTAAGGTTTGGTTGCGATTAAGTTGAGGTTTGATTGCGGTCTAGTTGAGGTTTGGTTGCCGTTATAAGGTATGGTGGCGGTCCAGTTGAGGTTTGGTGGCGGTCCAGTTGAGGTTTGATTAAGATTAAATTGAGGTTTGGTTGCGGTTAAGTTGAGGTTTTGTGGCGGTCCATGCAGTTGATGTTTACCGTACAAATAGACATGTATTTCTGGCCAAGCAAGGAAACAAGTTTTTTATTTAAATATTTCAACTATTGTTGGTGTATTTTTTCTGTTCTCATGAGGTATTGAAAAACCATCCAATATTCATCATGATCAATTCAAAATAATGCTGTTAGTAATTTAAAAAAACACCAAACCAATAACAAATGTCCTCAAGACGCAACTGCTTGAAACTAGCTTGCCGTGAGACCACAAGTTTAACACACTCGTGAAAATTATATGATGAAATTATTAAGATTTTGGTGGCATCTCACTCGATTGAATAATATAATTGAAAGGCTTTGTAGATGGAAAATTACCCTTTCTATGAAAGGTAGCATTGCAATTTTTCCTAAAACTTTCACCCTCTGTTCGTAATGAATATAATTATTGGATTTAAATCGTCACGATGTGGGGCGATTGTAGAAATATTATATTGTACAATTATTATAACTTTAGCGGGCACTGTGGCGTATTTTGCCGGCTAAAATGAATAAAACAGCGACAATGAAAATTATTGTTTATTTCTATCGGCCAGTCGTTTCGCCAGCTGCAGGCAAGTGTCTTTTTAACATTTTAAACGACAAAAAGCAAGGCTGTAAAACTAATCGAAGAAAAAGTTATCGATCTTCGAAGCTAAATTATCAAGAATCTATTCCAAAAACACGATAACACAATGTCTGTAGCAGCGGAAGCTTTTAAATATAGCTACACACAATGGCGAAGCCGAAGTGAGTGTAAGTTTATTTTCATCGTGGAATGAAACTAGCTTTGTCTCAAGCAATTGTGCCAATAAACAATAATTTTTTTTGTCTTTTGAAAACTGTTAAAACTTCTTTCAGCTTAATATTTAAATATTTCTTAAACTTAGTTAACACAATGATGGCGTGATGACTGCACCGTTCAGGCGTTCATTTTATATAGAGTTTACCGTGTATTTTTTATTTTATTATCCTGTAAGTGACTCGGACCAAAAACATATTTATGCCCGCGAACATCAAAAACCTACGAGGTCGTTCGAACAGAATAAACCTAATTTTTCTCAATATTTTTGGAGGAATCTGCAGTATTAAGTGTTTGATTTGCTATTGTAGTTGATATTTCGTCCATCTTTGGAAGACTACGATGTAACAATCTTACTCCATGAAAGATTAAATCCCAGACGTCACCAAGCGATTGACTCTACCAAGCATTGCAGCTATCAACTGAAGCCTTCATCGACTATGTCTTTACCAGTCATCAATTTTGACCCTGTGCAGTGTTATTTTGATGAGTTGATGGTAAGAATGAATGTAAATGTTTCCCCAACCTTCCTCAAAATAGCTGGAGATTTTCCGATCGACATGCAGAGTTTTGTCTGGGTATAGGTTTATACCAGTTGGTCATTGTAGTATTGCTAGTCTGGCTAAGTACTGACTGTTGCTACAAAGACTGGCCTGATAAGTCTAGTACTTATATATACTGTTTGCAATGTTCTATTCATGAATGTTTCACTTTCAATCTTCCTCAATGCCAGTAAACCTCCTTCTCGGGTGGTACTTGCATACCCAGCAACTTTGTTAGCAACACGAGGACCCCAAACGGGCGAGGCAAGAACGGAACTTGAAGAACCGTCCAAGGTGTACTAACAGTTTATTAAAGTTACGTCCTGTGGCAAGGGCAAGCGCGAGTTAAGGACAACGTACAACGGTACAAGCCATGTTAATGTCATAAACAGAGCTAACTATAATATCTTATCAACGTATGACATAATGTTTAAAGACCTATAGGACTAGGGAAACTGTCAAAAGACGTTTCTTTACACAAAGTTGCAAAAAAGCTGCGGGTACCGTCCGTGAGGAAGGTTTACTGGCATTTAGGAAGGTTGAAAGTGAAACACTGAATAGAACATTGCAAAGCAGTAAGTACTAGACTAGTCAGGCTAGTATTGGTAGCAACAGTCAGCACTGAGTCAGACTAGTAGTACTGCAATGGCCAATTGGCAAACCTACCTAGGCAAAAGCCTCCTTGTCGGAAATTCCTAGTTATTTCGAGGATGGTTGGGAAAACACAAACTTTGCTTTAACTTTGCAACTCTGTGTTTACACACTGTATAAGACAGTTCGGAGTTTCGACTGCGCATCCAAATGACGCGTTCTGCGTCGGGATAAAATTACAGTTGAATCATAACATGTAGCTAAGACTGGAATATTTAAGATATGCATATCGAACAATTCAACTGTTCAATCATAATATGAATATTCAAAAGTTGCTCCAAGAACAATTAGTTTCCGCATAAATCCGCAAGGTTGACTCACTTTATATTAGAAAATCTATTCCCATAAGTACACTTTTTTTGCTTTACAAAGAAGACAAATCTGATTATATGTGAAACACAAAGGAATGATTTAATACTTTGATATGCATGTTCTAAATCTTCCAGTCTCAAGTACATCTTATGATTGAACTGCAATTTATCCGAACTGGCTTATAGGATTGTAATGATTAAAAATAGTGTAAGGGTTAGAAAATGATCACATGGAAATAGACCCGAAAAGCACCATTAATATATTACTGTCTCACATTTACCAGGTCATAACAAGATTACATATTTTAATCAAAGTTTATATCATTTCAGCAATCTTTCTCAGATGTGGCGATGTTCTTTCGTGATATACATGGTGGGGACAAGATTGGTGTTGTATGGAAACCAGAAAGTTCACAGACGACGCAGTTCAAGGTTTGCTATTTTATGTTTGATTAAATTTCGTAATTTAGATTTAAGGGGCTTCGGTGGCGCAGTCGTCAGAGCAAGCGCCGTTAACATCTGAGATCGTGGGTTCGATTCTCGCTGCAAACTCATTACACTTATGTGAAAAGAGTCAGTCAACACTGTATACCGAAAGTCGTGTGTTTTCTCCGGGTGCTCCGGTTTCCTCCCACGGGGAATGTTGACAGGACGGGTTTGAATACGTCCCAAACTAACCCTTCCATCGTAGCTGTGCTCCCTGGTCAGACATGAGTCATTAGGCACGACTCGCGTCTTGCGTCCTTCGTAATTCAGCTCAGCTCTCAGCTGCAAGTAAGGATGATTAGCACACCTGCTTGCCTGCTTGCTTGCTTGCATTCTTGCTTGCCTGCGTGCGTGCGTGCGTGCGTGCGTGCTTGCTTGCTTGCTTGCTTGCTTGCTTGCTTGCTTGCTTGCTTGCTTGCTTGCTTGCTTGCTTGCTTGCTTGCTTGCTTGCTTGCTTGCTTGCTTGCGTGCTTGCTTGCTTGCTTGCTTGCTTGCTTGCTTGCTTGCTTGCTTGCTTGCTTGCTTGCTTGCTTGCTTGCTTGCTTGCTTGCTTGCTTGCTTGCTTGCTTGTTTGCTTGCTTGCTTGCTTGCTTGCTTGCTTGCTTGCTTGCTTGCTTGCTTGCTTGCTTGCTTGCTTGCTTGCTTGCTTGCTTGCTTGCTTGCTTGCTTGCTTGCTTGCTTGACAAAACAATCAAAACAGTTATATTTACCTATGGAGTACGCAAACCCACAAAGAAATATGTATACACTAAAACTTGCTTCTAACTTACTTACTATATATATGCATTTATTTCTAGGTTTTTGGCAGTCAATATCGCATTCCTATAGAAAATACGAACGAGGTAAGACGTCTTAGTAAAATTTCGATACTCAGTCAAAATAATCCGATGCATTGGGGCCAAAAAAAGAAGTTCTGACTATTATTTCATTATCGGCTGATTTATCGTAAGAAACAAGCATACTCGATGATCTCTCGTCTGTAGATTTCAGACGTAAAGGAAAGCTGTTTATTGGTTCTCCATTGATGTCACATACATGAACAATGTAATGCTCATGGCCTCGAGAACAAATGACAATCTATTTTTCTTTCGTCACAGCAATGCAACGCAAGGCCTCCTTTTTAATAAAATCTAAATGGCAGTGATGAGTAGTTTTCCCATCTGAACTGTAAACTGATAACGTCGGTCAGCGTGATCCAAGTTATATCCAGACGACATAAAGTACACTCTATCAGTAGCGTCCTGTTATCAATATTCTGGCTTCAAAATTGGCGCATTGCATTCAAAAGTGTCATAGGGCACATGTAAACACCACCTGAAAGTTGTTTTGTATTATTTTTTTAGAGCAAAGGAGATGAAAATACCGTTGTTCCTCACATTCAAGCCATGCTCTCAGATTTCAAAATAATTGGCCAAGGACTTGTGAAAGATGTTGAAGTGAGAAATCTTCCAATGTAAACATTTTCATCATTTCTATGGATCATAAAATGTTATGATATGTTTATATTTCAAAATCCTAAAATTCTATTATATGTTCCTGGCATATATTTATAGTACTGTCGAACCTCTAATATGGACGCCATGGTACGTACGATGACGTCACGTTAAGACTCCAATGACAGTTTCAAGTGTATTTTTCAATTACATACTGTATACGAATCTTAATTTTTGAATGAAACGATTAGTGTTTTGTGTCACTGCTCTCCTGCCTGTCTAAAATAGATAAATAGCGTGATTTTTATATAGTAGAAGGTGCTTGTTGATGGAATATACGAACGAAAATTTTTATACATTTCAGGGCCTTTTTTAGGAATTTTCTCGTGGGGCATTTTCCTATAAGGGACCTTCGTGGACAAAATATTTTTACTGGTACTGATTTTACCATAGCATATACTGGGGAGAACATTTGAAACACCTTTAATTAACCTCAAATCAGTTAAATGGAGAACCCGTGCAACAGTGACAACACCGTTAAACTTACTGTTCGTTTGTTTATCTATACTACCCTGCTTGTTTCTTTGTATTTAATTTATGAAAAAGGGACTTTTCCTAGGGGGGGGCAAAACATCGATTCGTGGGGGGGACTGGGGGGGGGGCATTTCCCCCCCCCCCCCCAATCCGTTCATAAAGGCTCTGATACATTTTTAGACCTAGCCAGGAGCAGTTGCGACCAACTTTAGACCCTCTCGCAGGAATCGAACCTGCGGTCCAGCGATTCCGGTGCAGCGCTCTAACCAACGCTAACACTATTACTAACACTATTGTGCAATTCGTGTAGTGGTATATAAAGAAACTTCCGATTCTGCTCGTGCAGTCACGCGAGAATATTACGTCATGCTATTTATAGGGTGTATAATAAAAAAGGTAATCCAAATTTAGCATGTTGTCGTGCGTTTATTGTTTAGGTTATATATTTGCTTTTTTCATTCCAATAAATATTTATCTTTTAGCTGTCAAATGATACCTTTTTTGTATCATTGCGATCAAAAATGGCCAAATACGGTAAGCGTAAAAATGGCTGTTCGAAAACGCATTTTTCCACCATTGGGAGTCGAGCGCAAAGCTATTGTCTGTCTATTGAATTCATATTTAAGAATTGTATTAAGATGGCGTAACCGTGGCCTATTTATCAAGTTTTGGTAATTTAAAGAAAGGTTAGAATCCCGATTTTACAACGAAATTTGGTGGTTGGGACATTTTACGAAATAGAAAATTTGCAGGCTGAACTGGCATTGCTGAACGTTTCACAAATAGGCAACCATCATTTGGGCAAATGGTTAAAAATTCGAAGGACTTCTAATTCACTGACACTCTTTTCGTCGGATCATATTGGGCCATTATTGATCGCAGTAATACAAAAAAGGTGTCATTTGAGAACTGAAAGCCACATCTTTATTTGTCTGGAAAAGGTTAGCCTTAACAAAACGTTAAGGCGTTAGCTTTTACTTTTTGGCCATTTTTAATGTTGGCCACTTTTTCAGTTTTTTGAAAAGTGGTTAAAAATGGCCAAAAAGTAAAGGCTAACGCCTTAACGTTTTATTAAGGCTATAACCTTTTCCAAATATATAAAAATATATTTTTTAAATATATTTGAACTGATGAATCGAGTGAAAATTTTAGAAAAAGGACTGAAATCAGCCGAATTACAAAGAAAGTTAAACACATTCCTTAATAATGGCTTCTCTTCTGACAGAGAATGCATTAACAAATGTGTCAATGAATTTCAAAATATTATCAATGTAGCATCCAAAAAATCTCTAAAAATCAAAAAAATATCGACGTAAGATTAATAACATTGCAAACAAAAAATGGTTCGATAAAGATTGTAGATTTAAAAGACACCAGTTACGAAAACTAGCTAACCAGAAACATAGAGATCCAAATGATACTGAAATCAGAATTGCATACCATACCGTTCTGAAAGATTATAAAAACACCTTAGAAACGAAAAAGAACAATTTTCATTTTAATAAAATCCAAGAATTTGAAAATGCTAGCAATGATCCACTGCTATTTTGGAAAACTCTTAGAAATAGCGGTGATGATCTCGACTTTAATACAACTAAGAAAATACCACAACCAAGTGAATGGCTAAATCATTTTGAAACCCTGCATTCAGAACATCAATTAAGCAAGGAACAAGATGCAATTATTGAATGTCTAAAGGATTACGAGAAAATGAAAGACAATTTTAATGAACTTGATGACGTCATCACAGAAGATGAACTACTAAAAGCAGCAAAAAAACTAAAATAAAAAAAGCTGTGTATAACGACAGAATTAGTAATGAAATGAGTAAATCTAGTGTTGAAATTCTTTCCAAAGGATTTTTTAAAAGTTTTTAACAATATTTTATCATCGGGGAAGTTTCCTGAATCGTGGACTGAAGGCCTTATAACCCCGATCCATAAATCGGGAAACTCCCTCGATCCGAACAACTATCGAGGTATTTGTGTCTCAAGCTGCATGGGCAAATTATTCTGCTCAGTTATAAACAATAGATTAATGAATTTTGCAAATAAAAAGAAACTAATTCACCCGGATTTATGCCGGGAAATAGAACGGCAGACCATGTTCTCACACTTAGACATGGCCAAAAAGTAAAGGTTAACGTCTTAACGTTTTGTCAAGGCTAACCCCGTTACTTTTTGGGCAGATTTCACCACTTTTTTGGTTTTTGAAAAGGTGGCGATTTTTGACGGAAAGGTTAAGGATAACAACCCCTTTACTTTTTTTCCAAAATTGGCCGGTGGTGCAAAATAAACTGCAGAAAGCTCCTTCCAACCAGTGGATCGTCCGCTTGCGGGGGCATCAGAGCTATCCTGTTTGTTTAACACGACCAGGAATCTGTCTCCATATGTCTTTAGTCTAGAATAAGGAATCTGGAGCAATTCATTTCCATTTGATCGAAGAGTACGCTGCGAAGTACGACACAGCATAAGTTCCTTCAGATACGATGGAGCAAGATCATTAACAGCTTTGTAGACAAGAAGTATAATCTTGAATTGAATACGGTATTGGACAGGTAACCAATGCAATTCGATAAGAACTGGGGTGATATGTGCCGATTTCTTAGTATCAGTTAGTAAACGAGCTGCAGTATTTTGGACTCTCTGAAGCTTCTGAAGCAAATATTTGGGTACACCATACAACAGGGAGTTACAATAATCCAATCTTGAGGTTATAAATGCATGAATAATTATTTCTAAACAATTTCGAGGTAGATACTTCTTAATTCTTGAAATATTCCTAATATGGTAGTAAGCTGACTTGCAGATACCATTAATATGTTCGCCCAATTTGATCCACTCATCAAAAATCACCCCAGATTTCTTGCTGAAACAGTTGGCACAATTTTTTCCTTTCCCACCATGATATAATTTAAGGGAGGCATCAGATGATAGCGTGAATGGACTAATATAAGCTCTGTTTTGCAAATATTTTTTTTAAATTTATTCAACATCAACCAGTTTCCCAATTCAAGTATACATTTCTCCATACGGATCTTAGATGATATTAAATCATCACGATCATTCGTTTTGAATGCAATGTAAAGTTGTCCATCATCAGAAAAAAAGTGAAAGCGCAGATTGTGGCGCCTAGCCACATCCGCGAGAGGGGCAGTATAGAGTGAATACAACAGAGGACCCAACACAGATCCCTGAGGTACACCACAATCAAGATCACTCAATAACGAATCAGTTCCTCAACACGAATAAACTGTTTCCTGGATGTAAGGTATGAGGTAAGCCAATCCAACACACGACCCCTTATGCCAAAGCGTTTCGATAGTCTTGTTAATAACATTAAATGATCCACTGTATCAAAAGCCGCCGACAGATCCAGTAGGACAAGAATAACAGAATCACCGTTATCTAGGGCTTGAAGGATATCATTTTGAACCCTCAATAGCGCTGTTTCAGTACTATGACAAGGTTTATAAGCAGACTGGAATTTCTCATGTAGATGATTTTCAGTAAGATAATCAGTTAATTGTACAGCAACTGCTTTCTCAATAGATTTCGAGACAAATTTCAAATTTGATATTGGACGAAAACTGCAGAATTCTTCATAGGAAAGATTGTACTTTTTTAATAACGGTTGAACAACAGCAATCTTCAAAGAGTCAGGCATTTTACCACTTTCCAAGGAGAGGTTAATTATTCTAGCTACAACGGGTAAGATGTCTTTAAAACAGTGATTTAGCATGACCACCGGGAGTGGATCCAGAGAACAGGATTTAGTTGCGACACGTTGGATCAAATGGAGCACCTCATCTTTTCCAACCTCCCTGAAGGTGTGAAATTCATAAGGACATGAATCAGCATCAGGTATAGGATTTTCTATGTTTTTAATCAAGAGTTCATCTTCGACCTTGCTCACTTGTTTGAACGTGCGCAGTGCCTAAATGATATTTGGTGACTGAGGATGCGCAATCGATCTGGTATGCTCCCACATTTATAAGCGAAAGGGGTATGGTATATATACTGTAACATGAGTGAACGTTGTTTTGTTCTTCCTCTGTCGTCTTATACACGATGTCGAGCGTGCTCTTGCTGTCGTCTTGGACAATGTTGAGCGTGGTATCGCCACAGTATAGAGACGACCAGTAGGGCCACTCGTTTGACATTTTGTATGGCCGCTCATTACGCATTGGCAGCCAGTCAATTGCTTTTTCTGGCCAATAAGCAAGCTGGACTAACTTTCCTGGCCAGTAAACTGCATATTTTTGCATAAAAAGCCGGCTACATGTTACATCGCCGAGTGGCCCTACTGGTCTGGTCGTCTCTATACTGTGCTATCGCTGTCCTCCTCAACGGTGTTTGAGCGTACTATCGCTGTCCTCCTGGACGGTGTTTGAGCGTGCTCCTCGGTGTCCTCTTGAACGATGTTTGAGTCTTCTTTGCTCTCGCTGTCCTCTTGTACGATGTTGAGCGTTAACCTCTTGCCGTTATTGTCGGTTTTATAGTTTTGCCCTCTCAGTTTTCGAAGATTGACGAAAATGCACCAAAATGTCAAGGCACTATAAACCCTTCCACCCGTAGTAAGTGTTTTATGACAACAAATTTGACTTTCGGCTTATGGGACCTTGCTGACTTTGTTTGAGTGTGCGCAGTTCAATTCGCTTACTGAGGGTGCGCAATTGATCTGGTACGCTCCCACATTTATAAGAGAAAGGAGTATGGTATATATACTGTAGCATGAGTGCACGTTGATTCATTCTTCTATCCTTTCGCTGAGGACAGGAGTTGGACGATGTTGGGCGTAGACTTACTCGTACGGTTTCTCAACAGTAATAAAGCTAACCCTCCAGACCCAAAAGTTTTAAACTCGCCAAATTTAACCCCTCGTGACAAATTCCCCTCCTTTCTTCATTAGTTTAACACCTCTCCCCCTGTTCGCACAAATTAATTACCCCCCCCTACATATCTTGCCCCCAATTTATTGCACTCCCCCCCCCATATACCCATCTTCCCTATTTCGCCTTCTCCCAATCCCAAACCCCCAGAAACCGCACATTTCTCGCCCCCTTTCCACCCCGCTATCTCCATCCCTCGCCCACCCAATTTTTTTCCTTTTTTAATTTCTTTTTTTCCTGGTTTTCCCCTTTTTTTTCTTTTTTTTTACCTTTTTTTTACTTTTTTTATTCCTTTTATTTTCTTTTTAATTTTTTTACTTTTTTTTACTCTTTACTTTTTCTTTTTTCTTTTTTTTCCTTTTTTTTTCCTTTTTTAATTATTTTACTTTTTTTTTTACTCTTTTTACTTTTTCTTTTTTCCTTTTTTTTCCCTTTTTTTTCCTTTTTTTTTTTCCCTTTTTTTTCATTTACTTTTTTCTTCCTTTTTTTACTTGAACTTTCTTGTTGCTGGAACTGGTCAGCCTTTACCCTAAATACGTTACTTTTTCCAAAAAGTTGTTTTTTTTTCCAAGGAATACTTTTTCCCCCAAAATTTTATTTTTTAAACGGGAGGAAGGTTGATGGGTTTCTATATGGCCAGATCACAAACCCACCAACGTCCCTGGTGAAAAAATACTTTAATAGGTTATATATTCTGGTAGGGTTGTGGTGCAACAAAATATACTTTTGCACATGCGCAGATCGAATGTTTCCGATTTTTCCCCTTTTTTTGCACCTTGTTTTGACTCTTTTTCTAAAAAAAATCAATTGAAAATTGCCCGCCCATGTGGCAACCAACCTCTGGCCCACATATAGCACAACCCACCCCCCTTGTGAACTGGCTGATCCGCCATTTTCCTGGCCAGTAAACTGCATATTTTTGCATAAAAAACCGAGGACACGTTGCACCGCTGAGTGGCCCTTCTGTGTATATCTTTCTTCTGTGCCAAGGGGGTGTAAGTGCTCCATTTGATACATCCCTTGAACTGTATGTGCATACCATGCCAAGAGGATGTATGAGCGAAGAATTCGGAGACTGAAATACTGAATCAAATAATCAATGTTCAATCATGGTATTATTTATATGAAAGTACTTTCTGTCGTGAATGTGGGACATGTAATAACGGGTGCGCATCCTCAGTATGTGAACATAAGGTACCATAAGCCGTTAATCAATTTTCGTTTTATAAAAAGTCAAGCTTTCGTTTATGCTTACATCATTAACCTTCTTCTGTGTTCTCGCTGTCCTCTTGGACGATGTTGAGCCGTCTTCCTTGCTCTTGCTGTCCTCCTGGGACAATGCTGAGTCTTCTTCCTTGTTCTCGCTGTCCTCTTGGATGTTGAGCGCGCTCTCGCTGTCCTCCTGGACGATGTTTGAGCGTTCTCTCGCTGTCCTCTTGGACGATGTTGAGCTTGCTCTCGCTCTCCTCTTGCCCCTAATTTTGGCCGAAAAAATGTCAAGGTAACGCCCTTACTTTTTGGCCATTTGTTGCCACTTTTTAGGTTTTTGAAAAGCTAGCCAAAATTAAAAGGGCATGACCACTGATGTCACAAACACGTCAATCAAGATTATAAGATGATGATGCAGTGGTTTAGAAGAACACAATATATTTGCCTGTAAAACCAATCCTGGATGAAATGTAAATTTTGGTCGAAAAAATGTTTTTTTCATTTGGCCATTTTTAACTCACTTTATAAAAAACTAAAAAAGTGGCCAATTTTGGCAAAAAAAGTAAAGGGGTTAAGCCTTAACTTTTCGGGCAAAAATTGCCCTTTTTAAAAAAACTGAAAGTAGCCGAATCTGCCCAAAAAGTTAAGGGGCGTTAGCCTTTACTTTTTGCCCATTTTTACTCACTTGTAAAAAAGTGACCAATTTTGGCAAAAAAGAAAAGGGGTTAGCCTTAACTTTTTGGTCAAAAATCGCCACTTTTTCAAGAATAAAAGAAGTGTTGAAATCTGCCCAAAAAGTAACGGGGTTAGCCTTAACACTACTTTCAGGGGTTAGCCTTTACTTTTTCGCCATTTTTAACCACTTTCAAAAATTGAAAATGGCTATTTTTGGCGAAAAAGTAAATGAAACTTTTTGGTCAAAAATCGCCACTTTTTCAAAATTAAAAAAGCGGTCAAATCTGGCCTAAAGTAAACAGGTTAGCTTTAACAAAAAGTTAAGGCGTTAAGCCTTTACTTTTTAGCCATTTTTGCCACTTTTTCAAAAACTGAAAAAGTGGTCAATTTTGGCCAAAAAGGAAGTGGTTGCCTTAACTTTTTGTCTACAAATGGCTTTATTTATTCGCACGAGAAGCGCACAAAGCGCTATCTGACTAATGTGGGGTTCAGATCCTTATAATAACTGTAGGGAAGCACCGGCCTTTACTTTGCGTTCAAGTTGTATTTTTGAATCTACTTATTTTCTACATAATTATTGTCGTTATTGTAAATAATGCTAAATTGGTCATTTTAAGGCTTAAATTTACAAGTTTTTTTCAACTGTATACCTGATCTTTCTTCCAAAAGCGTTATATACAAGGTCATGCAAGAGATACAGTAACTCTAGATGTAGAATAGGTGTGAACATTCTAAGGTAAATAGATCACAACTATTTCGGTGAAGAAATTTTGGACGTATTTTATCACCATGCAACTATCTACAAGAAATATTAGATTCAAATATCTACAGTGCATTACACACATACTTATATCTATATATACTTATATACTTATATATACTTATATCTTAAGTACACTGGGGTTACAAAGTCCATTTGAAAAGGCGCCTTTTTCAAACTGCACTTCGGAATCTCGGTGCCTGAAGTGAGGTAATGAACGTCTCAATCCTAATGCTGGTTTAAATTATGAATGTCTTTTTAACAAAGTATAAATACATTAAGTGTTGACCTACTTTGAAAGTAGTCTCTATAGTTAAAGTTTGATTAAGCAAGATCTAGTTATGATCAAAGAAGCTTAGATAGTGTATGTATACCAGCCTAATAACTATAGTCTATAACTATAATTTCCCTGATTCAAACTAATTAATATATTTGTATATTGAAGATTCCAATTCAAAGATGGTTCTTACACATATATACGAGGCTGGAAATTAGTCTTGAGTTTTCGAAAAATTGAAACTGCGATCGTCCCTAATTGTCATTCTCGACGTGACTTGAAACTGGTGGGGTCCATCGTCGTTCTTAATGCTTAGAATTTGTCTCCAATTCTTGAATGCTTGGAGCTACCTCTTCCCTTAATTCTGTGACTTGAAACTGGTTTTCCACAATTCTAATTTTTCCTGAAAAAATAAGGAAAGACGTTAATTGAGACGTTCGAACCATTTATGTAGGGCAAATTTACCAAATTACATAATAGATAGAAATTAGCTAAAAGTTCTATGTCAAAATAGAAGGTCTTCTACAACTTCTGCATGGCCTGTACACCAGTCATCTAAAATAGAAAATATTTGAAATTTAGATCTAAATGTAGAAACGAAAAGGGCATAGTATTTCTAATATAAATAAACACAGCAGACAGAAGTTCACGTTCTTTTATTCATCTTTTCAAAATGTTCTATACTTTATTACATTTTACATGCCCAATTAAAATACGGTTAAAAACCAACGAAAGAATGATGCTACTGGACTTTGGCATACTTCATATGAATATACTTAACATCGTTTTTTTGGACCTGTACTACAGGATTTCACAAATTGTTTATTTGTTAGGGTTTTGCTCATGGCTATGATAGCTTGCATCCACTGATCTGAAAACTAGAACTGGATAGAGCATCCTATTGAAGTCAATAAGCCAATTTTTCCTCAGGATACTTAACGAGGTCAGATTTTTAAATCTGTCAAATTCTTGACTAGTCAATCGTTAGCTTTTTGAATTAGTTATACTATGAAGCAAATATCTTTTCTTATATGTAACGTGAGAAATATAGCTTCCAACATCTCTTCTAATGAGTTTTAGGACGTTTGAAAAACACATTCGAGGCTTATGGCGGCCATATTGGTGTGACCTCATTTAGGACGAAAGAGAGGCGACTGATGATCAATTACTTTTTAGACAATACGTGTCCTTTCCCACCAATAACTAGAAACTGTTTGAACAAACATCACAGTAGATTTGTGGTGGTCACACCAATGTGGCCACCATTGTGGCTTCATTTATGCATAGCAGACGCACTATCCAGTCAGATCAGTGCTTGCACCTTATACAGTCTTCTTTGATGCACTAACAATTTTTCTAGATATTTCAATTAATCTTGGGAACTATATATTCATGAATTTTGAACTTCAACCTACTACATAATCTTCGTGTGTCCAACATGTTGATTGTTCGATAATCTGAAAGAAAAACTTTTGGAAGAGATGAAAGTTAGCTTGATAAAATTGAATGTGTATGCCTAAATATATTTTCTATGGTAAAGAAAGAAAACACCAAACTCTTGGTTTCCTATTATACTTTTATTTATCTAAATCAAAAATATCTTATGAATGTTAAAATCTTAATTGTTACCGCCAAATAAAGATCAGACTACGGTTATTTTTTCGACTTTTATTTATTCAAGAAACATATCTATATTACATTATTTTGAAGTTTCAACTTAAATAGCTTTTTCAACTTATACGACTTGGACTTGACATCATGTAGAATTCATGTGAACTCGTTCTTGCAATATTAAATATATTTTTACAAGTTTCATTAGAAAATTGATGTCTTCTGAAGGAATTTAACTCTCTTGAACTCTTTTGCTCTATGCGCTTGATCTGAAAGAGAACTTAGGAAAATATTCAATTTTAAATCAAAATATTGATGTGGTAAATTTCCCAAATATCGCGCCTCATGGGAAACACCACATTCTATAATACTTTTAATTAAAGTCTAAAAAGAAGACGCCGAACACAAAAATGATTATTTATTCAGTTAATATTATATATATATTGGTTTGGTTTTAATAAACTATTAAACTTGGTCATTGTTATCGAAATTCCTCCACCACCTGAACGATTGCTTCTTGCATGAAACAGGCTGTTGTGGATACCTCGAGGTAAGCGAAAACTAGCTATATTTATATGATATCGAGCACTCTTCGGCACTTCGTGAACCAAAACACGCTCAGTAAGTAAAATTACGGTATGTTGTAGACGTTAGTATATTCTAGCTTGCAGAAAAATACGCGAAAACGTCAATTTATTACATGAATTGTGGAATATTATTATCGTAACTTGATCTGTTGGAATGTGAATTTCTCGGATCTCATGCACAATTAAAAAATATCATTTCATACATTATTTACAAGTCAGTTAAAAAATATATTTTCGGACAATACAATTATATCGAGATGTTCCGCATCACATCATTATATTTCTTTTCATCCCAACGTCTGAAAGAGGTAAATTCTGGGGAATTGTTAGTTCAAGAATTGGATAGTTAATGTGGAAAGTTACCCAAACTTTGAATTTCATTTGAGAAACCTGCCACAAGCTCTTATTCCTATGTTAAAGAAGAAATACTCTACACAACAGTTTTCGGCTTTTATTGTTTAGAAAACATTTATCTATTTACATGATATAAGAATGCATATAGAATGTCTAAACCGACCATATTCGCGTGTGATGAAGTTGAAAAGCGAAAGCCGAGTTTCCTAACCATTTCATCTCTATTAACTAGGTTGAAACAGACATTACAAACACAAAAGACAAGGTTTTTTGGTATTTTTATTTATTCAACAATTATCTAATTACACTGAAGATAAGAAAATGACGCTTTTAAAACGTCTCATCGAGTCTATTGAGACTGTATTTGCTCTTAATCCTTGAAGTTCTTCATTTTCAAGAACCACAACTGATTTTTATTTCTTGTTTTACGATATATATTTGACTTGCTTTTTTTCGTGCTATAACTTCATGTTCATGTCTATGATAATTTTGGAATATTTGAAAGAAAGACTCGACAAATATGATGTCAAATTTTCTGAAGTTGCATGTGCTCTTTTTGAGCTAATTTATGCATAGATCATGAATATTTAATTTTGTATTAATGAAACGAAATATCTGACAAAAATGATGTCAAATTTTCTATGTTAAATGTGTTCTTCACCAGCTATATTTTTGTTTAAAATTTGTTATTATTTGACTATACGACTTGGATAATTGTTATACGACTTGGACTTGACATCATGTAGAATTCATATGAACTCGTTCTTGCAATATTAAATATATTTTTACAAGTTAAATTGGAAAATTGACGTCTTCTGACGGACTTTAACTCTCTTGAACTCTTTTGCTGTATGTGCTTGATCTGAAAGAGAACTTAGGAAAATATTCAATTTTAAATCAAAATATTGATGTGGTAAATTTCCCAAATATCGCCTCATGGGAAACACCACATTCTATAATACTTTCAACTAAAGTCTAAAAGGAAGACGCCAAACACAAAAAATAATTCTTTATTCAGTATATATATATATTGGTTTGTTAATAAACTATTTAAACTTGATCATTCTTATCGAAATTCCTCTACCACCTGAACGATTGCTTCTTGCATGAAACAGGCTGTAGTGGATACCTCGAGGTAAGCGAAAACTAGCTATATTTGCTCTATCTATATGATATCGAGCACTCTTTGGCATTTCGTGAACCAAAACACGCTCAGTAAGTAAAATTACGGTATGTAATGTTATGTAGATAAATTACGGTATGTAGACTTTAGTATATTCTAGCTGGCAGAAAAATACGCGAAAACGTCTATTTATTACATGAATTGTGGAATATTATTATCGTAACTTGATCTGTTGGAATGTGAATTTCTCGGATCTCATGCACAATTAAAAAATATCATTTCATACATTATTTACAAGTTTAAAAAAAAATATTTTCAGACAATATATAAATTGAGATGTTCCACATCACATCAGCTCTTATATTTCTTTTCATTCCAACATCTGAAAGAGGTAAATTCTGAGAAATTGTTAGTTCAAGGATTGATACTTAATGTGGAAAGTTCCTCAAACTTTGAATTTCATTTGAGAAACCTGCCACAAGCTCTTATTCCTATGTTAAAGAAGAAATACTCTACACAACAGTTTTCGGCTTTTATTTTTTAGAAAAACATATATCTATTTACATGATATAAGAATGCATATATAGAATGTATAAACGACCATATTCGCGTGTGATGAAGTTGAAAAGCGAAAGCCGAGTTTCCTAACCATTTCATCTCTATTAACAATGTTGAAACAGACATTACAAACACAAAAGACAAGGTTTTTTGGTCTTTTTATTTATTCAACAATTATCTAATTACACTGAAGAGAAGAAAATAACGCTTTTAAAACGTCTCTTCGACTGTATTTGCTCTTAATCCTTGAAGTTCTTCATTGTTCAAGAACCAGAAATGATTTTTATTTCTTGTTTTACGATATATATTTGACTTGCTTCTTTTTCGTGCTATAACTTCATGTTCATGTCTATGATAATTTTGGAATATTTGAAAGAAAGACTCGACAAATATGATGTCAAATTTTCTGAAGTTGCATGTGCTCTTTTTGAACTAAATTATGCATAACAAAAAGCTCTTTTTGAGCTAATTTATGCATAGGTCATGAATATCTGACAAAAATGATGTCAAATTTTCTATGTTAAATGTGTTCTTCACCAGCAATATTTTTGTTTACATTTGTTATTATTTGAAAGAAAAATTCGACAAATATGATGTCAAATTTTTATGTACGTTGCATGTGCTCTTTATGAGCGAAATACTTGGGGTGGTACCTTGCATGGGACTTTCGTCCCGTTCGCACCTCTACCTATTGGTCTGCTGTTTATTTACCACTACTCTACTGTATATATAATGATTGTATATATATATATATTTTTTTTTTCTTTTTGCAAGATCAATAAAGCTGTTAAATCAAATCAAATCAATACAGATAATCAAACCGCATATATGTTTCCGAAAGGGCAACCCCCCATTATGATTTCGTAAACTACAATAAGCTATATATTTTCGTGGCCTAAGTGTATGCATGTAGATATTATAGTTAAATTATTTCAATGCCGAAACTATAATATATATAATTCACCATTACAAATTATGCTTAACTTAACTTATAGGATATTTAGCGTTAAATATAATACATAAACCTAATGTTTAGCCAAATCTTTTAACCTAATTTGTATAATTTACCGCAGGGTAATCCCCCATTATAAACCTATGTTATAATAGCTACAATATGTTTTATTGTCCTACCATAGCATGCATAACTACTCCATTAGAGCCGAATATTCCTTAACCTAATTTGCATAATTCGCACCTTAATGAAATATGTTTTGGACATAATTATTAAAATATTATATTAAATATTACTTAACAATATCACTTTTTCCTGGTGGTCTCCTACTCGCTCTAAAGATTTCGTATCAGGAATCCTTAGAGCATCAGCATTATATTTACATGCACAACCTAATACCTCATGCAATCTGTGTGCAAACATAAGCAATGATGTTAATCTAGTAGGGAGACAACCGTACTAGATTAAACATTGGCTAAAGTTCGCAACCGTCCTCCCCCTGGCAGTAAAGCACTTCTCCCTTTCTCGTGCGGGGGCCAAGGGACCCAGTGAACTTTACTGCCAGGGGGTACCTATCCTTCGGAAGCGGCTTCAATGTGTAATAATAACCAACTTAAGCATGCACATTTGTGACCACCAGGATTACTCTAACCTTACGACGTCTTCTAACTTGTGATGACGCTTCGACTCTAATCTCCTCCTTTCAGCTACATAAATCCACTTAATCCACGATTACATCTGTAATAATCCGTAATTCACGTACATAAATCCATTAAATCCATGAGTTTATCCCACATATATCTTTTCACAAACATTGAAATCCACGTCTTTAAATACCAAGTTCCACGAAGTCGTAGAGCCATCAAACCACAACTAAAATAAGAGAGTAGTACGTTAGGATATGTATTTAACACCTTATATAACACTGGAATTTCTATTGTATGAAAATAATATTAAAATGCTATTTCCATAGTATCTCCATATGCTTCCATATTATATCCATAGCATACCATACTGTTTCCATAGCATGAAAATGGCAATTAGTATGGAATTAAAAAAATTTCTATGCTAACTGCCATTTTCATACTATTTCCAACCAGAATCCATATTATTTCAATCCATAGTAAGGTCTAAGGATTGAAAATCCAATGATGCTCAATAATTCGACACCGCATCGCTGGTTTCAAAATCTGAATGCGTTATTATTCATGAATAATTCCGTCATACATGAATACTTGATTAACTGGAATTTTCTGGCGGTGGTATGCAGTCTCCGAGTGTCGTCCAGTTATTATGAGGAGATTATGAGTTGGCCATCATGTGTAGTACTGTATAAAACACCTTTAAAATTTATGCTATATTCGAGGGTTAGTAGGATCAAACTACTGAAAATATAAGAAGAACGTCGATGTTTCAAACGAAGGCTCTTCAACTGGAGTTACTGAAGGGCCTTCGCTCGAAACGTCGAAATTCTTGTTGTATTTTTCAGATAATTTAATCCTATAAACCAGGGATGCAAAATCTTCTTAATTAATAAATAATTTCTTATATCTTCTTATATTATTATAAGAAGATTTTTTTTTGGACCAAATTTCTTCTTATTTCTTATATTATTATCTTTATATAATGAATTAAAATTATAAACATTTAATAAACACTTTGTAGTGTTAAATAATTCTATATAGTCTGTACCTCACCACCTGTAGTCGGAATTTCACCTCGGAATTTCAGAATTACCTTCTGAAGTAATTCTCTATCAGCCATCTTGGAAAAAAAATGACTTATTCGTATGCACCTCGTAACATTATTACTTATTTTAGTATTTATGTATTGTAGGTCATACTATTTATATCAAAAAATGACGTCATCATGTGACGTCATCACATTTTTATTTGAAAGTCGGAAATCTTATATTGTCTTATTTTTGTTTTGAAAAAATCTTCTTATAATCATCCTTGCTACAAACCGTCAAGCATATCGTCCATTGCTACCAACACTAGGGCAACGCATTCAAAATTTTATCCATAATGGAACATTACCTTGTTCCCAGTTCAGTTTGAACCCCAAATATTTTTGTTACTCATCGCTGTAGTCAAGTCAGCTTCAGAAAGGTTCGTCTAAGATTCAATGATCTGAAGTTTTCAACGCACCAACTCTGCCTTTAGCATCAGGGAAGACGGCATCCACAAGTCGGGTTCGCTGTTGTGGGTGACATGCCAAGTTTAAGCGACGTCTCTGCATAGTACAACGGAGATGAGATGCGTGAGACCATGAAGATCCATATTTTTGATATAGGACTTCTCCAAGAAATGTTGTTTGTAAACATGAATATACATGAACCTACAAAAGAACAGGTTTTCTGGTTAATTGATGATTATAGCAGTAAAACATGGTTATAACTGTGCAAAAAAATTAAGAACGAGTCAACACCCCTCACTTTTGTCTACGGGAGCCAATCACGAGTCCTTCGATATGCGAGCACCATTTCAAGTTCAGGATTCTGAAGATTGAATGGTAGAGAAGTTCTGTCTCCATATTGAAGCTTGTTCTTGAGTGGTGCTTTCCAAATGTTTTGCATTGAGTTATACTCCCAGCATGTCAGTATGCGCTTCATTTATGTCCAAGTTCAGTGTAGCCTGCAAAGTATTTCAAGTCTTCGATTGTACAGAGAGAGATTGCAATCAGTTTCAGATTGCAGGATATTAACGATTTGGTGCATTTAGGAACAGCACGATATCTTGAGAAGATTTTTCCACTCTGTGTTGTGTTAAATGGTCCAGTCTTCAAGGAGGCTATGCCGCCCATACGGTTGATGTCCTGCAATTAAATAAGACCAAAATTAACACAACCATTAATAACGTTTGAACTGGTCAGAGAGGGGACATTGAACTTAGCTGAAAATTGTGTTTTGGCTTTATATAGGTTTACATTTTCATGCAAAATTTGATCAAAGCATATATACAGATTGAAAAATTCGTTCTTATTAATGATTTTCGATTTAACCTAATTGTAACAACTTAGACTTAGAACGAAATTAGTAGCTAAAATAACTCTAAAAGGTTTTAATAAGTTTATATACATCGTAAAATTGAGCGCCATAACATGTTGTACAAGCCCTATAGGCCTACACTGGGAAGAGAAACGGTTTCTGCGACCAAATACAACAAAAATAATTGCCTTTATTATGGCTTTTATAGTATTTATTGAAGCCTTTTGCACGTAGATTAAAGGGATATTCGAAACTAAAATACCTTCTGAATGACCCAAGCATAAAAAAAAATTCAAAATGTCGCTCGCAAAAGCACGAGGGCAGTTTCGGCGAAATATTTCAGAAATTTGTGAGCAAATTTGAAGCCAATTCGTTTAAAAATAAGCTCAGACACACGAGAAGCCTAAGAGGCAACAAACTATTTGTTCAAGCACAAGTTATAACGATAGAGAAGACGCCAAACTTCGAAACACAAAGCAACCGAAGCTGGGTGGGCCGTCCATTGAAATTCAGCGTTCGAGAAATATGTTACTTTAAAGCTCACGAAAAAGTCGATAAACGCGTTAAACACACACGTACAAACTCGTTCTACTTACCAAATATCCAAGACCAAGTCAAAAGATATCTTTTAAGCTTAAAAACGAAGACTTTTAGCTTTCTAAAATTGTTCCTTCGGCTTCGACCTTCTTGTACAAAACTTGAAGTGCATTCAACCGTGCTTCGTTGTTTGAGTTTCGTGGTAAACAACTCTCGACTCTGATTGGCTGTTGCGAAGTACCGGATGCAAACTGTTCTTTTCACTTATTTATTGGCTTCCATCCTAAGCTTCTGATTCGTTAAAACCACTCCCTTGGGACAAAAACTATTCAATTGTAAAACCATAATAATTTATTCATATCTCAGGATGTTCAAAATTCTATCAAGAGCGCATAAATTACAATACTATGCATAAATGCAAATAAAGTCAAAACAATGAGCGACTGGAGGCATATAGAGAACAGTGGGATTTTCAAAACAATGGAAATACACTGGAACATTTCAAATACCGTTGCTTTTTGTCGAATTTTGACCATTTCTTCAATTTTTCCACAACGTAAAAAATCGCCAATCGCATATATCATAAGTTGTCTAGCTACACAGCTAATCATGATTGATCATATCATGAATTAGCTAAAGGATTAATGTCAGGGTTAATTAAGCATTGCGGGTTTTTGTTATTGTTTATATTTTACCCACGACAGCAATATCTCTTTTTTGCCATATCTTCTTATTTAATACGCCCGAAAAATGGCGTCTGGCACTAACCTTTAACTCATGAAGTGGTTATCACCTAACGTCATCGCCGCCATGTTGGATGAACTTGACAAAGATTTTTCTAGCTTGCAATGTAAATTTCATCCAACATGTATACTGAAGCTATCCAACTTGATCCAAATAACCACGTATTTTACAGCAACAGATTAGCAGCAAAGGCAACAAAATAATGATTGCTATGAAAAGGCATTATCAGAGGCTCAGAAAACTGTATCGTTTTGAACCCTTTGTTCATTGTTCGTTCCCTAAGGCTCAGAATTAGCTGTACATCACTTAAACAGGAGTTAACTCATGATTCTATATTATATCATTATATCGAATATCCACTTCACATATTTCAATTTCATTAGCTAGATTTTACTTACAGTAGTAGATATTCTCTTCAACACTCGAAATAAATTCCATATTTCCGCGCAACCATGTAATATTCTCTATATATTTATCAAGCGTCCGCGCTTTGTTAGTTTTGATTAATTATCTATTACCTATTCTTATAATACAATAGAATGCAATAACTTGAGCATGAGTAGCTGCACAATTCAACTTGCGTAAGTTACGTTTCATATTTTTACTGAACTCATGTACATAGGGGCAGATCCAGCAGAATAGGACGACTGATGCAGTAGGACACCCATTCAAAGGGGGGGGGGGGGGGTCAGAGGGAATCCTCATCTGGGAAATTTTGAAATCTAGGACCTCGTAGAAACGATTTCCTGCGTTCTGAATAAATATTTTATTCCAATTTGTAGGTGGACATAAGTAAAAAATTTCGAATTATATCGCAAAAACAATGTAGTTTTCCGGATAAGAATAAGTTTAGCTTCCTGTAAAATAAGTTTACCATAAAGTATTCAATATGTAGATTATAGCAGTTGTGGTAACAGGCAACTGGCAATATTATGGTTCTATTTCAAAGTTGTTTCCTTGGCTTTCCACATCGTTTGTTAGGTGGTGGAACTTTATTGGAATAAATCAAGATCTGCAACTTGCACAATACAATTCCGCAAGGAGAGCTTTACACTTATTACTTGTTACACTGGCCCGGATGGATCAGTGGTTTAAAATGGGCTTCTTTGTAATAGCCAGGGCATTACAGTGGAGGGCGATACAGCAATCATGTATCAACAGTAGCTATGTCAACCTAATGCCAGAACATCTTTGCATACCATGTGTCGTCTGGTCTTGCATTGCATGGTATCCAGTATAGTGCTAATTAATTTAAAAGCATGTCAACTTAATCTGCCTTATCAACTTTCTCTAATTTTCTTATACATGCTTTACATGCATGGTAATATACATCCTGCTTAGGCAAATGTTACTGACTTATGCTTATCAGGTTGCAGTACCCACATGATCTAGGAGTTCCTCAAGTCACCTCTGATCAAAAATGACAAAAAATCACAAAATTTACAATAAAATGCCTATATAATGAACCAAGCATATTTCTATCCACAATCAAGACAGTACAATGCAATATTATCAAATATTTCAGTCATAAACCAACACTTCCAAAGACCCATTGGCAAAATATTTTTTGTTTACTGTGACCACAAAGCGGCAATGTAGCAGATATACAACATATACAACATACATACATGAAATTATTACAGGAAAACGAAAGCACATTGTAAGATCGAAATATACCGTATCAAAAGACTAAATTACCACAAATAAGAATTATACAACTTGAGCAGATTAGACCCCATAATAAAATACGAGGATTTCAGTATATTTGGATTTTTGGATGACAAAACTTGCATAAAATCAACTAAATTTTCGACCATTTTCCCACTTCTGAATACACGAATCGCGAAATTCGGCGCGCATCCAAATGACGCGTTCTGAGTCGGGCAAAAATCACAGTTAAAGAAAAACATGTAGCTGTGACTGGATGATTTAAAATATGCGTATTAAAGTTTCAAATGTTCAGTCATGCATTCGTGTTTTTATTGTTGTGATATGTAATCACGAATGCATGACTGAACATTTGAATACTTTAATACGCATGTTTTTCTTTAAATGTGACTTTTGCCCCATTTTTGGCCGAATTTCGCGATTGGTGTATAGCAATTTTGAAATATGGTTTGATGATCACGCAATGTGTTGATAACAAACGTCATTTTCACGCGGGAAGAACGTGGGCTGCGCGCATCCTGAATATTTATGATCATATTTTTCATTTGTTGCAGATCTGCAACAGCTTGTGTTCTAATATTTGAATATATTGTATATAATTAGTATGTTAAATAACAAACTACATCTGTTTTAAAAAGAATACATAACAAACTATGGTTTTGGTTCATTTTTGGGAACACTGTATAGTTTTACACATAGAGGTTTCATATATTCATTTGTGTATAATATATAGACAATCTAGAATAGAGATCTCAATATATAACAGTAAACGAACGAAATATAAATCATGTAGCCGATTCTCTCACTATTAATAACAGTTGTTGTCTGAGTGTTCTGATTGGTTAGTGGTTTCTGGTGGCAGCAGGTCTCAAGTTGACTGATTACACAAACAGAGTCTTTGGAATGTATTCATTGTGCGATATCTTTATGCGACAATAATAAAACATTGCCTCACAGTTTCAATTCACTCAGTCGAGCAAAGATGTCCGAAGTGATAACAGGTTTGTTGAAGCTTGCCTTCAGTTTTATTCGTACTCAAGCCGCTGAGAATCTCGAAGATGGAGGTCTTACTGACCAAAAGTTTCGAGGTTTGATTGTTCGTGATTTGGACGACATCAAGTCAAAGCTTGATGCTATTTCTAGAAAGGATCTTTGTACAAGCATTAGTTGTCTACAGCAAGGTATCGACCGTCTGAGCATGTCTTTTGGCGACTCTTCTCAAAGTGGAAACCCATCTAAGTCTGAATTTTCGAAAGCTGGGGAAAGCTCATCAGAGACGAAGCCAGCTCAAACGTCTGGAGCGACGGTTCAAGACGCAGTTGCACTTGCTAATGCCATCGGGAAATTGAAGATCGTATCAAATGAACGTTTCCAGTCGGCTAAAGAATCTTTCAAAGAGGCTGTGAAAGAAGCGAGACGAGCATTTCATAACGTAGCACTGAGCACAGAAGAAAGAATTTTAGCGAGTAAAGTACGCATCGCAAGTGGAATACTGGAAAGGTTAGACGACCCAGAAATCGCGGCAAGCGACTGCTTGCACTACCTACAAGAATTACATGACATGCCAGCCATACAAGAAATATTTTCCGTGGACATTAAAGGAGGAATAAAATCTGTCTTCATGAAAGATTCACGAGCGGAAATTGTGGAAACTGTAACGATTATCAATTTGATCTTGGCTGATTTTATCTCGAAGTTTACAAAGCGAAGAATGGCTGTTTTCGATTGGCCAATGATAAAATGTGGTAAGCGTGTTGTCCATCCGATTCATTACGACAGAAAGAGTTTACCAAATCTGAAAGGAATGAAAATAATACCTCCCTGGGACATTGTAGTACTTGAGGAGAAAGTGTATCAGGACGGCAATAATCGAATGGTGTGTGCATTTACCAAGAAAGGAGATCTCGTTTGTTTCATCGATGGCAGACGTGATCCACAAAAACTCGACAAAACAACAGGTAAGCTGCACCCATATTGTCTTTCTGCTTTGGAAGACAACACTGAACATCCTCAGCCAACGGGTAAAATCATTGATATAGCTGTCGATGAAGACGACACAGTGTACGTTCTGTCGGGTGACGACGAGGTTGGCTACACGTTGTCGGTGTACAGTGCAGATGGAAGAAATAAGCATCATTGTACATTGAAATTTCTTACAAGGCGAAAGTTTAGTCGCATTTCCATTACTGTGACCAATGACAAAAATATTGTCATTTGTTGTAAACCTGATGGGGATAATATCACGGTATATTTATGTAACAGCAATGGAGAACTGATAAACAGCTTTCACCCAGGTCTGAAGGACGATGATCATGTAATAAAGTCCGTGTCTGCTTCTTGCAATAACGAAATAATACTCGCAACAACAAAGTGGTCTGATGCTTTTAAAGTTACAAATATGCTTAGCATCTACACAGAAGACGGACAGTTACAAAGGAATATTAAATTTCGTCCAAGTGAAGGTCGCGATTGCTATCGCAATACATTTTACAACCAAGTCACCAAGAACATCATTGGTCGCGTTTGGGACTATGATGATGACAAGATATTGATAGAATATTTATCGGATCAAACTGCTGAACGTCAGTGTTCATATTTACTGTATAATACGAACTTTCCAGAAAACATATACTATTTTCATCTTGTCTGTCATGCAAATGGTACACTTACTTTGGTTGAGGGTAAGCATGTCATTTTTCTGGAAAAACCTTCTCCGTGAACTTTAACAGGATGTTTTGTTGATTTTACAGTAAACCCTCTATTAAGCGCCCCACTCATTCACAACAAAGAAACACCTGTGTACAATATCGATTACATTTATTAATTGGTCTGGACGTTTGAATTTGAATTTATGAATCTCAGCCAAATAAATAACCCCCTCACTATTTAGCCTCCCTCTCGAATAACACCCCACCTACTCCCTCATGGCTTATAGAAATTGAGGATTTAGAGGAGATAATTAAATACTATGTGATTTTTAAGCATATGTTCTAATGTTTGAATTTCTTGGATATAATTAGTAGGTTAAAAAGTGCTTTCAAAAAATGAAAACCATTTGAAATTTCCAATAACAAACTACATACCTTTTCAAATTACAACTGTTTTGAAAAGAATACATAAATGATTTTAAATGGTTTTGGGTTAGTTTTTGGAACACTGTATAATTTTACACAAGAGGTTTCATATATTCATTTCTGTATATTAAAATATAGACATTTTGATAGAGATTTCAATATATAATAGTTTATTTTGTTTGGGTGTGTGTGTTGTGTGTGTTTTTCTGTCAGCAGGATAACTTTATCGGTATACCTTCGTTAGTACAACCCGGGCTAACGAGTTACCAGAGTTATAAAAATGCTGCTGGTGTGCGAGCACCGCCCTTGATGAAGGCTTACTGGCATTGAGGAAGGTTGAAAGTTAAACACTGAGTAAGACATTGCAGAGCAGTAAGTACTAGACCAGTTAGGCTAGTATATTAGTAGCAACAGTCAGCACTCAGTCAGACCAGCAGTACTGCAATGGCCAACTGGTAAACGTACCCAGGCGAGTCGGAAAATTTCCAATTATTTGGAGGAAGGTTGGGAAAACCCAAAATCCGACTCTCCACATCAGATCATTAACACTGTCCACAATCATGTCAGCGTTTGCAACTTCAAAACTTTCTATTGGAGGAAACCTTTGTTGAATATCTCTGTGAACAAATATTATTTTTATCAGTTCTATTTTAAGTAAGTCTTTTGTTTAATTGTATTATAATTTCATGTCACAAGTTATCATTCAGGTGAATTATTAACACCTGACATATAAATCATTCAATAGTAAATGGAAAACTAGGAATATGGAATCTTATAGTACCGACCTGTTTCTCTGGCAACATACTTGCAAATGACCATTGATTGTGCCAGTATTTTACCATCAACTTCAAGAACTGGCAACTGACCAAATGGTAGTTTTCCACCTAGCCAGCTGTGTACATTGTGCATTTACAAAGCAATAATACAAACCCCCCTACCCCAATTACCCCCACACCAATTTTCCATACAGTAGCTAGTTTGCATAGAATAACTCCTCTATATTGAAGTCCTGCATCTCAAATAAGCCCCTGACTCCAATGACTCTCCCCTTTTTAGAGGAAGAAATCTATCAAGCGCCCTCTCACTTGTTTGTGTTATCGGTCATCCGAAAACTCTAACCTCCATATTCTTATTAAAGAAAGCTTAATTATTGCTCAAAATAAACCTTTCTGTAATGAAAATATTCAGTTATATCCTGTAAGAATTTAGTTGTCCAACAACAATTTCTTCTGAGAATTAATTTAGAAAGACCACCTTCTGCCTAATTCAATCTTGCGTTACTGTTGCTATCTGGAGTTCTCTCGATGATTTTTTCCATCCAAAATGGCAGATTATTAAGCGTGACGTAATATTGTCACATGACTACAAGATCTGAATAGAGGCATAATTAAGTTGTCCCGTCTCAGTAAGCCAGTTGGTGTCTCTTGCTGATGTTATTGAAATTTTCCGCGATAACAACCCGGTCCATCCTTTGCTCTAAAATTTCCCAACATCTCGTTTCTAACACCTGTTTCCCGAAATCAATTGCTTGCTCCAAACTTGTTAACGTGTTCTCAGGGTTTGAGTAGGTTATAGAATAACTGTTAATGAAAAGGTCACATTATTTTTCGTTAAGTGAAGGCAAGATTAAAGATTACCGAATGGTTTTCCGTGCAGGATTGAGTGATCCTAACACGAGGGATGTTGCGAGAATTTCTGAAAGCGTAAAAAATACGAGCCGACAAGCGAGTATTCTTTAGCTTTCAGAAAGTCGAGCAACATCCCAAGTGTTAGGATCATACAATCCTGCACGGAAAACCATTTGGTAATTATTTTATAAAATAACGAGAAAGAAACAACGGACATTTTAAAAACCCCGCGAAGAGTCTAAAATTTTCCGTGCATGATTGTCTCATCCTGCACGGGTATTGACCAATCACAGCTCGCGTATAGTAAACATGTTATTTTATAACTGTATTTCTTAGCCAGATACCATATCGTTGTAACATTGTTAGTCGTCAATTCGCAGCCTTCGGTGTAGAGATACCTTAGGAATTCACCAAAGCTCTCGGCGTCCGTATCACTTAGATGAACGATTGAATCAGTCACAGGTAAGTTGCCATAAAATATTGTATGAAATACGGCACTATTTGTGCACAAAACGTACACGTGAGCGTAGAATTCCCTCTCTGAACCTTCGAAGGTAAATGTGATATCGCTCATATCTGAATTGTTGAACATGTGACAGTTTCTTGCCCAAGCGCTGTCTTTTGTTGTTTTCCAGTCCAGGGCGGATATACCTGATGCTATATAAAACAAGAATCGAAAAGAGAACAAGGGCTGTATGTACACCAGCAAAGTTTTGCTGCAATGGGCCTTTGCACAAATGCTAAAAAATCAAAACGATGAGTGACGCCTCCGCAGGCAACTTGCTGGCATACGGCAGAATTACGCAATAAAATATTATAAGCAAAAAGGTGGTCTAACTATGAACTAAGAAACATCAAGGCCAATCTTGCTATTCGAAAACCGTGTACGAAGCTTATTCAGAATAGTTTTAAATATAGTGGCCGGTTTCTTTGAAATAGCCTGCCGGTTGCCCTTTTGGAATAGCCTGCCACCACCACCACCATCACAACCACCACCACGACCACCACCATCATCATCATCATCATCATCATCATCATTATCATCAGGTGATGTCGAAAATAGAAAATCTAACCCCCAAGCATTGCGCAATTTTTTCGAGTATTACGCAATTCCACCATTTACCAAGAGTTGCCTGCGGAGGAGGCTAGAGTGATTGTATGGATGGTAAAACAGTTTTGCATTGCAAGTTTCAAGCAAAGAGGCATTTGTACAAAGCTGCCACAACAACAGCGCTGATCCCACTGTGATATCCCTAGTTTGCAATTAGTGTCGCAATGATAAATTGCGTTAAAAAGGTTAAAACAGCTTCTTTTTGCGGCCTCGCATCTTTTTTAAATCAACAAATCATATAAACTGCGAATGTCGTGCGATCGGGATAAATTCCAGTCCACAGAAAACAGCTATCACAGATTTTGATAAAATTTCCAAATTAATGACATAATTATATTAAATGGGCGGAAGAAAGGAATTATTGGCACATGCACCAATATAGATTGGATTGCTTCCTGCACTTAGAATCTATAAATGGACGAAACACGTATTGTATTGGTGACATGAATATAAACAACGTACACCATACGAGACTGGAAGTTTGCAGAGAACTCCGAATGTTCACCAGATATAGGCAAACCTCCTGTGATTGAGGCAACTGTTTATGCACAAAAGTGGGGAGACCTGACGTCGAGTTAATCCTATCGTATTTGGTTGGCCATTTTTGTTCGCAATCATACAAGTAATTATGGTACATTTGATAGCTAAGGACCGTATCAATAATGATAAGGAAAAGTACATAAATAAACTTCAAAAACTAATTCATAATTCATAAGCGTTTTGGCAAATCATGTCAACCATATGTCACGTGAAGTGGCTTTATACCTGATAAAACTCATCTTCATTAGTATTCTTTATATAAAAGCTCATCCTAATTAGTATTCTTTATATAAAGAATACTATTGAGAGGCTTTTGAAGCCATTCAAAAAAACTCGCAGTACGCGTTTGATTAGATCAAATACCACTCCGGCTGCACGCTCGTGGTTTTAAACCTAATAAAACTGCACTCCTGCTCATCGATCATTAGAATATGCATAGTGTAAATAAATAGTACTTAAGGCACGGTAACATGCCATTACCTTTTTTAATACACACTGCATAGTGTAAAGGTCTGATTCCACGAGTGTTTTTCTCAGCGAAATGCGAAAAATTTCGCACGAAATGAATTGACGCATGCGCAGAAAACATAAATCAGGCTTCGCGAGAAGTTAGTTTTACTCACTGCGAAAGCGAAAAAAGTGACAAAATTCAATAGAATCACCCATGTGCAACAATAGATGCAAAATTTATTCACAAAATATTTCGCAGCCACAATTTCTCGCGAACAGTTTCGCTGTCGTGGAATCAGACCTTAATATTACAACGTGACGTGATTCATTGTTTCGTGTGTGCATTCAACCGAATCGACACAAAATGTCTGTGTCATAATATTATATTTCATAATATTATATTCATACTATGTACCCTAATGATCGTGGTATTGGTCTGGATACAATTTTAGTTAAACCACAACGAATAAAACTGCATGGAATCGATGGAAATCTTAAATAATCCTTACACAAACATTTTAAAAAGTCTGTATCAAAGTATTCAAATGTTTATATGTTATAGGGCTGTTAGTATGTTCTATATACTAGCATCTTTGCACTTAATTTTTTTAATTTAGTGGATATTTTTTTTCAATTTCAAACTTCAACCATTCAAAAACTGCTTGCTCTTTGAACATATTTTACTGATTTAGATACTTAAGCGAATGTTTTTGAAACAAAATACTTTACTCCGAACAGTCAAAACTCTGAACTGGTTTATATACTAACGATATAGTATTAAGATACAATACCAGGATCGTTTGCAGCTAAGTCAACGTCAGAATCCTCTTCCGAAGTTTTAGAACTACTATCAGTCGTATCACTGTGAGGTTTCTCGACAATATCCACGACATAATTAATCCGCCATAGTCCCCGTTGCTTCTTGCAAAGAATTGCGTGAAGTTGACGTTCAATAAGTCGCCTAAAATGTATTATTATAAGGCGGATATAACACGCTATAATTACATGACACCATTTGATTGGCTAACAGGCGTGGATTATGACGCAATATGCATTGCCACTGTTTTGGCTTTTCAATTCCTCCTATTTTGGCATTCAAAGGTACACAGTTCTAGGTGCGAAAAGCATAAATTATCCAGTTTGGCGTTTGTTTTTGATAACACTATAGTTTTTAGCTGTCAACACGCAATTATGACATTCTTATGCATTTCTTGACAGTTTGTCTAAACACAAACAATTACAAAAAGACCTTCAAACAATAACTGCTTGATATATTTGGTGCCAAATGGAAAATATTATAAGCCAATGCCAGCAGAGGCAGAGCAGCTTGACGAAAAACTTCGCTTTTATGCCGTATCCAGAGCAAAAGTGAACCAGAACAACGGCAAATCAATCTGTTTATCAAAGAAAAAGAAGAAATAATTATTAAAACACACTTCAATAAATAATATTTACATGGATTGTTTCTCAAATGAATATGTATATAGCGTTAATTAATATTTACAGAATTAAGTGCCAAGTGGCTAACTAAACCGTAAGGTTATCGAGTTAGCCACCAGCTTATAACACTGATATTACTTATTACAAAACTTTGTCAAACTTTATCATTGTGGACTTTATCAATTTGAGCATTCATGAACAGTTTTTAAGCATTTCATCCATAATTCTTGTTGATTTTCGTCAAACCAATACACACCTCCCGAATTTGCTGGCTGGCAATGAAGATTGCTTATTTATAACAATGTATTATTACATTTGCCTGCCTCGATTTCAAGCCATTGTTTCATGTCTATTGATAGTGATTCCTTGTTGGTTTTATTGGTCTTTATATTTTTCTACTGAATTTAGTTATAGTCGGATGGACTGACTGATCTGATGATGATGCTGTAATAATACAAAACACAAAGAAGTAGGCTCGTCTGCGCCAGATGGTCTGCCTTAACTTCGCGAGCGAGATACCGCAGGTATAGCAGCTAAGGCGATTGGCGCGACGGCTGGAAACGCACTCGGCGTCGCGAGTACGATTTAAGGCATATGCGCGACCGGCAGCGATATTAGCGAAGTTGGGCGCGAGTTGGCGCGACGGGCTGTGCGACGATGAAAACCGGGACTTCAACCGATGCGACGGAAAAGCGACTAAGGCGAGTTGAGGTCCCAGAGCAGGCCTAAGAAGTCCAGACGACATCGACAGTTACGAATAGGCTAATGTAGCAAGAATAGGCTAAACGAAACAGAAAAAAGTCTGTTAACTTAGGACTACTTCGATAGTTGCATGTTGGTTCCACCTCACCTGATGTCCGTTAGAAGTATGGGATTTTACAAGGTAAAACGCGTGATGTGCGTGCAATCAGACACGATTTTGTAACTTGGTGTTCTCTCATCTTGTCTCGATATTTAATTTTAATGGAGAAATATCACACTTATTAAATTAAGAACCTCTATATAGTTTATAATATGCTTTCGTTATTTGACGCTATTTTGTTCCCTCAATTTCCTAAATCTATTACCTAATAAATATTACATAATTATGTTTAGGTTTTCTGGAATGTTTTGGTCAAGCCTCATTAATTCTTATATTCATGTATCTGCTGAAAGTATGTATAGTTCAATATTCGGTAAATACAACTTGGCTATTTCAAACTCATTTTCTCAGCCACGTTAGCATCATCAGAAGAATTCCTATATCAAATAATACAATTTGATGATTTCCAATACGTACGAGACATGATTATAAACTGCATACCAAACTAATAAGATTGAAACACTTGTCTTTGGCTTCACTTGTTGGAGTTCTTTTGAAATGCATGCTAATAATAATACAAAATAAAATTACCAGCATGTATATATTTCAATCAATGAGAATAGCATGCGTGTGTTGTGAATTCTTAGCAGGGATTCTACGTCTTTACTGAGAAAAATATTTCTTGGTATTTAACAATACAGACTGTGGTTGAGCTTTCATTTTCAATATATACAGACTTCAGTAGTGTTGGTGAGTAATATAACAGTCCACTATCAATCTGTCAGACAATATACTGTCAGCTATGGCTACTGCACCAGATCCTGCTCCTACCCAACGAATGGAAGAACTCCTGACCTGCTGTATTTGTACAAACACTTTGGAAGAACCAAAGACGCTCCCTTGCTTTCATTCGTTCTGTAAAGGATGTCTTGCGAGGTATGTTGAAATTCAACGTACGAAAGCCCAAAAGGAACGTAGAGCCCAGCATCTGTTCAATTGTCCTACGTGCAGAACCCAGTTTGAACTGAAACAACACGAAAGTGTGGAACGAATTCCGCCAAATTATTTTATCAAAAACATGTTAGATATACTGCCGGTCATACAACAACAAGCACAAAAGTTACCTTGTGAGTCTTGCAGAGCTCAAGTACCAGTCACATGCAGATGTATTGAATGTGAACGTTATCTGTGCAAGAACTGCTTGACAACGCACAACAACTGGCCTGATTTCAAAGACCATGTTGTGTTGACGCTGGAGGAATTGGCAAAACCTGAAAACCAAAGCAAAGCGAAAGGAAAGCCACGCTGCAAGAAACATGGTCATGGGAATAAACCGCTTGAATTCTATTGCAATACATGTCAGAAACTGGCTTGCATGACCTGCGCCCTCCTAAATCATCCGAAACCTGGGCATGATTATCAACCCATCGATGTGGTGGCAGAGAAGCACAAAAAATCCTTGAAGGCAACTTCCGTCATCTTGCAGACGAAATCTAACGAAGGTCAGACTGCCGTACAGAAAATAGAGCACGCTACTCAAAATCTACAAACCAACACCAAAAAGGCTAAAGATGTCATCCTACAACAAGAAAAAGAAATCTTGGAAGTATTAACCCAGAAAGTAAACCACAACACGGCAATCTTGCTTGGCCAAGTTGACAGAAAGCACGACGAAGTCAACCAAAAACTTGTGAAACAACATGACGACATGAATGCCTACGTGGAAAAGGTGAATGGCTCACTGGAGTTTGCAAAGAATGTCATCGAGAAAGGAAGCAATGAAGAAATCCTTTCGCTTGAACATGAAATCGAAGTGAACGCCAACAATATCGAGAAGAAATGTCCAATTATGATGCAGCCAATTCATAATGGTGGTATTGAATACCAGGCAAAGTCAGCCGAAATCATTGTTGAAAATATAAACCTGAATGATCTGGGGAATGTTGGTAAGTCAATTTCACCATAGTTAATGGAGAGGGATGGTTTGGAAGCTTCACGAAAGTACAATGAAACTCATTATCTATGTTATTGTCCAGGTTTATGCAAAAATGTAGTCCTTCATTATCACGTGTGTATTGTATTTTCACACAAACGACCAATAGCAATGTTTTGGTTTATTTACCCATCCGTAACTTAAACAATTGCCCAGTTTTGACATGGTTATTGGTTGTTTAGGTGAAAATACAATACACACGTGACGACGAAGAACTACATTTTTGCATAAACCTAAACCAACATAGATAATGAGTTTCATTGTACTTTCGTGAAGCTTCCAAACCATCCCTCTCCATTAACTATGATTTCACAAATATAACATATTCAAATGTTGTTATAGGAAACTTAATTTGTTTCTGTACTGTTTTTTGCAGCTTGCACTCCTTTACGAAAGTTTGGTAAGTACAGCAATTTGTTTTTAGACTTGTTAGATTTTTGAACGTCTTGCGCCTATAATGGTATGATATTAAGTATCTTATAAGATTCAATTTAATGTGAGATTAAATCTTCCGAAGCACGCGCGGAACAAATTCTTGTATAAATTCGGGTTATTCTGAGAACAAGATACTCACCGTAATATACAAGAACAAATTTCAAGATTTGAAATTTAAGAGTGAGCAAGGCTGTTTAAGGATGGTTATTTATGGCAATAAAGCCTTTCAAGTTAAGACTCCGACACGCCCATTTAGGCTGAGGGCTCAACTCGATGAAGATAAGGCTGGGTTCGCAATTCGATTTATGGTGGCTCACTACACTTTTCTAAAATGGAAGATTTCCCAGTTAGATCCGAAATTTTCGACAATTATTATTTGTCGAAAAACAACGAAAGTCTGAATTTAACAACATCTTTAACTCCGTTGCTATGTCAACAATGACGTTTCAATATGGCGGATATTTTGGTTATAAAGTGAAAGAAAGAATTTTAAAAGAAGTTAAGCAAATCTTTCTTTTATTTATATAACGTATTTCCCACTATCAAACTTGTCCGGCAATGGCTGGCCGGACGGACATAAAATATTTTCTCTCTAAAGACTGTGCATAACTGACACTTCTCTAATTTAGACATTGACTTTCCTGTGTTCCTTCTCTGTCCATATTTAGCAGGGTTCGGTTGGTTTCTCTACACACAATTTCTATTATAATTATACGCTTTATGTCTCTAGTAAAATATTATACGAAAAGAACCAGAGGCATTGTGTTTCGCCCACATGCATGTAAATAATCTAAAACATCCGCGGCAGGGTTGCCTAACAAATCGTTCGGCCAAAATGCAATATCCTGTAAGTAGTAATGTAGGTTGTTTTTAGGCCGGATGTTTGAGGCGGCGTGAGGAGGCGCACTCATCATTAGCATATGAGGTGGGGGAGGGGGGGTATCATTAAATATTCAAACCTCATTAGCATATGAGGGGGTGAGCATGAGTTGGCGCACCCATTAATAAGCATACGAGGGGCGCACATCATCACCATGTGAGGGGCTGCATGATCATTAGCCTATGAGTTGGCGCATTACGTAATTAATATAAACATTAAGTAATTATACAACTCGGTTCTACTCCTTTGAGACTCATTAACATGACGTCACAAGACCAGGCAAGTTTGGGTAAACAAACAATAAATTTGCTGAGTTCAGCATATTTTGTGTGTAAAATATCCCATGGATTTATAAACTCCTTAAATCTCGTATCCCATGATGAAGTGTTTTTTGGACAATCAATATAGCGACGCTTAACCTAGTAAACTATTATTGCCTTATGCGAAGTAATATAACAAACAGCTTTCTGAGTTGATCGAAATAGCAACGCTTAACCAAATACGTTTACAAATATAGACATAGTTATTGCAGGGATTTAAACCTTACAAAGTTTCAAACGTTTTTATTTATGGCGGAGTATGAAAAGCGGTGATTTTTAAGCGAGATTTCAACTAGTTTTACAAGCATAGTTTTCATACAAACGTTGCATGTAAACACAATTCTATGCGTAGGTTTGTATTGTATAATTATAACCGAATTGTATAATTAATTAATGTTTGTATTAATTAGGTAATGCGCCACCTCACATGTTAATGCTGATGCGCCAACTCATTTGCTAATGATCATGCGGCCCCTCATATGGTAATGATGTGCGCCTCCTCATATGCTAATGAGTGCCGCCTCATGCGCTGCCTCAAAAATCCGCCCTGAAAACTACCCACATTACTATTCCCTCCCAAGTATATAAATAATATAAAGCATGATAGCATAATTCCCACTCTCAAGGTATAATCAGTAATGGCTGGTCAATAGCCGTAACTACGGGCGAATGACATTACTACAAAATGAATATGCATTCACTCTTTCGTTTCTTTAGAATGTAAAGAGTATGTTAAATATATAGGACTTCTAATTGATAAAAAATTGACGTGAAAATATCACATCAGTCATGTTGCATCCAAAATCAGAAGAACGATTGGTATTATTGCCAGACGCTTCGACATTTCATTCCGTTGATTGCCCTATTGAATATCTATAACTCTTTAATCTCTCCATATCTTTCCTATGCCTTAAGTGCCTGGGGAAAAGCTTCCAAAACACATCTAAATAGACCTCTATTTTACAAAAGCGCACTCTTCGTCTTATATATTTTATGAGCTACAGAGCACATACAATTATTTTATTTGTCTCTTCCAATATAATTCCTCTGAATATGCTCTATTTTAAATCGGTCGTGACCTTAATGCATGATGTATTTAATAATAGTACACAAAAAAATATTATGGATCTATTTACTAACATAAGTAAAGTACATGATCATAACACTATCTCTGTCGGTAATTTTTATGTCAATTACTCGAGATTAAATCAACAAAAAGCATCTTCTCAAGAATTGGTGTAAGTATTTGGAATAGTATTCCTGCTGAATTGAAAAAGCTACGTAAAACCAATTTTAAGTTCACTTTGCACAAAATATTATTGAAGATCCTGGAGAGTGAGGATGATTATGTTACTGCTAAACAATCTCAGTATTATATTATTGAATGCAATTTTTATAGCACGTGGATTGTTGTAAAATATCTAAAATATCTATTATTAAGTTTTGATGTTTTCTTTAAAATTAAAAAAATATTGTAAACTTTATCTGCCTTTTACCTACACTTTCTGCCTCCATTAGCCTTTGCTACCTGCAGAATAGTGAAATTTGTAAATATTTATGTGTGATAATAAAACTTTTTATCGTCGTTGTCGTTGTCGTTGTCGTTGTCGTTGTCGTTGTCGTTGTCGTTGTCGTTGTCGTTGTCGTTGTCGTTGTCGTTGTCGTTGTCGTTGTCGTTGTCGTTGTCGTTGTCGTTGTCGTTGTTGTTGTTGTTGTTGTTGTTGTTGTTGTTGTTGTTGTTGTCGTTGTCGTTGCCGTTGTCGTTGAATATAACTAAACCAAGTACTTTAGAAAATCTTCAGTACACTATATGTATCATTTCAGTTGACCCTCATGTAGTACAGTCCTTACGTGAAAGATCAACCATCTTGAAGGGTGACATTGACCTTGCACAGCAACTTGCACAGTGGGTGGAAGATAAGAAGTTTGGCTGGCAACTTTGTTATCGAGCTTCACAGGATGGTTGGAATGGAAACGATTTTCATAGAAAGTGTGACGATGTAGGGCCTTCATTGACCTTGATCAAATGTGGAACCAATGTCTTTGGTGGTTATACCGACCAGAGTTGGAAATCAGCATCACCAGGTATGCTTTGCATTATCTCCGTGCATTCTTGCAATTAAAAACTGTAATGCGTAAATGTAAGTAGGAATTTTCCTGTAGCAGGACTCAGGTGAATATTTTAAAGTTACTGAAATAGAACTATTTAGTAAAACCTATTATATATATATTGTGGTTAAACACTAGCACGTAATTATATGCCTTTGAAACATTCAGTGACCATAACTACCACTGGATAGGAACGGGGAGAGGGTTGAAACATATTTTTTTTTTTTTTTTTTTTTTTTTTTATTTTTTTATTGACACTTACACATCAGTCAGAAAAAAACAAACACACAAAAACATACAAAAAAACAACAACACACACAAAAACATAAACACTAATAACAAATGGCGGGGACATAACAGTTAGTTAAAACCAATTACTGTGGCCTTAACACAAAAAAATACGTACAATAAATATTATATCTAATCTATTTTGTGTGTGGAAAAAAGTAAAGTGTAAAAAGTGTGTGACACATAATAGCACATTGCTTTTACATCAGAAAATAAATAAATAACACAAAAACAAAAAAAAACACTATACAACACAAATACATTAAACACCATTAACAACATACAACACGCCACAACAGTTAAAACCAAAACAATAAACTTCTTAACACGCAAAAAACTATACGTACAATAATTTTATATCTAATCTATTTGTTCCCCGTGGAAAAAGTGTGGCACATAAAAGTGTGGCACATACTAGCACATTGCTAGTATGTGCCACTCTAAGTTTCTCTGAATGTAGCCTTTCAACAAGGTTTTCTCACATCAAAGGACTCTTTTTTAATGGAGAATCTCATCAAGACGTTAGCAACTACACTTGCATTTTCTGATACAAATATTGTGTTTCACAAAATTACGTCATTGTTCATGTACGTATATCTTAAAGTATCCAAATATTCCTTTGTTTTAGGTGTAGATGAGTATAAACGTTCCAACTCGTCATTTCTGTTTTCACTCCGAAATACGGACAACTTGCTGCCGTTCAAGTGTCCGATTAAGGATAATCGAAACGACAAAGCAATTTGGTGTGATTCGGACTGGGGACCAACCTTTGGTGGTTATGCTGGTGGCCGTCGTGATCTGTACATCAACAGCAATGCCAACAGAAACCAACTTTCATACAGCGACCTTGGTTCCACATACAAACCTCCTCCAGGATATCGATATGGCACTCCACGAACCAAAGCTCTACTAGCGGGCAGTCACTTTTTCCAGCCATCAGAAGTTGAAGTTTTTCGTCGTTAAAGCTAAACACTAGCTAAACCTAGCTAAGACCTGTATCTATATAGTCAATATTTGAGCGGCCGAATATAGTCACTATAAAAGTCTCCATCTGCTTCGAATTATGTTAAGCTCTGGTCAAACCAGGTTGAGAGTTGATAAATGCGGAGACTTATCAAGCAAGGGTTTGTGTGGAAGTGTTTTCAACTTCCATGCCCCGGTCAAACGAGATTTGAACATTGGGTGACTTTTAATACTGTTAACATATTTCCAAGTTATACCTATGGACAGATAGAACAAGTTGAAACTATGTTGTAAATATCTTGCTCTAAATGTGTCAGAATATATTTAAGGAGCAGTTGCAAGACTAGCCCAATTGCGTAGGCATTCTATATGGATCTTGCACAACTGGGACATCTGGGGCATGCTGCCCCGGAAAATTTTGAATTTAAGCAGTGGCGGATTACCAGTTACGGGGTCTGTAGGTTAAGTAAAATTCGCAGGCCTTGAGAATGATATTTTCACGCCTGTAAACGGTGACACATCTTCTAGCGAGGTCCGGGCCATGTTCCGCCTAAATATTTCGAAATTTAAGTTCTCGGAAATGCTATTTCCCGCTTTCTGAGGCTGTTTTGCTGAACTAATGTAAAAATAGTAATAATTCTAATGAAAAGTGCATTCTCTGAAACTCATGGGCCTCTTGAAAGCCCGGGCCTGTAGGCTTCAGCCTACTCTACCTATTTGGTAATCCGCCATTGAATTTAAGTAGCCTAGAATAGCCATTTTGTGCGCTTTCAGGGTGACATTTTTGCAACAGAAAAACAAAACATTGTGTTATTTTCTGCTCCCCCCCCCCTCCAATGCTAATATTTTTTCGCGTGGCCCACCCATTTATTGGATGGCCCACCAGGCCCCCTCCCAGATAAAAATGAACAGTCCTCATATATGCAGCAGTATATTGGCCAGTCAATCCGGTAAACGAGATAAATGTTGACTTGTGTTAAAACGACAAAATTTCGATCTGATCTAAAACTCCGCACGAGTCAGAAACGAGTGAACACGAATGGACACGAGTGAACACGAATGAATACGAATGAACACGAGTGGAACACGGGTGAACACGAGTGAACACAAGTGAACACAAGTGAAACACGGGTGAACACGAATGAAATGCAACTAAAAATGCCATTTAGGTTCTATAAATATAGAGGAATCAGGAAATAAGACCCCAATTATCTAGTTATTCATTGAAAAAGGTTTGGAAACGTTAATTTATTTAAACGTGGTTGTCAGTCTGGGGAGTGGGGAATTCTACTTTTGGTACATATGTATTTAGTCGTTGTTTTATTGTTGATCATGTGTATATGATTTAATTTAGTTGCTATTTAAACGCGAATATTGTTAATTAATTGTAATATTAATAACGTTAATAATATAGATGAAAAAAATACTCAATTCTGATTGGCTAAGAGCAGTGCAATTATTTTTGAAATTGCACGCTGTGCAATTACAGCAGTGCAAATTAACAAAACAAGATCAGAGCCTGGAAACGAGGCAAGAAAAATCAACATGGCGGAGGATATTAGCAATGTAAATTTTCACTTTTTGACGACTTTTTCTGCACTTTCAATGGAAAATCGTACGTGAATAGAACAATTTAAGTTCAAGGAGCACATAGACTGAAAAATTTTGCTAACAAGCAACGAAAACAATGCTTAAATGGCGTAGGTGAGTGCACATAAGTGTTATCAAAGCGTATAGTTTTTTCATGTATATTATTAATAAGTAATAGTATGGTTTCGAGGCAATTTGGAAAAACAAACACTCATGAGTTTTCAAAGACGTCAAATTGCACTGGTCCTTCGGACTCGTGCAATTTTGATCGTCTTTGAAAAACTCACTCGTTTTTTCCAAATTGCACTCGAAACCATACTATTACCTATACTAATTGTTAGCCAAACGCAAGCCATTTATGGAAATATAATTTCACTTTTCAGTCCATGTTCTGTTATTGCTAATTATCATTTGAATTAAAATGCTTTCTTTCATTCATATCTGTATGTCATTTAATTTCAAAAAGGTGTTGTCGCCAGGGCCGCACATTCCAAAAAGGTTTGGGGGGTGTCCATTGTTCAAGGACCGACTTTTTATATTTGTTTGACCACATAAAAACATGTATTACGAGTTAATGTAAAAATATGTGTAGTGCCAGGGGTGTAGAAGGATTGTTAAAAAATAAGGGGCCGAATCCCACCATGGTTGGTGGAATTCGGCCCCTTATTTTGGGATTTGAAAAACTTCAGTCTGTAGATCGTCAGAAATGGCATTTTCAGAGTCTTCTCTACCTCTTTCGTTATAGGTCGTTTCATTAATATATATAAGATTTCAAACACTCTAGTTTCGAATTCAAATATTTCGCTGCAATTTTCCTTAAATGCAGTTATTTAAAGAAAACGCCCCCCCAAACGTAACCTTCAACATCATAAAGACCCAATTCGAAACTGCTTTTTTACAACAGAGTTGACTTAATTTTACTCGAGAATACTGACGTGGAAATAGAACGCACAAGGAGGTTTTGCGCAGTCGTGCATGGCTATGTCATCTTACATTTGAGTATATTGCTTTAAGAGGAAAATATATCTCTGGGTTTTGCAATGTTGATTTATTTTATTGACAATTTTTGTATCGTTTATTATCCATTTTTTAGACAGGATGTTTCGGACCAACTCGGACCGAATTAAGTAGTGTAATTTTAAAATTTGGGACCGACTCTTTTGAAAAATTCACAAATGATGGGGGGTGTCACCCCCCCCCTAATGTGCGCCTCTGGTTGTCGCATGATTTGAAATATGTAAGTAAACAACACTAAACAAGGGAGAAGTTGAATAGGTCTGTTGCCTTAGAAAAATTTTATAGTGGGTGGGGAAATTTGGGCAAGTTTTGGTCTACAGGTTTTTGTGCTCTATTGCCTTAGACAAGCTTTTGTATACCATTCGATTATCTAGGCAACATTCAGCAAACGAATTATATACAAGACGCGTGTTGAGGCATTCACTCCGACTATGGGCAGTAAAAACACATCCTGTAGCTTGGGATTTAATGAAGGAGGTGGTAATGTGAGTAGGGTTGGTTTACTTCTCACTTCCTTTCGGCAGTTCTGTTAAGTTTCACTACTACAACCCAGCTCAGGGGGGAGTTGTGTCCACTGTGGTTCTTGGAGCAATTAATTGACCTGTTTTGTGTTGTTTGCTTACATATTTCATATTATAATCATATCATGCGGTGATGCGACAGTTTTTTTAAATTAAATGACGTGCAGACATGCATGGATGAAAGCATTTTAATTCAAATGATAATTAGCAATAACACAACGTGGACTCACGGGACTGAAAAGTGAAATGGTCAATGTAAATTATATTTCCATAAATGGCTTGTATTACAATAAATTAACAATATTCGCGTTTAAATAGCAACTAAATTAAATCTAATACTTAAATATACACAAGAATTGTCCGAACAACAGCTAATACATATGTACCAAAAGTATATCGAATTCCCCACATCGACAACCACGTTTTCCAAACTCCAAATAGTTGTGTAGTCGACTGCCGTTTAGCCGAAAGAAAACGCTTGTACGCAATAAATTAACGTTTCCAAGCCTTTTTCAATAAATTAAAAATGGCATGTAATTCGCTAATGTAATTTACAAAATCAGTGTTTTTAATAAAACCTTATTAAAAAAACTCGAACTCCTCGCTATATATCTCGAATCAATTTGATTCCCTTAACCAAATTCACTCGGTACATCTCGAACTTTAATGATTTCAGTTTCTGTTTATGATTAGGGAAATGCATGCACGTATTTGATTTTGCAGCGTAATTGAGCGCGCACGTAAAACGGGCTATGAAAGAGAATGCGCCTTTTTAGTTTAAGATACTTACAACACAATTGTTTAAAAGACAGTATTGACAGTGCTTATTGTGTAGTTTACAAATAACAGTCGTATCAATCGGTCATTGAATCTGACACGCGATTTCAATTTCATTTGATAATTAATATAATGATTTTATAATTTCACACTGATTCGGTTTTTGACATTATTATTATTATTATTATTATTATTATTATTTGCATTCAAATGAAGATCTGGGCTGACACTGGTCAAAAGCTTGGCCAAATATATGAACGCGGCGTTTTCCACAGAACAAAGAATTCATAAACGAATTCGAGTTTCTATATGCAGCATGTTTCATGAGGCCCCGTCCACACGTATCCGGATTCGTTTGTATCCGCGAGCATTTTGTTGCGGATATACGCCTAATTCCATCCAAACTTATCCGGAACAAAATGTTTGCGGATGCAAACGAATCCGGATACGTGTGGCGGGGCCTCAGTATAGTGTAGCTATGCAACAATAACCTAAAACACGAGGTTGACCAAAGTTTACGGGTACCAAGATATATATTTCACCACAAAACTTTCAAAGCAAAGCGGTTGAAAACAGGAAAGCCGAAAGGATGATGCTGAATCGCAGCGAAGAAGCAAGAGCATAAAGCCCAAGAAAAGGTAACATAATTAAATAAAATGACCAATATACCAGCAGACAATTTCAAAAATATATAATACAAATCATAATCCGAAGATTAACATCTTGAAACCCAAGATAGGAGTAAAAACAAGACAAGAATGAGTTTGTAATATTTCGATTTAATATAGAGTGCTTCAAGTAACAAGAGGAAATTAGGTGTGCGAGAGATAGTGGTGTGAAGAATTCGAGAATTGTTATCACAAACTCATTCTTGTCTAGTTTTGACTCATATCTTTGGTTTCAATATGTTAATCTTCGGATTATGCATTGTATTATAATTAAATAACTTAGCCTGTGAGTACATTTTCACAGGACGAATCTCGAACCGTTCACGCAAATTCGTCCATGCATTCGTTCCTTTGCCATTGGCGTTGTTGACATGCATGGGAATTCGTATGACGTATATACGTTTATGTGTGCTCGAATTCGTCCGGTTTCATGCGTCCAATGTGAACTCGAAAGGCAAATAGGGTTTCGAAGTCCCGCCTGCATGAATGGAGCCCTCTTGGTTATTGTTTCCATATACTGCGATTTTCAGTTTATTTCTGAACACTTATAGTTTTATCATAATGTTTCAACGTTTGAACAAATAGTTTTGATGTAACGCGAGCTATGTTGTCAGGAGCGTTGTCACTATATGTTGTCAAAGCCTTTTATAGATGTTGTCAGAACATTACCATCACGTAAACCGAATATTTCATGACCTAAATTATATTGTTTTCCTTTTATTTTGATTATTGAATATAGATATATTTAAAACAAAAATAATGAAGTGTGAGGTTTGTATACTGAGGACAACTTTAGTCATAGTTAATGGAGTGTATAACATCTATAAAAGGCTTTGACAACATAGTGACAACGCCCTGACAACATAGCTTGCATTACATCAAACGTCGAAACATTACGATAAAACTGTAGGCTTCCAAACTCAACTGGAAATCGCAGTACTATTGTATTTCATACTGTATAATAATGAGGAGCCGACAATAAGTTTTACAAAATAATATAAATTTGGAAACGTTGGCAAGGATCGAAAAATAGCCGATTTCGGAATTTTATTATGCTTATTTTATTATGCATGTGGCAACAATTCATGAGCAAGAATATATTGGTATATCAATGAACTTTATGAACAGAATAGACATTCTCGTCTACAGTAACTGTAGTAGACTCACAAGACATATACTTTCTTTTGTTTATATTTGCAATATTTATGTTTATATGTATCTGTTTTTATGTGTATCTATGTTTGTGTAAGCTGTACGTCACGATAGCTTACTGTAGTTCTGCTGTTTACTGTACTCTGTAGTTATGCAAGGCCCTAGGTGGCATATAAAAAAGAACCATTTCATTTTCTTTCTGTTTTTCATATTTCTACTTGTCTAACTGTTTTTATCCATGTAATTTAAAAGTCAGTGGATAAGCTATACCGGTGTCACAGCGGATAGTCCCCCTTCGGTCGAAAATTTTGTTGAACATAAAAAATGCAAAATAACACTCCGGCGTGATGTGAAAAATCTACGGAAAACATGCGAGATAGTGAACAAATTTAAGCACGGAAAGCATTTTGTCGGGCCCCAATATAGAAAAATCGGTGCTGTTGCAGTGTTTTCATAAATACATGTCATAAAGCTGCACCTGTTTCTGCCTATAATAGGGTTTGTTTTATTTGAAAACCTGCTAATTAATTAGTTTACAGTGAAGAATGCATCTTCATGTTTTATATTGAATTTTATGGCTATTTATGACTATGGATGACATATAACGGACGTGTTTCAACGCAGAGAAACTGTTTCAATTTGAATTTCTTCTTGGACACAGTATATAGGTATATATCTATTTAATTTTTGCTCAGGAGAAAATTAGAAGATTTGATAAAAGATTCAAAATTGATATTGGCTTGGTGACGGATTTATACTACAATTATTATTAACTCGTTTTAGAAAGCGGTAACCCTTTAACACATTGAAGTAATTGATTTCCAAGCGGCCGTTTCCGTTCAGAGGAGAAAAATCCGTGTCTGGCCAAACTTGGCCAAAGAAGAAAGCATGCATAGTTCTTCTGCGGCTAATTCGAACAGACGAACTATACGCGTACTTTTTGTATAAACATGATTTAATCCTTTACATTTGCCCCAAGAGCACAGTGCTCATCGTGGGGGCTCACGTAAATTATTAATTACGATTAAAAGCACGCAGCACACAACAAAAAATGAATAGAAAGTACACCAAATTGCTTCAGAAGTATATGAAGCTTATATGAAGATATATTGAAGTCGACATTGGTAAACCATTGAGTAAGGCATCCACTTGTTCAGATAAGCTGAGTAATAACCAATCATTTCCAGCATTTTGCACAATGGAGGAAAACATAGAAGCACGCAGAGCAGTAAAACGAGGGCAAAACGTTAGATAGTGTGGGATATCTTCTCTAGATATATCACAAATACAAGAAGAATATAATTCATTAAATCGATATAGTAATTTAAACCACAATTCTTGAGTCTTAGTCTCGTATGTAAAATACTTATATAACGATCGCCAAGATTGAATAATTTATTAGCAGGAGGTATACATAAAATAATTCGCGCATCAAATTATTCCTAACAGCATACTTGTGTGTGTAGTTGTGTGTGCGTGAGATCTGTCTGCAGCATTATAGGTATAGGCATCAGTAAAATATCAGGAATGATTTGTTTTTAAGAACCATAGTCACAAATCATCCTATACTTGACGGATGTCCGTCTCTGGTATAACTTGAATTACGTCATTACTAAACTTTACAAAGTAAATTCAATTAGCTATATCTCGGTCACTTTTTGTCGTCCAGCAACAGGAGTATGCTCATTCGAAAGATCCTTTTATGAGCTTCCCATATTCCTTTTCACCTTTGCTTTTTATTATATAACAGATAACAAGCAACTACATGGAGACATTTAAGGACAAGAATGAAATGGAAAACGACAAGAACACTTCACTCCGTGATATTCTGGTTGAGTTTATGAGCTATACAACCGGACATGGATTTGGAAGGCTTGTCGCGGCAACAACAGTTGTGTGGAGAATATTCTGGACCCTTGCTGTACTCGGTGCTTTTGGAATGTTCGTCTATGAAGTAATGAATCTGTTCAAGGTGTATTTATCACGACCTGTCCAGACATCTGTTACTGTTACATTTGAAAAGGTACATGACTATGGTATTTTACTATAGGACAAGCAAGCTGTGCACTGACCTATCTCGTGCACTGGCTACTACAGGGCATCTTGTCTTCATTGAAAGGCGCTTGTTCTGATAATTGGATCACCAAAGTCCCAATATGCTAATCTTCTCTTTTACATAATTTCAGCAACTACGATTTCCTGCCGTAACCATTTGTAATTTGAACCTGATAAAGAGGAGCTCTATGGTGTTGTTGCCTGGAGAATTGGTAGAGAAATTCGCGTTTAATATTTCATATTATGATACGAATTATGATTTTGATGACAAGAAGGATGTCAATGCCACTGAAAAGCCAAGTGAAGCTATGAATACTACTAAAAAACCGAGTGAAGTTGTCAATAGCACTGAAAAACCAAGGGAAGTTGTCAATAGCACTGAGAAGCCGAGCAAAGTTGTCAATAGCACTGAAAAGCCGAGCAAAGTTGTCAATAGCACTGAGAAGCCGAGCAAAGTTGTCAATGTTACTGAGAAACCGAGTGAAGTTGTCAATGTTACAGAAAAACCAACTGTGGCTCCCAGTACTACTCAGCGTAAGTATATATAATAAACTTTATTAATAGAGCGCACAAATCACGATGTTCATGGCCAGTGGCGTGGAACCGGGTGGGGGCACAGGAGGCATGTGCCCCTCCAAGTTTTCTTCAAAAAGTCCTTGTCTCCAGCTAAAACAATGGAAAAAGTGCCCTTTTCTATGTTGATGGCGCTTTACATAACTTTCTACAAAAATAAGGATTTGCTATTTTCAAATTTAGAAAAAAGATAAGTTTTAACAAACTTCTTAAAAATGGTAATATCAAAATCAACTATCAAACTAGCTTTCGAGGTCTTTCTGGAACCCACACCTGACATCTCTTTCCCTGCACCAAGAACCTATATAGATACGTCTTGCGAAAATCAATGGCAATTTATTCCAAAGTCTACGTGCACAAACTGAAAATTCTTTATCTCCATATGTCTTTGTACTAGTTCTTGGCTGAGATAAAAGTTCATTAGATACAGATCGCAATGATGTTGAGGATTTACAAGACTGTAGTTAATCAGTTAGGTACCTATAGGACTAATGCCATTAAATGTCTTATAAACTAGCAATAAAATCTTAAAAGCTATACGGTAATGTATTGGCGGCAGCCAATGAAGATCCACTAAAACTGGAGTGATATGTTCAAATTTACCAATCTGACAAACAATTATAGCTGCAGTATTTTGAACATATTGTAGCCTTTTCATCTGGTTCTTCGGGAAGCAAAATAGAAGAGAGTTACAGTAATCAAGCTTAGATGTAACAAAAGCATGTACCAAAATTGCAGCAGTCTCTCTGCCTCTGGTGAGATATTTTCGGATCTTTGATAGGTTCCTCAGATGGTAAAACGAATATTCGCATTTGTCAGTAACACTACTATTATGCTCATCAAAACCAACGCCCAAACTTTTAACTTAGTTACAACTAGTGTTTTTGCACTGTATGCTGCTTTAAGTCAATAAATATTGAGAAACCTTTTCTTGTATATTGCGTGTTCTATATCGTTGAAAATCCAGTGAAAGACAAAACTACTTACTATTGTCCAGTTTACAAATGTGTAAATTTGCTAGAGCTAAAGAAACTAAGCACTATAATTATATATACCAGTTAAGTGAGTAGGAATATGAGTTATCCAAAATTGTGAATTGGGTATAAACAATAGCTAATTTCGATTATTAAGTATAATTTTTGTCAAATAGGCAGCACCGCGGCAGCTTACTAACTTTATTGCTTAAGTTATTTTTGACGAATTTTAGTCGTTTGACTTAGTCAGGCCTCCAATGTATTATATATACAACTCTACAACAATGTACGTTTAGACATGTGTGTATGTCGATTCTCCAATCATGTGCTCTCTTATATTTCCCCATAGTCAGATTTTTAACTCAATCATGTGACATAGGCAATTTTACTTCTAATTTTTTATGCTTACTTAAAATGCTAAGAAATGAGTTATGCAAAAAAGTTAGTATGCCGTCGCGGCAGCCAATGTTAAAGATTGATGTTCACTTCTAATTTTACAGCCAAGAGAAGAAGACGGGAAGAACAAAAAGAAGACTCGAAAAATGATGAGAGTTCCGATAACAAGGAAAATGATGAGAATTCTTACAACAACGATGGGAATTCTGATGGCAAGAAGGATGGTGAAAGTTATGATAACAAAACAAATGAAGAAAATTACGATGAAGACAAGAAGAATGAAGACAAGAAGGATGAAGACAAGAAGGATGAAGACAAGAAGGATGAAGACAAGAAGGATGATGAATGGAAGGATGAAGACAAGAAGGATGATGAATGGAAGGATGAAGAGTGGAAGAATGAAGAGTATTTATTTATCTATTTTAGTTTTTTTATCTTTTGCTTTGCAAAGTACATCTATTTATATTCACTATGACATTGACACTTATATCAAGAGGTTACTTTTGTAAATATTTGTGCTAATTGCATGTAAAACCTCCCTCTTCCCCGTTTCAATGTTGCATTAAGTTGCCGGAGTATTATCGACAACACTATACGGAACAGAAAATCAGTTAAGGTTACATTACATGATAGATAGTAGTAAACGAATTTTAGCCAGAAAAATGCTGATTTCGAAAAACTTGCAAGTTTGATGGGTGTTTAGGTAAAACCTTTTAAGTTTTGTCTGACTAAGCAGAACTATAGGGAACTATTGGAGTGAATAACAAACGTATCATGTCAATCTATTGGTATTTGACTGATCAAAACAACTAATCATTTGCCTTCTAGAATCACTTAAGGTGGCGACACCAATACTGACACTTGTCCAAATTATGGAAATTGGGTTAAACCAGGGCTAAAAATAACGGCCGATAGATTGCCGGACAAAATGACCGGCCATTTTTTAAATGAGCA